>OZ017769.1:2707064-3171792 GCA_963969345.1 Turbatrix aceti | reverse complement strand
GCCATGCGCCTGCAGGTCTACGTGTGTCTGCCGCGGGCTGCTCTGGAAACAAACGATTGCCTGTATGCGTGTGCGTATGTATGCGTGTGAGTGTGCGTTTTTTGTTCGTCGTAGAAAGGCCGGCGATTTAGTTCCATTTCGTCAGTCGGGTGGCAGGGGGCCCGGGCGGGCGCTGGCAGCAGCCCCTACACAGCCCCTACAGCCCCTACAGCGCCTGGGGTGGGGACACACGCTTCCTGGGTCGTCTGTCTCGTCGCTCTCTTCCTTTCTTCTCTTTTCTCGCCACCCTTTTTTTTTCTGCAACGTTTTTTTTGACGACGACGAGGACGTGTGTATGCAACACGCGTCGTCGTCGTCGTCGTCGTCGTTGCGACTCCGACTCGCCGACCTTTTTTTCCATCCTCCATCCTCTTTTTTGCGCAGACAGAGCAGACTCGGGCTCTGGTGTGTTTTTCGACGATCTATCCTGGCCTTAGTCCTGGTCCTGGGCTACGTGGTTTTTGCTCGCTGGGTTTGGTTTACCTCGGGGTCAGGTCACGATTTTGCGGGGAGGTTTTTGTCACTTTTCGACTTGTTTTTTGAGCTTTTTTAGCACTTTTGCGTAAAAAATCTTTGATTAGCGACGATTTGGATGCGAAGATGCTTGGAGTTTTTTGCATTCTAATACTCCATCCAGAAAATTTTTTTCTGTCAAATGAAAAAATTATCCTAAAATTTTCCGTTTTTTTCGCGACTGAAAACGCTAAATTAAACTTTTGACACCAAAAAAAAAATTCTCAAAATCAATGTTTGCAGGCCAGTGTCAGATTTACGGGTAGTGCAATCAGGCCTCATTCTCTTCTCCTCCTCTCACCACGACCTCCCATACATCTCCTCCTCCACGCCATGGGCCGAGCAGCTCGATGAGCTACCGCCACCACCATCACCCCCACCACCACCACCTCCACCACAGGTCAGACGCCGGCGACGGTCCACAGCCACTCTTCTCGCCTAACGCCTTCCGGACACCACCACCACCGAGGAGCAATCAGCCGTCGAGCTTTCCACTCTACGAGATGGGTTCTTCCGCGAGGGCTGGATCGTCGCCGACGTCTGCGGCATCTGCGGCATCCTTTCAGACAGCGTCCACAGGTGCCGGGGTGGAGTATGGCAGTGGGAGCAGCAGTGCCAGTAGCAGTGCTGGATTCAAGTGAGTTGGACCAATTTTTTGAAATTTTTTGGGGTAAAACTGAAAAAAAAACCGAAGAAAAAAATTTAGAAAAAATCCACGGTTTACGTGAACGATCAAAAATCGGTAACAAACAAAAATAAAACGATACCGTCACAAACTATTGTTTATTTTTCACTTGAAAGTTTTTTACACACGTCATAAAAAAATTTTTGAAGAAAAATAGTTTCATCAACAAAATATTTTTTTTGTCACGAACATCGAAGTAGTCAAGTTAAGTTAAGAAAATGTCTGATACCCAGTTCTGGGACGATTTTGGTTCGACTAAAATCCAGCGTTGTATTTTCTGCCTTTTATACTCCTTCAAAATTTTTTTGGGGTGCCTATCGTAGATTTCGGCCCGACGACTTTTGAGTTTTTATAAGCGTACCAATTTTTTTGGATGTTTTTTCATCGCACTGCAGACCCGGGTGTGCATGCACCACACCATTACCAGGGGGTGGGGTTGGTGTGGTGCGATCAGTCGAGTATACTACGGGATGGGGGGGGGGGGGAGGTGATCAATCGATTGACCGACCCGGCGACCGACGACATTACTTGCCTCCTCCTTTGCTGCAACCCGGCGGTACTAACGACCTTTAACCGATGAAAGGGAAGGAAGAAGGAAGAAAGGAGACTGGAAGATAGCAGGGACCTGCGACAGGTCAAACCACTGTCGAATAGCGAGGACGCCGGGCAGCGCGGCAATGGATCGCACGAAGGCATAGAACGGGAAGAGAAAGCAGGACATGTTGGGGCCCTAGACCGGCTTTCCGTCGACAAATTCACCGTGCTTGCTGTTGAGCACCGAGTTGTGGCCGTCGACGAAACGCGTTTTTGATGTTTCATATCAAAAACTAAACGGAAAAACTGCACAAAGCACAAAGCAACAAATAACACCGCTTTCTAGCGCATGATCAATCCTGTTTGTTGACTCGACCTTTTCTCGCACAAAATACATACATGAACAACTACCTGATAGGCGAGCATGTATTTTGTGCGAAAGCTGAGAAACAGGGTCGTATAAAAGAAGACAGACTTTTCATTCATTCAGTCAGCAGTCAAATTATATTTCCTAGTGTTCAAGAATGTCTTCGACTTGTGAAAAAACAGGTGGCTGCTGCGGCATTTCCGCAGATCCGACCCCCGGTCGAGAGGGAAAGAAAACCATCGCTCTCAACTGTAAGAAGAGCTCCAAGTGCACGGCCGTCGTCCACGGCGACGACCATCCCGAAGTTGACAACCCCGCGTGCAAGGTCACGCCTGACGGCATCCGCTGCGAAGGGCAGTCCTGCAACCTGACAATCAAGGACGATGCCACCTGCGTTATCACGTGCAACTGATGTGAGCACCAGAAGTATTGTGATTTTGGTCAAAGTTAGTTTATGAAACTTTGCAAGAATAAATGTGAATTAAAGCAACTTTTTATGTTATAAGGAGAAAACGTCGAAAAAAAAGGTATCATGTTCGGAATTGAACCGGGACTCAATACGGTAAAAAGGTAAAAAAAATTGGGCTTCCTCTTCCTTTTCGTCGACAAAACGACGATTTATGAGGGGTGGTAGTCACCCATTCTTTTCGCTCAAAATCAACTGCAAAAAACGCTTTTGCCTTGGTCCGGGTGCAATTAAATTAATCACTGACTGCAGCGCTGCTGCGGATTAACTTCCCAAAACGTCTCCCCTCCCTTTCACACCGTGTGTGCATAGGTTCTCTTTCTCTGCGTCTCTTCGAATAATGCAATGTGAATGATATCACTTGGTCATGTACGCTTTTTGCGTGAGCAGGTGCACAAAAGCTGTCTCCGCGCTTTCGTCCTCGGTTTAATTACCCAAGTTTGAGGTAAACACTGAATTCTGCCCTAGCGAAAGCTTGTGGTTGGATACCTCTGAATTTTGGATTCCATTTGCATAAGCAGATGATGGATAAAAATCTATAAGTATTGTATCTTCTTATAGATTGGCAAAATTTCAATTCTGACGATGCTGTTTATTATAATGTTCTCGAACTCAGAAAATGAAAATAAATCAACATTCCTAAGAAATTTACATAATTATCAGGTGTTTAATTTGAGCAAACGAAGAAACAAAAAAGTGGTGGCTGACTTGTGAGTCAAAAGTTATTGAATTCAGCGGGAATCTCGTTGAAAAGGCGTCCGATGAGTGAGCAACATCATCATTTGCAGCAGCGCTCGTTTCCGTCATGGCCGGTGCCTCTACGCTGTGGGGTAAGACCCGATACTTTGTCATGATCATAATATTCCTCATCCAAATCACGACTTGGTCTACCTTCAGCCTGTTTGCGTACTACACCATCTGCGACAACGGCAGCAAGCCTGAAAGTGAAATCGAGTACACTTTTGAGAGGATAAGTTGGATCAATATCACAGCTTGTGGATCCATGCTGATTGGCCTGCTGGGGGCTCACCTGGTCGAAGAACGGTGGGGTGTTAAGAATATCTACGCTTCACTCACGGCACTGGGCGTTGTTGCGGGACTCATATTTGGGTTGTTTGCAAAGAAGGGTTTTCCGGCTTATGTTGTGCTACACGTGTTTTTAGTGAGTTTCCTGTTTTTTTGGGAGTTGAAAAAAAATTAGGATCGTTTCAGGGCTTATCAATGAGCAACACCCTAACCATGATTTTTGGATTTGTAAATTCCTGGGCTCCGATGAACGAGCTCACCTTTTTCATGGGCCTGACCATGGCTACCTACGACCTGCCGTACATATTCGCCGGTCAGTACTACGGACTCGTCTGCAAGCCCCTCGGCTCGGCAAACATGTACTACGGCTTGGCAGCCTGCAACGGAATCCTACTCGTCTTTTTCTGGATTTTCTACACCGAGAGTCCCTCGCACAACCGATTTGTATCCCCGGAAGAACTCCGTTACATTCACGAAAATCAGCTAACAATTAATAACAAAACAATCCCAAAAGTTCCGTACGCAGCGTTTTTCACAGATCATCACATTTTGCTAGCCGTACTGATTGGAACGCCGGTTTTTGCGTCTTTCTTTGTCTCCATCATCACGGCTCCCGTTTTTGTCATGCAGATTTTTAGTATGTCTGAACTAAAAACAGGATACGTCATGACCCTGGGATTTGCGGTAGCTGCGGTCCTCAAGATCAGCTTGCCTTTTGTGAATCACAAAATCCCGGGCAACGATACGATAAAATTTTATGTTTATGGGACGGCAGCGCTCTTCACAACGACGGCGTACTTTGTCATTATGGGCAACTTAACAAAGGACCGAGAATGGATGCTCTACGTCGCGCAGATTTCCTACGGCGTTGGCATGGCACTTTCCGTTCCGTCTTTTAACGTCGCGATTCAAGTTGTGAGTTGATTTGAGGAAAAACTTTTTTTTTATCAAAAAAACTGAATTTTTGAATTTTTGATAAAATGTAGCCGTGTGGTAACCTACTTTTTTAAAATAAAAATAAAATTGTCTTTCAGATGATCCAGCAATACGCCAACTTCCTGGGAACCATGATTACGGTTGGCTACCTGTCTACGGGCGTCATTTATTCTCTTATAACGCAATATTTTGTGACGCTCAAACAAGAATGGTCATTTCGAGTTGTCTTTTTCATCGCTGCTGTCTTCAACTTTCACGCCCTTCTTGTACAACTCCTGATATACAAAATGGAGCCACGACCCTTTACGCGCACAAATAAGGTCGCGGATAAGGCAGATTCAATAAAAAAAGTCACAGAAAACATGGAATCATACCCGGAACTCTAAACTTTAATAAATTATGTTTAAAATTTGTGTATAATTTTAAATATGTATAAATTTTGTTATTGTGCACCAAAATACTTCTACCTAGGCCAAAGAGTCCAACATGCATCGGCTTAGATCTAGACAAAATTGGTTGCTCCGTCAGTTCAAAAAAAACATATTACAGGTAGAACAAATTGCAAACTAATGCAAGTGTGCGCGCGTGCGTCGTCGTTTTTGTTTTGTTATTATACGCGTTGACGAACAATTCACAAAATTCATAACGACCAACACTAGATCATTAAAAAAGTGCATTCAACACGCCTCAAAATTCAATCGAGGGAAGACTAATCATCAGGCCCAATCAATTGTTTTGTTTTGTTTTTCCTCAAAAATGTCCCCCTTCAAATTCTGGGGCTTGACCCGACACTTTCTAAACTTTGTCATCGCGTTGCTACAAATCTTCACGTGGGGCATCAATTCGCTCTTTCCGTACCTCACGGTATGCGTCAACAACGAGTACGAAAAGGATGAAGACAAGCCGTACTCCGTGGCAGACACCAACTGGCTTAACGTCATCAATAACGGTGCCATGTTCTTCAGCATCGTTGCTACCCATTTCTTGAATCACAGCTATGGGTTGAAGAAGGTCTACGTCACGCTGACAGCCGTCGGAACGGTGTCATCGATTCTCTACGGCTTTTATGCGGATTACGGGTTTTGGGCTCAGGCTGTGCTACAGTTTTTCATGGTATGAGTAGTTTAAGGAAGCTCGCGAGGGGAAAAGATGAACGAACAACCGTTTTTTTGTTCGCGAACGTTCACTCAACTCTGCTCCACATTTTCGTGTAAAAAGCAATAATTATGAAATTCGGGCAATTTGCGAAACCGAAGATCTGGAAAACGTTGCGCGTGACATTTTTGCATTTTTGGGACGTATTGCACAAAACTTCAAAATATTATACGTAATAAAATGGAGTGTCTAACCTTTAAAAAAAATTTCTAAATTAAAAAAAAATTTTTTAAGTTTTTTAAATCCAATTTGCGAATTATTTTGCGAAAAAACAATAACGTTAAGTTTACAGACATTTTTTCAATAATTAATCCCAGTAAAACAATTTTTGGCGTTTGGATAAATGTGCAATAAAAATAGGATTTTTTTGCATAATAAAAAAATGAAAATGCTAAATACTTTCAAAATCTTTGTAATTTTTACAGGTCTTTGGTTCCTCAAATTTTGTTTGGCAGACATGAGTTTCAGAGGGTAAACGCTGCTTTTTGCCAAAAATTTTATGATTGGGAAACCACGGAAAACGTGTATTATTGGGAAACACGTTAATACAATACATACACATTGCAGGGAATCTCGCTAGGAAACTCGCTAACCATGATGTTCGGCTTTATCCAAAACTGGGCCCCCTTCAACGAACTCGGCATTTTCATCAGCATTGCCACGGCCACCTATGACCTGCCGATTATTGCCTCCGGGCAGTACTATGCAGCCACGTGCCGTACTCTTGGATGGCAGAACATGTACTACCCTCTAGGAGTGGGAAATGTTATCCTGTTGACTGTTTTTACAATTTTCTACACGGATCATCCTTCGGACAACGCATTTGTGTCCCAGGACGAATTGCTTTACATTCAGAAACACCAGATGGTGCAGGGACAAAAAGAACTGACAAAAGTGCCGTATAAGGCGTTTTTCACTGACTTTCACAATATCATAGCCATCGTTATCGGAGCTCCGGTCAGTGTGACTTATTTTGTGGGCCTCATTTCCGGACCGACGTACATCAACGCGGTTTACGACACATCAGACGCAGAAACAGGACACATAGCTACGATCGGTTACATGATATCGGCGGTGATCAAAATTGGGCTACCGTTTTTGGATCATCATTGGAAGTTGCGCGAACAGACCAAGTTTTACTTCTACGGTGTGCTATGCAGTATAACGACAACTGCATACTTTTTTGTGATGTATATTATGGATAAGCCTAATTTGTGGATGGCCTACGTTGCTCAGATTCTCTACGGTGGCACTGGATTTTGCGCGCTATCATTCAATAAAGTTATTCAGATTGTAAGTTGTCTTACTTTTTTTTAATTTAATTTCAGGTTTCGAATCAGGGATGATAAAATGTTTTTTTTTCGTGTTTGTTCGCAAAGAGATTTTTTTTCATTTGTTTTTGTAGTTTCGAACAGAACAAAAATTTTGGGGAACTACCATAATTTACGTATTTCTGCTGAAAAAAATTTGTTTTACACAATTTATGAAAAAACTTTGTTCGATGTTCGTTTACGAATATGGGCAAAAATGTTCGTGTTCGTTTCATATTTTGAAAAAAATTTAGTAAAATGTTCGTGTTCGTTTAATATTTTAAAGAAAATTTTAAATAATATTATGTTCGTGTTCGTCTAATTTTTCAAAAAAAAATTTTGTTTGTTTGCGAACAAAAAATATCTGATCTCGTCTCCAATAAAAATTAACTGCAATTGTTTTCAGATGAGTCAACAGCACGCGTACTTTATGGGGGCCATGGTGAGTTGTACTCTTTGATCCCATTATGTCAATTATGCTATGTATCAAAAATTTGTTGCAGGGGATGATTGGATTCAACCTAACAGGAGTACTGTACTCATTTATCGTTCAGTACTTTGTCGACCTCGATCACCTGGACAACTTCCGCCTTGCCTTCGTCGTTGCTGGGGTGTTCAACTTCTTCGCATGTGGAATCCAGCTGGCCTTTTTTAAGACAAAAGCCAGACCTTTCACACAGATAAATGCGTCTGTCGAGCCGAAAGAGCCCTACTCGTATTATTCTACCAAGTTATCCGTCGTCATGCGTCCTAAGGAACTCGATCGAAGAATTCAAAATAGCGAACTTCGTTTTTCGGATGTTCGTTTGTAAATGGGATGGATTGCCGAGGGTTGTTTACTGTTTTTGCGTGAGCATTTGCAAAAAACTCCATGGCTACCGGGTGAAAATAAAAACTGATGCATTGAAAAAAAAAGTTTTTTTTGATTGAAAAAAAATGACATTTGTAAAAAACGGTTTTTGAATTTTTCTAATCTGGAAAAAACAATTAACATTTTATAGTCATTTTTTTTGTTTTAATTTGATTTTAATCGGATACAATATGAAATCAAAAAATTGCTGCTTAACTTAAAATACGCATTGAACTGAATTTCGGACCTTTTTTGGACAAATAAACAAACTTTTTTTTTAGAAAATCTTACCTGTGCTCACTCATGCATGCATTTGTTTTTATCGACAAAAAAAAAAAAAAACAAACGAATTATCGACAAAAAAATAGGCGACCAGTGGTCAAAAAAACGTAAACAACAGAATTAAATACAGTTGATCGTAGATCGGACGCCTCGAGTAACGGTCATTCAGTTATATACTTATTTTAATCCAAATCTTCTGTAAGTCACCTTTTTGTGCTGAAACATTCGAGGAAAGCGTTTTCGTCTTTTGAAGCAATCAAACGTCACTTTTTTCCGGGCAGCCTAAAAATCTGTCCTTTTCCACGACAACGACGACGACGACGATGTAGACGACCACCCGGCCTAAAAGCTTTTGCATTTTTCCTTCATCGACGACTATTGGAGGAAAAAACAGTCAGTGCGAAAAGGAGCGAGAGGATTCTGTTCGGCCTCCTCCTGCCTTCTTCCTGGCAGTCCGGGCCAGGCCATGCGCCTGCAGGTCTACGTGTGTCTGCCGCGGGCTGCTCTGGAAACAAACGATTGCCTGTATGCGTGTGCGTATGTATGCGTGTGAGTGTGCGTTTTTTGTTCGTCGTAGAAAGGCCGGCGATTTAGTTCCATTTCGTCAGTCGGGTGGCAGGGGGCCCGGGCGGGCGCTGGCAGCAGCCCCTACACAGCCCCTACAGCCCCTACAGCGCCTGGGGTGGGGACACACGCTTCCTGGGTCGTCTGTCTCGTCGCTCTCTTCCTTTCTTCTCTTTTCTCGCCACCCTTTTTTTTTCTGCAACGTTTTTTTTGACGACGACGAGGACGTGTGTATGCAACACGCGTCGTCGTCGTCGTCGTCGTCGTTGCGACTCCGACTCGCCGACCTTTTTTTCCATCCTCCATCCTCTTTTTTGCGCAGACAGAGCAGACTCGGGCTCTGGTGTGTTTTTCGACGATCTATCCTGGCCTTAGTCCTGGTCCTGGGCTACGTGGTTTTTGCTCGCTGGGTTTGGTTTACCTCGGGGTCAGGTCACGATTTTGCGGGGAGGTTTTTGTCACTTTTCGACTTGTTTTTTGAGCTTTTTTAGCACTTTTGCGTAAAAAATCTTTGATTAGCGACGATTTGGATGCGAAGATGCTTGGAGTTTTTTGCATTCTAATACTCCATCCAGAAAATTTTTTTCTGTCAAATGAAAAAATTATCCTAAAATTTTCCGTTTTTTTCGCGACTGAAAACGCTAAATTAAACTTTTGACACCAAAAAAAAAATTCTCAAAATCAATGTTTGCAGGCCAGTGTCAGATTTACGGGTAGTGCAATCAGGCCTCATTCTCTTCTCCTCCTCTCACCACGACCTCCCATACATCTCCTCCTCCACGCCATGGGCCGAGCAGCTCGATGAGCTACCGCCACCACCATCACCCCCACCACCACCACCTCCACCACAGGTCAGACGCCGGCGACGGTCCACAGCCACTCTTCTCGCCTAACGCCTTCCGGACACCACCACCACCGAGGAGCAATCAGCCGTCGAGCTTTCCACTCTACGAGATGGGTTCTTCCGCGAGGGCTGGATCGTCGCCGACGTCTGCGGCATCTGCGGCATCCTTTCAGACAGCGTCCACAGGTGCCGGGGTGGAGTATGGCAGTGGGAGCAGCAGTGCCAGTAGCAGTGCTGGATTCAAGTGAGTTGGACCAATTTTTTGAAATTTTTTGGGGTAAAACTGAAAAAAAAACCGAAGAAAAAAATTTAGAAAAAATCCACGGTTTACGTGAACGATCAAAAATCGGTAACAAACAAAAATAAAACGATACCGTCACAAACTATTGTTTATTTTTCACTTGAAAGTTTTTTACACACGTCATAAAAAAATTTTTGAAGAAAAATAGTTTCATCAACAAAATATTTTTTTTGTCACGAACATCGAAGTAGTCAAGTTAAGTTAAGAAAATGTCTGATACCCAGTTCTGGGACGATTTTGGTTCGACTAAAATCCAGCGTTGTATTTTCTGCCTTTTATACTCCTTCAAAATTTTTTTGGGGTGCCTATCGTAGATTTCGGCCCGACGACTTTTGAGTTTTTATAAGCGTACCAATTTTTTTGGATGTTTTTTCATCGCACTGCAGACCCGGGTGTGCATGCACCACACCATTACCAGGGGGTGGGGTTGGTGTGGTGCGATCAGTCGAGTATACTACGGGATGGGGGGGGGGGGGAGGTGATCAATCGATTGACCGACCCGGCGACCGACGACATTACTTGCCTCCTCCTTTGCTGCAACCCGGCGGTACTAACGACCTTTAACCGATGAAAGGGAAGGAAGAAGGAAGAAAGGAGACTGGAAGATAGCAGGGACCTGCGACAGGTCAAACCACTGTCGAATAGCGAGGACGCCGGGCAGCGCGGCAATGGATCGCACGAAGGCATAGAACGGGAAGAGAAAGCAGGACATGTTGGGGCCCTAGACCGGCTTTCCGTCGACAAATTCACCGTGCTTGCTGTTGAGCACCGAGTTGTGGCCGTCGACGAAACGCGTTTTTGATGTTTCATATCAAAAACTAAACGGAAAAACTGCACAAAGCACAAAGCAACAAATAACACCGCTTTCTAGCGCATGATCAATCCTGTTTGTTGACTCGACCTTTTCTCGCACAAAATACATACATGAACAACTACCTGATAGGCGAGCATGTATTTTGTGCGAAAGCTGAGAAACAGGGTCGTATAAAAGAAGACAGACTTTTCATTCATTCAGTCAGCAGTCAAATTATATTTCCTAGTGTTCAAGAATGTCTTCGACTTGTGAAAAAACAGGTGGCTGCTGCGGCATTTCCGCAGATCCGACCCCCGGTCGAGAGGGAAAGAAAACCATCGCTCTCAACTGTAAGAAGAGCTCCAAGTGCACGGCCGTCGTCCACGGCGACGACCATCCCGAAGTTGACAACCCCGCGTGCAAGGTCACGCCTGACGGCATCCGCTGCGAAGGGCAGTCCTGCAACCTGACAATCAAGGACGATGCCACCTGCGTTATCACGTGCAACTGATGTGAGCACCAGAAGTATTGTGATTTTGGTCAAAGTTAGTTTATGAAACTTTGCAAGAATAAATGTGAATTAAAGCAACTTTTTATGTTATAAGGAGAAAACGTCGAAAAAAAAGGTATCATGTTCGGAATTGAACCGGGACTCAATACGGTAAAAAGGTAAAAAAAATTGGGCTTCCTCTTCCTTTTCGTCGACAAAACGACGATTTATGAGGGGTGGTAGTCACCCATTCTTTTCGCTCAAAATCAACTGCAAAAAACGCTTTTGCCTTGGTCCGGGTGCAATTAAATTAATCACTGACTGCAGCGCTGCTGCGGATTAACTTCCCAAAACGTCTCCCCTCCCTTTCACACCGTGTGTGCATAGGTTCTCTTTCTCTGCGTCTCTTCGAATAATGCAATGTGAATGATATCACTTGGTCATGTACGCTTTTTGCGTGAGCAGGTGCACAAAAGCTGTCTCCGCGCTTTCGTCCTCGGTTTAATTACCCAAGTTTGAGGTAAACACTGAATTCTGCCCTAGCGAAAGCTTGTGGTTGGATACCTCTGAATTTTGGATTCCATTTGCATAAGCAGATGATGGATAAAAATCTATAAGTATTGTATCTTCTTATAGATTGGCAAAATTTCAATTCTGACGATGCTGTTTATTATAATGTTCTCGAACTCAGAAAATGAAAATAAATCAACATTCCTAAGAAATTTACATAATTATCAGGTGTTTAATTTGAGCAAACGAAGAAACAAAAAAGTGGTGGCTGACTTGTGAGTCAAAAGTTATTGAATTCAGCGGGAATCTCGTTGAAAAGGCGTCCGATGAGTGAGCAACATCATCATTTGCAGCAGCGCTCGTTTCCGTCATGGCCGGTGCCTCTACGCTGTGGGGTAAGACCCGATACTTTGTCATGATCATAATATTCCTCATCCAAATCACGACTTGGTCTACCTTCAGCCTGTTTGCGTACTACACCATCTGCGACAACGGCAGCAAGCCTGAAAGTGAAATCGAGTACACTTTTGAGAGGATAAGTTGGATCAATATCACAGCTTGTGGATCCATGCTGATTGGCCTGCTGGGGGCTCACCTGGTCGAAGAACGGTGGGGTGTTAAGAATATCTACGCTTCACTCACGGCACTGGGCGTTGTTGCGGGACTCATATTTGGGTTGTTTGCAAAGAAGGGTTTTCCGGCTTATGTTGTGCTACACGTGTTTTTAGTGAGTTTCCTGTTTTTTTGGGAGTTGAAAAAAAATTAGGATCGTTTCAGGGCTTATCAATGAGCAACACCCTAACCATGATTTTTGGATTTGTAAATTCCTGGGCTCCGATGAACGAGCTCACCTTTTTCATGGGCCTGACCATGGCTACCTACGACCTGCCGTACATATTCGCCGGTCAGTACTACGGACTCGTCTGCAAGCCCCTCGGCTCGGCAAACATGTACTACGGCTTGGCAGCCTGCAACGGAATCCTACTCGTCTTTTTCTGGATTTTCTACACCGAGAGTCCCTCGCACAACCGATTTGTATCCCCGGAAGAACTCCGTTACATTCACGAAAATCAGCTAACAATTAATAACAAAACAATCCCAAAAGTTCCGTACGCAGCGTTTTTCACAGATCATCACATTTTGCTAGCCGTACTGATTGGAACGCCGGTTTTTGCGTCTTTCTTTGTCTCCATCATCACGGCTCCCGTTTTTGTCATGCAGATTTTTAGTATGTCTGAACTAAAAACAGGATACGTCATGACCCTGGGATTTGCGGTAGCTGCGGTCCTCAAGATCAGCTTGCCTTTTGTGAATCACAAAATCCCGGGCAACGATACGATAAAATTTTATGTTTATGGGACGGCAGCGCTCTTCACAACGACGGCGTACTTTGTCATTATGGGCAACTTAACAAAGGACCGAGAATGGATGCTCTACGTCGCGCAGATTTCCTACGGCGTTGGCATGGCACTTTCCGTTCCGTCTTTTAACGTCGCGATTCAAGTTGTGAGTTGATTTGAGGAAAAACTTTTTTTTTATCAAAAAAACTGAATTTTTGAATTTTTGATAAAATGTAGCCGTGTGGTAACCTACTTTTTTAAAATAAAAATAAAATTGTCTTTCAGATGATCCAGCAATACGCCAACTTCCTGGGAACCATGATTACGGTTGGCTACCTGTCTACGGGCGTCATTTATTCTCTTATAACGCAATATTTTGTGACGCTCAAACAAGAATGGTCATTTCGAGTTGTCTTTTTCATCGCTGCTGTCTTCAACTTTCACGCCCTTCTTGTACAACTCCTGATATACAAAATGGAGCCACGACCCTTTACGCGCACAAATAAGGTCGCGGATAAGGCAGATTCAATAAAAAAAGTCACAGAAAACATGGAATCATACCCGGAACTCTAAACTTTAATAAATTATGTTTAAAATTTGTGTATAATTTTAAATATGTATAAATTTTGTTATTGTGCACCAAAATACTTCTACCTAGGCCAAAGAGTCCAACATGCATCGGCTTAGATCTAGACAAAATTGGTTGCTCCGTCAGTTCAAAAAAAACATATTACAGGTAGAACAAATTGCAAACTAATGCAAGTGTGCGCGCGTGCGTCGTCGTTTTTGTTTTGTTATTATACGCGTTGACGAACAATTCACAAAATTCATAACGACCAACACTAGATCATTAAAAAAGTGCATTCAACACGCCTCAAAATTCAATCGAGGGAAGACTAATCATCAGGCCCAATCAATTGTTTTGTTTTGTTTTTCCTCAAAAATGTCCCCCTTCAAATTCTGGGGCTTGACCCGACACTTTCTAAACTTTGTCATCGCGTTGCTACAAATCTTCACGTGGGGCATCAATTCGCTCTTTCCGTACCTCACGGTATGCGTCAACAACGAGTACGAAAAGGATGAAGACAAGCCGTACTCCGTGGCAGACACCAACTGGCTTAACGTCATCAATAACGGTGCCATGTTCTTCAGCATCGTTGCTACCCATTTCTTGAATCACAGCTATGGGTTGAAGAAGGTCTACGTCACGCTGACAGCCGTCGGAACGGTGTCATCGATTCTCTACGGCTTTTATGCGGATTACGGGTTTTGGGCTCAGGCTGTGCTACAGTTTTTCATGGTATGAGTAGTTTAAGGAAGCTCGCGAGGGGAAAAGATGAACGAACAACCGTTTTTTTGTTCGCGAACGTTCACTCAACTCTGCTCCACATTTTCGTGTAAAAAGCAATAATTATGAAATTCGGGCAATTTGCGAAACCGAAGATCTGGAAAACGTTGCGCGTGACATTTTTGCATTTTTGGGACGTATTGCACAAAACTTCAAAATATTATACGTAATAAAATGGAGTGTCTAACCTTTAAAAAAAATTTCTAAATTAAAAAAAAATTTTTTAAGTTTTTTAAATCCAATTTGCGAATTATTTTGCGAAAAAACAATAACGTTAAGTTTACAGACATTTTTTCAATAATTAATCCCAGTAAAACAATTTTTGGCGTTTGGATAAATGTGCAATAAAAATAGGATTTTTTTGCATAATAAAAAAATGAAAATGCTAAATACTTTCAAAATCTTTGTAATTTTTACAGGTCTTTGGTTCCTCAAATTTTGTTTGGCAGACATGAGTTTCAGAGGGTAAACGCTGCTTTTTGCCAAAAATTTTATGATTGGGAAACCACGGAAAACGTGTATTATTGGGAAACACGTTAATACAATACATACACATTGCAGGGAATCTCGCTAGGAAACTCGCTAACCATGATGTTCGGCTTTATCCAAAACTGGGCCCCCTTCAACGAACTCGGCATTTTCATCAGCATTGCCACGGCCACCTATGACCTGCCGATTATTGCCTCCGGGCAGTACTATGCAGCCACGTGCCGTACTCTTGGATGGCAGAACATGTACTACCCTCTAGGAGTGGGAAATGTTATCCTGTTGACTGTTTTTACAATTTTCTACACGGATCATCCTTCGGACAACGCATTTGTGTCCCAGGACGAATTGCTTTACATTCAGAAACACCAGATGGTGCAGGGACAAAAAGAACTGACAAAAGTGCCGTATAAGGCGTTTTTCACTGACTTTCACAATATCATAGCCATCGTTATCGGAGCTCCGGTCAGTGTGACTTATTTTGTGGGCCTCATTTCCGGACCGACGTACATCAACGCGGTTTACGACACATCAGACGCAGAAACAGGACACATAGCTACGATCGGTTACATGATATCGGCGGTGATCAAAATTGGGCTACCGTTTTTGGATCATCATT
Source organism: Turbatrix aceti (assembly GCA_963969345.1). Lineage (NCBI taxonomy): Eukaryota > Metazoa > Nematoda > Chromadorea > Rhabditida > Panagrolaimidae > Turbatrix > Turbatrix aceti. The sequence goes on along the minus strand of OZ017769.1, from coordinate 3,156,334 downwards.
GGAAGTTGCGCGAACAGACCAAGTTTTACTTCTACGGTGTGCTATGCAGTATAACGACAACTGCATACTTTTTTGTGATGTATATTATGGATAAGCCTAATTTGTGGATGGCCTACGTTGCTCAGATTCTCTACGGTGGCACTGGATTTTGCGCGCTATCATTCAATAAAGTTATTCAGATTGTAAGTTGTCTTACTTTTTTTTAATTTAATTTCAGGTTTCGAATCAGGGATGATAAAATGTTTTTTTTTCGTGTTTGTTCGCAAAGAGATTTTTTTTCATTTGTTTTTGTAGTTTCGAACAGAACAAAAATTTTGGGGAACTACCATAATTTACGTATTTCTGCTGAAAAAAATTTGTTTTACACAATTTATGAAAAAACTTTGTTCGATGTTCGTTTACGAATATGGGCAAAAATGTTCGTGTTCGTTTCATATTTTGAAAAAAATTTAGTAAAATGTTCGTGTTCGTTTAATATTTTAAAGAAAATTTTAAATAATATTATGTTCGTGTTCGTCTAATTTTTCAAAAAAAAATTTTGTTTGTTTGCGAACAAAAAATATCTGATCTCGTCTCCAATAAAAATTAACTGCAATTGTTTTCAGATGAGTCAACAGCACGCGTACTTTATGGGGGCCATGGTGAGTTGTACTCTTTGATCCCATTATGTCAATTATGCTATGTATCAAAAATTTGTTGCAGGGGATGATTGGATTCAACCTAACAGGAGTACTGTACTCATTTATCGTTCAGTACTTTGTCGACCTCGATCACCTGGACAACTTCCGCCTTGCCTTCGTCGTTGCTGGGGTGTTCAACTTCTTCGCATGTGGAATCCAGCTGGCCTTTTTTAAGACAAAAGCCAGACCTTTCACACAGATAAATGCGTCTGTCGAGCCGAAAGAGCCCTACTCGTATTATTCTACCAAGTTATCCGTCGTCATGCGTCCTAAGGAACTCGATCGAAGAATTCAAAATAGCGAACTTCGTTTTTCGGATGTTCGTTTGTAAATGGGATGGATTGCCGAGGGTTGTTTACTGTTTTTGCGTGAGCATTTGCAAAAAACTCCATGGCTACCGGGTGAAAATAAAAACTGATGCATTGAAAAAAAAAGTTTTTTTTGATTGAAAAAAAATGACATTTGTAAAAAACGGTTTTTGAATTTTTCTAATCTGGAAAAAACAATTAACATTTTATAGTCATTTTTTTTGTTTTAATTTGATTTTAATCGGATACAATATGAAATCAAAAAATTGCTGCTTAACTTAAAATACGCATTGAACTGAATTTCGGACCTTTTTTGGACAAATAAACAAACTTTTTTTTTAGAAAATCTTACCTGTGCTCACTCATGCATGCATTTGTTTTTATCGACAAAAAAAAAAAAAAACAAACGAATTATCGACAAAAAAATAGGCGACCAGTGGTCAAAAAAACGTAAACAACAGAATTAAATACAGTTGATCGTAGATCGGACGCCTCGAGTAACGGTCATTCAGTTATATACTTATTTTAATCCAAATCTTCTGTAAGTCACCTTTTTGTGCTGAAACATTCGAGGAAAGCGTTTTCGTCTTTTGAAGCAATCAAACGTCACTTTTTTCCGGGCAGCCTAAAAATCTGTCCTTTTCCACGACAACGACGACGACGACGATGTAGACGACCACCCGGCCTAAAAGCTTTTGCATTTTTCCTTCATCGACGACTATTGGAGGAAAAAACAGTCAGTGCGAAAAGGAGCGAGAGGATTCTGTTCGGCCTCCTCCTGCCTTCTTCCTGGCAGTCCGGGCCAGGCCATGCGCCTGCAGGTCTACGTGTGTCTGCCGCGGGCTGCTCTGGAAACAAACGATTGCCTGTATGCGTGTGCGTATGTATGCGTGTGAGTGTGCGTTTTTTGTTCGTCGTAGAAAGGCCGGCGATTTAGTTCCATTTCGTCAGTCGGGTGGCAGGGGGCCCGGGCGGGCGCTGGCAGCAGCCCCTACACAGCCCCTACAGCCCCTACAGCGCCTGGGGTGGGGACACACGCTTCCTGGGTCGTCTGTCTCGTCGCTCTCTTCCTTTCTTCTCTTTTCTCGCCACCCTTTTTTTTTCTGCAACGTTTTTTTTGACGACGACGAGGACGTGTGTATGCAACACGCGTCGTCGTCGTCGTCGTCGTCGTTGCGACTCCGACTCGCCGACCTTTTTTTCCATCCTCCATCCTCTTTTTTGCGCAGACAGAGCAGACTCGGGCTCTGGTGTGTTTTTCGACGATCTATCCTGGCCTTAGTCCTGGTCCTGGGCTACGTGGTTTTTGCTCGCTGGGTTTGGTTTACCTCGGGGTCAGGTCACGATTTTGCGGGGAGGTTTTTGTCACTTTTCGACTTGTTTTTTGAGCTTTTTTAGCACTTTTGCGTAAAAAATCTTTGATTAGCGACGATTTGGATGCGAAGATGCTTGGAGTTTTTTGCATTCTAATACTCCATCCAGAAAATTTTTTTCTGTCAAATGAAAAAATTATCCTAAAATTTTCCGTTTTTTTCGCGACTGAAAACGCTAAATTAAACTTTTGACACCAAAAAAAAAATTCTCAAAATCAATGTTTGCAGGCCAGTGTCAGATTTACGGGTAGTGCAATCAGGCCTCATTCTCTTCTCCTCCTCTCACCACGACCTCCCATACATCTCCTCCTCCACGCCATGGGCCGAGCAGCTCGATGAGCTACCGCCACCACCATCACCCCCACCACCACCACCTCCACCACAGGTCAGACGCCGGCGACGGTCCACAGCCACTCTTCTCGCCTAACGCCTTCCGGACACCACCACCACCGAGGAGCAATCAGCCGTCGAGCTTTCCACTCTACGAGATGGGTTCTTCCGCGAGGGCTGGATCGTCGCCGACGTCTGCGGCATCTGCGGCATCCTTTCAGACAGCGTCCACAGGTGCCGGGGTGGAGTATGGCAGTGGGAGCAGCAGTGCCAGTAGCAGTGCTGGATTCAAGTGAGTTGGACCAATTTTTTGAAATTTTTTGGGGTAAAACTGAAAAAAAAACCGAAGAAAAAAATTTAGAAAAAATCCACGGTTTACGTGAACGATCAAAAATCGGTAACAAACAAAAATAAAACGATACCGTCACAAACTATTGTTTATTTTTCACTTGAAAGTTTTTTACACACGTCATAAAAAAATTTTTGAAGAAAAATAGTTTCATCAACAAAATATTTTTTTTGTCACGAACATCGAAGTAGTCAAGTTAAGTTAAGAAAATGTCTGATACCCAGTTCTGGGACGATTTTGGTTCGACTAAAATCCAGCGTTGTATTTTCTGCCTTTTATACTCCTTCAAAATTTTTTTGGGGTGCCTATCGTAGATTTCGGCCCGACGACTTTTGAGTTTTTATAAGCGTACCAATTTTTTTGGATGTTTTTTCATCGCACTGCAGACCCGGGTGTGCATGCACCACACCATTACCAGGGGGTGGGGTTGGTGTGGTGCGATCAGTCGAGTATACTACGGGATGGGGGGGGGGGGGAGGTGATCAATCGATTGACCGACCCGGCGACCGACGACATTACTTGCCTCCTCCTTTGCTGCAACCCGGCGGTACTAACGACCTTTAACCGATGAAAGGGAAGGAAGAAGGAAGAAAGGAGACTGGAAGATAGCAGGGACCTGCGACAGGTCAAACCACTGTCGAATAGCGAGGACGCCGGGCAGCGCGGCAATGGATCGCACGAAGGCATAGAACGGGAAGAGAAAGCAGGACATGTTGGGGCCCTAGACCGGCTTTCCGTCGACAAATTCACCGTGCTTGCTGTTGAGCACCGAGTTGTGGCCGTCGACGAAACGCGTTTTTGATGTTTCATATCAAAAACTAAACGGAAAAACTGCACAAAGCACAAAGCAACAAATAACACCGCTTTCTAGCGCATGATCAATCCTGTTTGTTGACTCGACCTTTTCTCGCACAAAATACATACATGAACAACTACCTGATAGGCGAGCATGTATTTTGTGCGAAAGCTGAGAAACAGGGTCGTATAAAAGAAGACAGACTTTTCATTCATTCAGTCAGCAGTCAAATTATATTTCCTAGTGTTCAAGAATGTCTTCGACTTGTGAAAAAACAGGTGGCTGCTGCGGCATTTCCGCAGATCCGACCCCCGGTCGAGAGGGAAAGAAAACCATCGCTCTCAACTGTAAGAAGAGCTCCAAGTGCACGGCCGTCGTCCACGGCGACGACCATCCCGAAGTTGACAACCCCGCGTGCAAGGTCACGCCTGACGGCATCCGCTGCGAAGGGCAGTCCTGCAACCTGACAATCAAGGACGATGCCACCTGCGTTATCACGTGCAACTGATGTGAGCACCAGAAGTATTGTGATTTTGGTCAAAGTTAGTTTATGAAACTTTGCAAGAATAAATGTGAATTAAAGCAACTTTTTATGTTATAAGGAGAAAACGTCGAAAAAAAAGGTATCATGTTCGGAATTGAACCGGGACTCAATACGGTAAAAAGGTAAAAAAAATTGGGCTTCCTCTTCCTTTTCGTCGACAAAACGACGATTTATGAGGGGTGGTAGTCACCCATTCTTTTCGCTCAAAATCAACTGCAAAAAACGCTTTTGCCTTGGTCCGGGTGCAATTAAATTAATCACTGACTGCAGCGCTGCTGCGGATTAACTTCCCAAAACGTCTCCCCTCCCTTTCACACCGTGTGTGCATAGGTTCTCTTTCTCTGCGTCTCTTCGAATAATGCAATGTGAATGATATCACTTGGTCATGTACGCTTTTTGCGTGAGCAGGTGCACAAAAGCTGTCTCCGCGCTTTCGTCCTCGGTTTAATTACCCAAGTTTGAGGTAAACACTGAATTCTGCCCTAGCGAAAGCTTGTGGTTGGATACCTCTGAATTTTGGATTCCATTTGCATAAGCAGATGATGGATAAAAATCTATAAGTATTGTATCTTCTTATAGATTGGCAAAATTTCAATTCTGACGATGCTGTTTATTATAATGTTCTCGAACTCAGAAAATGAAAATAAATCAACATTCCTAAGAAATTTACATAATTATCAGGTGTTTAATTTGAGCAAACGAAGAAACAAAAAAGTGGTGGCTGACTTGTGAGTCAAAAGTTATTGAATTCAGCGGGAATCTCGTTGAAAAGGCGTCCGATGAGTGAGCAACATCATCATTTGCAGCAGCGCTCGTTTCCGTCATGGCCGGTGCCTCTACGCTGTGGGGTAAGACCCGATACTTTGTCATGATCATAATATTCCTCATCCAAATCACGACTTGGTCTACCTTCAGCCTGTTTGCGTACTACACCATCTGCGACAACGGCAGCAAGCCTGAAAGTGAAATCGAGTACACTTTTGAGAGGATAAGTTGGATCAATATCACAGCTTGTGGATCCATGCTGATTGGCCTGCTGGGGGCTCACCTGGTCGAAGAACGGTGGGGTGTTAAGAATATCTACGCTTCACTCACGGCACTGGGCGTTGTTGCGGGACTCATATTTGGGTTGTTTGCAAAGAAGGGTTTTCCGGCTTATGTTGTGCTACACGTGTTTTTAGTGAGTTTCCTGTTTTTTTGGGAGTTGAAAAAAAATTAGGATCGTTTCAGGGCTTATCAATGAGCAACACCCTAACCATGATTTTTGGATTTGTAAATTCCTGGGCTCCGATGAACGAGCTCACCTTTTTCATGGGCCTGACCATGGCTACCTACGACCTGCCGTACATATTCGCCGGTCAGTACTACGGACTCGTCTGCAAGCCCCTCGGCTCGGCAAACATGTACTACGGCTTGGCAGCCTGCAACGGAATCCTACTCGTCTTTTTCTGGATTTTCTACACCGAGAGTCCCTCGCACAACCGATTTGTATCCCCGGAAGAACTCCGTTACATTCACGAAAATCAGCTAACAATTAATAACAAAACAATCCCAAAAGTTCCGTACGCAGCGTTTTTCACAGATCATCACATTTTGCTAGCCGTACTGATTGGAACGCCGGTTTTTGCGTCTTTCTTTGTCTCCATCATCACGGCTCCCGTTTTTGTCATGCAGATTTTTAGTATGTCTGAACTAAAAACAGGATACGTCATGACCCTGGGATTTGCGGTAGCTGCGGTCCTCAAGATCAGCTTGCCTTTTGTGAATCACAAAATCCCGGGCAACGATACGATAAAATTTTATGTTTATGGGACGGCAGCGCTCTTCACAACGACGGCGTACTTTGTCATTATGGGCAACTTAACAAAGGACCGAGAATGGATGCTCTACGTCGCGCAGATTTCCTACGGCGTTGGCATGGCACTTTCCGTTCCGTCTTTTAACGTCGCGATTCAAGTTGTGAGTTGATTTGAGGAAAAACTTTTTTTTTATCAAAAAAACTGAATTTTTGAATTTTTGATAAAATGTAGCCGTGTGGTAACCTACTTTTTTAAAATAAAAATAAAATTGTCTTTCAGATGATCCAGCAATACGCCAACTTCCTGGGAACCATGATTACGGTTGGCTACCTGTCTACGGGCGTCATTTATTCTCTTATAACGCAATATTTTGTGACGCTCAAACAAGAATGGTCATTTCGAGTTGTCTTTTTCATCGCTGCTGTCTTCAACTTTCACGCCCTTCTTGTACAACTCCTGATATACAAAATGGAGCCACGACCCTTTACGCGCACAAATAAGGTCGCGGATAAGGCAGATTCAATAAAAAAAGTCACAGAAAACATGGAATCATACCCGGAACTCTAAACTTTAATAAATTATGTTTAAAATTTGTGTATAATTTTAAATATGTATAAATTTTGTTATTGTGCACCAAAATACTTCTACCTAGGCCAAAGAGTCCAACATGCATCGGCTTAGATCTAGACAAAATTGGTTGCTCCGTCAGTTCAAAAAAAACATATTACAGGTAGAACAAATTGCAAACTAATGCAAGTGTGCGCGCGTGCGTCGTCGTTTTTGTTTTGTTATTATACGCGTTGACGAACAATTCACAAAATTCATAACGACCAACACTAGATCATTAAAAAAGTGCATTCAACACGCCTCAAAATTCAATCGAGGGAAGACTAATCATCAGGCCCAATCAATTGTTTTGTTTTGTTTTTCCTCAAAAATGTCCCCCTTCAAATTCTGGGGCTTGACCCGACACTTTCTAAACTTTGTCATCGCGTTGCTACAAATCTTCACGTGGGGCATCAATTCGCTCTTTCCGTACCTCACGGTATGCGTCAACAACGAGTACGAAAAGGATGAAGACAAGCCGTACTCCGTGGCAGACACCAACTGGCTTAACGTCATCAATAACGGTGCCATGTTCTTCAGCATCGTTGCTACCCATTTCTTGAATCACAGCTATGGGTTGAAGAAGGTCTACGTCACGCTGACAGCCGTCGGAACGGTGTCATCGATTCTCTACGGCTTTTATGCGGATTACGGGTTTTGGGCTCAGGCTGTGCTACAGTTTTTCATGGTATGAGTAGTTTAAGGAAGCTCGCGAGGGGAAAAGATGAACGAACAACCGTTTTTTTGTTCGCGAACGTTCACTCAACTCTGCTCCACATTTTCGTGTAAAAAGCAATAATTATGAAATTCGGGCAATTTGCGAAACCGAAGATCTGGAAAACGTTGCGCGTGACATTTTTGCATTTTTGGGACGTATTGCACAAAACTTCAAAATATTATACGTAATAAAATGGAGTGTCTAACCTTTAAAAAAAATTTCTAAATTAAAAAAAAATTTTTTAAGTTTTTTAAATCCAATTTGCGAATTATTTTGCGAAAAAACAATAACGTTAAGTTTACAGACATTTTTTCAATAATTAATCCCAGTAAAACAATTTTTGGCGTTTGGATAAATGTGCAATAAAAATAGGATTTTTTTGCATAATAAAAAAATGAAAATGCTAAATACTTTCAAAATCTTTGTAATTTTTACAGGTCTTTGGTTCCTCAAATTTTGTTTGGCAGACATGAGTTTCAGAGGGTAAACGCTGCTTTTTGCCAAAAATTTTATGATTGGGAAACCACGGAAAACGTGTATTATTGGGAAACACGTTAATACAATACATACACATTGCAGGGAATCTCGCTAGGAAACTCGCTAACCATGATGTTCGGCTTTATCCAAAACTGGGCCCCCTTCAACGAACTCGGCATTTTCATCAGCATTGCCACGGCCACCTATGACCTGCCGATTATTGCCTCCGGGCAGTACTATGCAGCCACGTGCCGTACTCTTGGATGGCAGAACATGTACTACCCTCTAGGAGTGGGAAATGTTATCCTGTTGACTGTTTTTACAATTTTCTACACGGATCATCCTTCGGACAACGCATTTGTGTCCCAGGACGAATTGCTTTACATTCAGAAACACCAGATGGTGCAGGGACAAAAAGAACTGACAAAAGTGCCGTATAAGGCGTTTTTCACTGACTTTCACAATATCATAGCCATCGTTATCGGAGCTCCGGTCAGTGTGACTTATTTTGTGGGCCTCATTTCCGGACCGACGTACATCAACGCGGTTTACGACACATCAGACGCAGAAACAGGACACATAGCTACGATCGGTTACATGATATCGGCGGTGATCAAAATTGGGCTACCGTTTTTGGATCATCATTGGAAGTTGCGCGAACAGACCAAGTTTTACTTCTACGGTGTGCTATGCAGTATAACGACAACTGCATACTTTTTTGTGATGTATATTATGGATAAGCCTAATTTGTGGATGGCCTACGTTGCTCAGATTCTCTACGGTGGCACTGGATTTTGCGCGCTATCATTCAATAAAGTTATTCAGATTGTAAGTTGTCTTACTTTTTTTTAATTTAATTTCAGGTTTCGAATCAGGGATGATAAAATGTTTTTTTTTCGTGTTTGTTCGCAAAGAGATTTTTTTTCATTTGTTTTTGTAGTTTCGAACAGAACAAAAATTTTGGGGAACTACCATAATTTACGTATTTCTGCTGAAAAAAATTTGTTTTACACAATTTATGAAAAAACTTTGTTCGATGTTCGTTTACGAATATGGGCAAAAATGTTCGTGTTCGTTTCATATTTTGAAAAAAATTTAGTAAAATGTTCGTGTTCGTTTAATATTTTAAAGAAAATTTTAAATAATATTATGTTCGTGTTCGTCTAATTTTTCAAAAAAAAATTTTGTTTGTTTGCGAACAAAAAATATCTGATCTCGTCTCCAATAAAAATTAACTGCAATTGTTTTCAGATGAGTCAACAGCACGCGTACTTTATGGGGGCCATGGTGAGTTGTACTCTTTGATCCCATTATGTCAATTATGCTATGTATCAAAAATTTGTTGCAGGGGATGATTGGATTCAACCTAACAGGAGTACTGTACTCATTTATCGTTCAGTACTTTGTCGACCTCGATCACCTGGACAACTTCCGCCTTGCCTTCGTCGTTGCTGGGGTGTTCAACTTCTTCGCATGTGGAATCCAGCTGGCCTTTTTTAAGACAAAAGCCAGACCTTTCACACAGATAAATGCGTCTGTCGAGCCGAAAGAGCCCTACTCGTATTATTCTACCAAGTTATCCGTCGTCATGCGTCCTAAGGAACTCGATCGAAGAATTCAAAATAGCGAACTTCGTTTTTCGGATGTTCGTTTGTAAATGGGATGGATTGCCGAGGGTTGTTTACTGTTTTTGCGTGAGCATTTGCAAAAAACTCCATGGCTACCGGGTGAAAATAAAAACTGATGCATTGAAAAAAAAAGTTTTTTTTGATTGAAAAAAAATGACATTTGTAAAAAACGGTTTTTGAATTTTTCTAATCTGGAAAAAACAATTAACATTTTATAGTCATTTTTTTTGTTTTAATTTGATTTTAATCGGATACAATATGAAATCAAAAAATTGCTGCTTAACTTAAAATACGCATTGAACTGAATTTCGGACCTTTTTTGGACAAATAAACAAACTTTTTTTTTAGAAAATCTTACCTGTGCTCACTCATGCATGCATTTGTTTTTATCGACAAAAAAAAAAAAAAACAAACGAATTATCGACAAAAAAATAGGCGACCAGTGGTCAAAAAAACGTAAACAACAGAATTAAATACAGTTGATCGTAGATCGGACGCCTCGAGTAACGGTCATTCAGTTATATACTTATTTTAATCCAAATCTTCTGTAAGTCACCTTTTTGTGCTGAAACATTCGAGGAAAGCGTTTTCGTCTTTTGAAGCAATCAAACGTCACTTTTTTCCGGGCAGCCTAAAAATCTGTCCTTTTCCACGACAACGACGACGACGACGATGTAGACGACCACCCGGCCTAAAAGCTTTTGCATTTTTCCTTCATCGACGACTATTGGAGGAAAAAACAGTCAGTGCGAAAAGGAGCGAGAGGATTCTGTTCGGCCTCCTCCTGCCTTCTTCCTGGCAGTCCGGGCCAGGCCATGCGCCTGCAGGTCTACGTGTGTCTGCCGCGGGCTGCTCTGGAAACAAACGATTGCCTGTATGCGTGTGCGTATGTATGCGTGTGAGTGTGCGTTTTTTGTTCGTCGTAGAAAGGCCGGCGATTTAGTTCCATTTCGTCAGTCGGGTGGCAGGGGGCCCGGGCGGGCGCTGGCAGCAGCCCCTACACAGCCCCTACAGCCCCTACAGCGCCTGGGGTGGGGACACACGCTTCCTGGGTCGTCTGTCTCGTCGCTCTCTTCCTTTCTTCTCTTTTCTCGCCACCCTTTTTTTTTCTGCAACGTTTTTTTTGACGACGACGAGGACGTGTGTATGCAACACGCGTCGTCGTCGTCGTCGTCGTCGTTGCGACTCCGACTCGCCGACCTTTTTTTCCATCCTCCATCCTCTTTTTTGCGCAGACAGAGCAGACTCGGGCTCTGGTGTGTTTTTCGACGATCTATCCTGGCCTTAGTCCTGGTCCTGGGCTACGTGGTTTTTGCTCGCTGGGTTTGGTTTACCTCGGGGTCAGGTCACGATTTTGCGGGGAGGTTTTTGTCACTTTTCGACTTGTTTTTTGAGCTTTTTTAGCACTTTTGCGTAAAAAATCTTTGATTAGCGACGATTTGGATGCGAAGATGCTTGGAGTTTTTTGCATTCTAATACTCCATCCAGAAAATTTTTTTCTGTCAAATGAAAAAATTATCCTAAAATTTTCCGTTTTTTTCGCGACTGAAAACGCTAAATTAAACTTTTGACACCAAAAAAAAAATTCTCAAAATCAATGTTTGCAGGCCAGTGTCAGATTTACGGGTAGTGCAATCAGGCCTCATTCTCTTCTCCTCCTCTCACCACGACCTCCCATACATCTCCTCCTCCACGCCATGGGCCGAGCAGCTCGATGAGCTACCGCCACCACCATCACCCCCACCACCACCACCTCCACCACAGGTCAGACGCCGGCGACGGTCCACAGCCACTCTTCTCGCCTAACGCCTTCCGGACACCACCACCACCGAGGAGCAATCAGCCGTCGAGCTTTCCACTCTACGAGATGGGTTCTTCCGCGAGGGCTGGATCGTCGCCGACGTCTGCGGCATCTGCGGCATCCTTTCAGACAGCGTCCACAGGTGCCGGGGTGGAGTATGGCAGTGGGAGCAGCAGTGCCAGTAGCAGTGCTGGATTCAAGTGAGTTGGACCAATTTTTTGAAATTTTTTGGGGTAAAACTGAAAAAAAAACCGAAGAAAAAAATTTAGAAAAAATCCACGGTTTACGTGAACGATCAAAAATCGGTAACAAACAAAAATAAAACGATACCGTCACAAACTATTGTTTATTTTTCACTTGAAAGTTTTTTACACACGTCATAAAAAAATTTTTGAAGAAAAATAGTTTCATCAACAAAATATTTTTTTTGTCACGAACATCGAAGTAGTCAAGTTAAGTTAAGAAAATGTCTGATACCCAGTTCTGGGACGATTTTGGTTCGACTAAAATCCAGCGTTGTATTTTCTGCCTTTTATACTCCTTCAAAATTTTTTTGGGGTGCCTATCGTAGATTTCGGCCCGACGACTTTTGAGTTTTTATAAGCGTACCAATTTTTTTGGATGTTTTTTCATCGCACTGCAGACCCGGGTGTGCATGCACCACACCATTACCAGGGGGTGGGGTTGGTGTGGTGCGATCAGTCGAGTATACTACGGGATGGGGGGGGGGGGAGGTGATCAATCGATTGACCGACCCGGCGACCGACGACATTACTTGCCTCCTCCTTTGCTGCAACCCGGCGGTACTAACGACCTTTAACCGATGAAAGGGAAGGAAGAAGGAAGAAAGGAGACTGGAAGATAGCAGGGACCTGCGACAAAGACGATGAACAAGATAAAACTATGCTCTGCTCTGCTTTGCAGACCTGATAAAAGAGCATGGATGGGGTACGACTTTTTTGATCGACGAGATGAAAAAATACAAAATAGAAAAATGTGTTTTGTTCGGGGTTTTTTGTTATGGTATTTTGGAATTGGGATCAAAATTTATGGGACTTGAAGAATTGGCCTGGAGGAATGCCCATTAGGTGCGAAAGTGGACAGCTGTTTCTCTTCCCTGCTCTCACAATCAAAAAAACATAAAACATAAAATGGCTGAAAAACTCAATCAGAATCAAAAATTACGTTCAAAAACGCAAAAAGGTGAAAAAAAAACTAAAAATGACGTTTTTGGTGTTCTCGAAACGAAAAACAATTTCCGCTCGAAACCATGCCAAACCTTTGCATTTTGATAATTTTTCGCCTTGATAAATTTTTCGTCGTGTGTATTTTGTCAAATTCACAATTTTTTTGGGTGTAACAAAGAACTTTTGCCGGACGAACAAAATATTCCCTTAAAAACACAAAAACAATAAAAATAATTACGTTTTTTTTGTATTCTCAAAACAAACGAAATTTCCACTCGAGACCTTCTTCGTTGTGCTGTACGTAGTTTTGTCAAATTTACAATTTTTTTGGTGCAACAAAGAACCCTTGTCAGATACAAACAAAAAAATCCTTGACAAAAGAATTGTTGGAAGAAGGAAGACCTTGAGCCTTGTGTGAAAAAATAAAAGATGTTGTACACGAACGACACCAAATCTTGTTTACCCGGTGTTCGTTTTTTAATGGGGTGTTTTACGCATTGCTTGACGGACAACTATCGTAATTGCAAACTGCACATAAGGTCGTAAATTTGTTTTTTGAATAAAAAAAAATTGTAAAGTGCCGAAAAAAAGATGAGTATCGTTATTTTTTTTTTCGACAAAAATTACAGACGAGGGACAAATTTTTTCTAAAAAAAACATTTTAAAAAATAATTTTTATTTAGTTCATTGTCACTGCTCCCGCTCGAATTTGCCGCTCGAAATGGCTTCGATCAGCCGTCCGTTCATCCGTTGATACCACAGTACCCCAAGCAGATGCAAAGCTACATGCCGGGGTCGCCCCTCGATCGCTCGGCTCCCGCACAGAAAATTACACCACAGCCCTTCGCCGGTGGCGACCAGATGCACCTGGACATGTTTACGATGTCTCCCGGCTTCAAGCCAGTTCCCAACCTCTTTCGCATCTGGGAGCCCATTCCGGTCTCGTCACGACAACCACCTCAGGCAGCAGCCGCCGACCGAATTCCAAGACTCTTTCCTGATGTTCCCCAGGAGCGTCAGAAAACCACGCTGTCGGCTTCTCCGCCTTCGGAGCGGTGCTCAAACTGCGAAGAGGCCACTCCGGGTGTCGGATTCTGCGTCGAGTGTTCTGAAGTCCTCTGTCAATTGTGTGTGGTCGCGCATGGACGAGTCAGGATCACGAGAAAGCATCAGATTGTCGGATTGGATCAGAATAATTCTGCGACGACGGATACAACGACGAGCACATCGACGAGATCCCATTCGGGATCGACGAACCAAACCGACAGTCCCACGTCTTTTATTGAGTCGATTGGACCCGCGCCGAAGCAACTGGCTACTCCGAGAGGATCCCAGAATTCTCAGAATGAATCGAAATTGGTGAAACAGTGCTCGGAACACAAATCACCGTGCCTGGCAGTCTGCAACACCTGTGCCGGCGCGAATGCTTGTCTCACCTGTCTCCAGGTGCACACGAAACACGATGTCAAGATTATCGCTGCGGGAGAACCCCAGGTCGCTTTGGTTGAAGAGACGCAGAATTTTTTGAATTCTTTGAAATCCGCGGAAGCGAAGATTAATCATCGAAGGTCCCAGCTGGAAAGTTCGGGTCAAAGATTACTGTCTGACATCGACGAGGCCATCGACGCGTACATCGCGGTCCTTAATGAGCGTCGAAGTCAACTGCACAAACGAGCGAGCTTTGTTCAGCAGTGTAAACTCGATCTTTTGGACTCCCAGCGTCAATCTCTGGAATCCAAGCTGAATCTTCTCGGCGAAGCGCTTTCAATCGCGAAATCTCACCCCCTGGATCCTGAGGCCGTTGATCAGCTCCTTCGAGCCCACGTAGAGGCTTCTGTGCCCCTCGTGCCGGTCGTCTCCCCCCTCCTGAGACTCTCAATGCCACCCTCGGTCGCCGATGAAACTGACGATGACGCGAGCACCACACCGACGCTCATGGCATCGCTATCCCAGATCGGGACAATTGAAAGCGGAATCTGCAGTCGGAATTCCAAGCTGATTGGCAGTCGTTTCAAGAGACTCATCTGCGGACGACCGTGTGTGGTCAACGTCGAGTTGAGGGATGTCTGCAACCAACTCGTCGACAAGGGACTTCTCGAATCGGATGAGTACTTTGGCGCAACGCTCTGCGGACCGTTGAATGGAGGAGATGAACCTGAGATCCAACATGCCCAGATTTTGTGAGTTTTGCTGAAAAATGAGGTTTAGAAAAATTTTTTTTGTCAAAACAATTTTTTTATATAAAAAAAATTATTTAAATATAAAAAACAGAAACTTTTGACTGAAAAGAAATAGAAAAAAATTAAATTTTTTTTTGTAAAAAATTTAAGAAAAGATGTAAATTTGAAAATGTATTTTTGCATTTAAAAAAATATTTTTCATTTAAAAAAACACAAAATGAAAAAAATATTTTTTTTTGAAAAAAAAATTAATTTTGAGGAAAACGTATTCAAAATTTTAAAGGAATTGATTTTTTTGTAAATTTTTTTTTGAATTAATTAATTTATTTAAATGTAAAAAAAATATTTAAAAAAAAAAATCGATATTTCAAAAAAAAATAATTTTTTTTATTTATATATATAAAAAATTATTGTTGTGTTGAAATAAAATCAGATAAAAAAATTAGATTTTTTTCAGTAAATTTGTTTTTTTTTAAATTTGTCTATAAAAAGACTTTTTTAATAAAAAAATTTAGGGAACGCGAAAGCTCGGTGTGCTCGTTCATGTTCACGCCCCAAAAAGTAGGCCTCTACCGACTGAACGTAACCCACTGCCAGACGTCTCTCTCCGGCTGTCCGACCGAGATTACGATCTCTTCCGGTCGCGACTACCGCGTCGTTCAGGCTGAAGGCCAGC
Source organism: Turbatrix aceti (assembly GCA_963969345.1). Lineage (NCBI taxonomy): Eukaryota > Metazoa > Nematoda > Chromadorea > Rhabditida > Panagrolaimidae > Turbatrix > Turbatrix aceti. Next base: position 3,140,882 of record OZ017769.1, on the reverse strand, counting down.
GCTTCTGCTTCGGCTCGGAGGGCGCGCAGAACGGCGAACTCTCCCGGCCCTGGGGCATCTGCTGCGATCATCGTGGACGCATCCTCGTCGCTGACCGCGGAAACCACCGCATCCAGATCTTCGACGCGCAGGGAAAGTTTCTGTCCAAGTTTGGAGTTTATGGAACGCGTCCGGGCGAGTTCAACCGACCCGCGGGAATTTGTGTGAATCCATCAAATCACATCATCGTCGCAGACAAGGACAATCACCGGATACAGGTGTTCAGCGAGGCTGGAAGGTACATCTTTGGATTTGGCAGTCGCGGATGTGGGCGTAATCATTTCAATTATCCCTGGGGCGTGGCTTGCAATAATTCGCACGAGATCGCTGTTACGGATACTCGAAATCACCGGATCCAGGTATTTAATTCCAAAGGCGCGTTGCTGAAAGTTCACGTCATCGAGATCGGCATCAAACGTTCACCGTCGTCGCCGAGGGGCATTGCGTACCTGCCGGACGGGGATTTGGTGGTCACGGATTTCAACACGCATCGGCTGGTGGTCATTGATTCGGACGGGAAAACCCAGTGCTACGGCCTGGAAGGAACGGCACCTGGCTGCTTCTACCGGCCCCAGGGCATGGCAGTCGACTCGGACGGGCTCTTGCTGGTCTGTGACTCTCGATCACACAGAGTTCAGGTTCTCAGCATCACGGATTCAACCGTCGTGGCTCTCTTTGGAGACGATTCAAAAGCCGAACCGATGACCGACACTTCGATTGACAAATTTCTCAAGACATCCGTTTTCCGATACGTTCCGGTCGATATCAAGACTCTCGGCGATGCTCCCACCCCCAATGTGCTCCAGAACCCCATGGACATCTGCGTATCCCCGGATGGACTGGTCTACGTCGTGGATTTTGACGCCAGCTGCGTTCGAGTTTATTGACTTTATGAATTTTTTTTTCACTTTTCTAGAATTTTTTTTGTGATTTTTTATTTTTTTCCCTTCCCCCGAGCGAACCTGATATGCACCTCTTTTCTGCGACTCTGCAGAACGCATACAACCTAACCTACCTGATTTTTTTCTATACAACCGCTCCACCTCAGCGTTTTTTTTTTCTGTAGACAACTCATTTTTTTGACATACTGGCAACGATTTTTTTGGACCTTTTGTTTTTTTTTTTGGATTGTGTTTTTTGCATGATTGGAGAGGACACAAGGTCCACTATACAACCGTTCTAACCTCACAGCTTTTGTTCACCTGTCATAATCCCATGTTTTTTCCTATACAACCGTTCTACATCCTCAAACGCTGATTTTTTGTTGTTTTTTTGTTGTGTTTTTTTTTCATTTTTATTCTTTCCGGGTGATGGGGAGCTTTTGGGGGTCGGTTGCTGCTGTTTTCGGCGATGATTGTAACAATCCCAGGTAACCAGGTGAGGTTCAGCACCCGACCGACCTCCTCTAGCTTGAAAACCCACATTTATTATTCTTTTTTGTGTTTTTTACTTTTTACGTTTGCTTTTTTCAAAAAAGCATGAAGCACGAATTTGGTAAGTTTCGCCTTTTTAAAAAAGTTTTTTCCCTGCTTTTTTTTAAAATAAATTTTCGACTTTTTAAAAATATTTAAATAAATAACATTTTGAAATGTTGCAAAATAGTTTTCTTTTTCCCCGTTTTTTTTCGATGCCCCCCAAAAAAATACTGCAAAAAAAAGTTTGGCATGACGAACAGGAGTGTTGTTTTTTGGGCAGCGTGGAACTGTTCCACGTAAAACAAAAAAGTTGATTTGAAAGGTATCAAAAAACCTGCCATAACCTTTTTTTTCAAAAAAAAATTAAAAAAATATCTGGCTAAAGAAAAATCACAGGCAGTCTGACTGTTGTGATTTTTTTTGTGCCGGTGGCATCTTTTTTTCCTTATTTAATTTTTTTGACCAGTAATTATCTAATTTTTTCTAAATAATTTTTTTTGTGTGTTCCACGTCTTTTTTCGTTTATCCGCTTTTCTTTCTTCCTTTTGAAGTCCAGTCATCCGCCGTTTGATCTAATCAGCTCCATTTTTTTAAGCTTTGTATTTTTATTTTTAAATAATTTCGGTGAATTATTTTATACGTGGCGTTAATTAGAAATAAATATGCAATCGAAAACAGATGGACTCATCCTTTGAGCGACCTGGAAGAATATGAAAAAGGTGGCAATGAATGCAGCGCAAGTGACCGACAAACTTTCTTTTACGGAACGGAACCCGTCGGACGGACGTTTATATACCGGCGTGTTTGTCGAAAAAACACGGCTGAGTGGTCTAGTGGTATGATTCTCGCTTAGGGTGCGAGAGGTCCCGGGATCAATCCCCGGCTCAGCCCGAGTTTTTGCATTTTTTGCCGAAATGGGGAACACCTGTTTTTTTAATGCCGTTGTAAATATTGGAATTGTATTTATTGTTGCGATCGACAAATGTTTGTAAAACAATAGCAAGGTTGTAAAACAAGATTGCGCGCTCGCTTGCCACCTGCTTTTCCATTTCCGGTCAGGTCAGATGAGATTAGCTTAATTTTGCCATACAAGCGGAGATTTTGGGCGGCATTGTTATTGGCGTTGGCGTGTTGTGGTAATGTGCGGGTGATAGGACTGCAATTACCTCAAGGAAATTCATCGGCGGCGGCAACGGATACATATCAATTAAGCCGGACGAGCTCGACGATGAGTCTCGAGGCAACTCGCCGCCCCTCCTCACTCCCGGGCTCGGTCGGCTCTTGACTGTGTGGTTGCGAGTACATTCATCACCTCCTAACGACCCCATTTGCCCTCCTTTCCGCATCTTTCCATCGCTTTTGGACTCACAGCCAGTCCTGGAGCGTGATTTGTGGTAGTGTGATTTAGCGAAGCCTCAAGTGGCTCAAAAGTCGTGCTTTTATGCACTCAATGGATTAGCAGGATTACCAGCAATTGGATTGACATGAGACGACTGCTTTTTGTGTTTTTCCGGGGATTTTAGGGGTATTGAACTTTTTTTTAGACTTTTTTTGCGACCTGTGAATTTTTTTTGTACACATAAAAAATATCCATTTCCTGGGATTTTGCGCCAATTATCTAATTAATTTTGTAATGCTATAAAAAATAATTGTGTTCATTATGGTGCACCAATGTGGTGAGAGGATGAATTTTTTTTGCAGAAAGTTGAAAAAATGATGAAGTTGAGATAACTTTTAATTTGAGATCTGAGATCGTAAAAAAAGTTATAACTCAAAATAAAATACGATCAAAATTTTTATGGAAATAAATGTTTGCTTTATTTATTTATTTTTTTAGTCTGATTAGTATTTATTATAATATACATTTTCTTTAAAATTTTTTTGTTATGTCACCCTGAGCGACGGGAATTATGATAATCCAGGCATTGTTTTGTCCCCAAAAACCCCATTAGTCTGTAGAATTCTTTTAAGAAATGCCCGTTCCTGCCGACTTCCGTTCCTTCCCCAAGAAAAGCTCGTAGAGGGACGCCTATGGGAAAAATTGCAGCCACGGGCTACGGTTCCTGTCACACGCATCGCTTTGCTGCTCGCAGCACAGGATACAGAATAGATTTATTATCACCGGTGCATTTTATGACACAACCGTGTATCGTATCATCCCCCCCTCTCCCCTCTTTGGCGCAAGACAAACACTCCGGATGGCGGCTGGCCAGCTTTGATGTCCTCGTTCGGGCCATGTCGTCGTTTTTATTTCTCCCCGCTATCACAACACTCGGCGGTCGTCGTCGCCGCCGCCGCCATCGCTGGCCCGGCTGGCTGGCTGGCTTTGACAACTCTCGAAGAAGCCGACCAACTTCGCACCTTTTTTTATCCCTCCGAAAATGTTGTTTTTCCGGGGTGCCTCGTGGCCTATCCGTGACAAATTGTGCCTGGTCGACGGTCGGGTACTCCTTGAAGTTTGTTTGGGGCGTTCAAATACGGACCCGGCCATAAAGAAAGTGCTGACACGAATTCATTCTGTCATGACTCCATTTTTCATACCTCGTAAATTCCTGTCCTTTCGTCATGCTTGGCTTTGATTGCACGCTGCTTGTTGCTCGGGTCATTTTCTCCCCTCTTTTCCCACGTCGTTTGTCTTGCACACATACATACTTTGGCTGTATACATCCAGTTTTGCACCGGACCCCTCCATCTCAGATGATGACGGTTCGGTTGCCGATGGATGACTCGAAGGCGGCGGCGGTGGCGAAGGCGACACTCACTCAGTGCTTGCTCCCTGTCAACCAACGCGGAGAAGAAAAAAAAGAAAAAAAATATCTGTTCACACGCGACGACGCGAGCAAACGTGTATGTATGCTTTTTTTTACGGTTGTTGGTTGTTGCGGCGTCGTTAAACGATGGATCGTCATCATCATCATCAGCATCATCGGCCGGCGCCGTCGAAGATGTGAGATGTCAGAGGGCCGGTCGGTCGGGGTTGTTGATTCTTCTCCCGTCAAAACTTTTTTGAATACTTCACACGTCGTAAAGGAAAGGTGTGAAATATCCAATTGGGCATGGGCGGTTGTGGTTGTGGTTGGCGCCGTCGCCATCGCCGAGGTCAGGGAATTTTTATTTGTTTTTTTCTCTATTGTTTTTGGTGAGGGTTTCTGAAGTCAGAAAAAAAGTAGGTGGGATTCCGTTTTCTTAATATTTATTATAATTTTTTTTCAATGTTTGTTTTAAAAAATTTTTGATGCAAATGTAACTGATTTTGGATTTTGGCACCGTAAAAAACGTAAAAACAGTTTTACCCGCAAAAAAAACTGAACATTTTTTTGCCAAATTTGCATCGCAGTTTTTGGGTTTTTTACACAATTTTTTGCAACTTTTTACATTCATTTGACCGATTTTTAATTTGGATACCGTAAAAAGCGTAAAAAATTGTCACCTGCAAAAAACGTAAAGTTGTATCAAAATTTTTGTGTTTTTCACAAATTTTTTTCAACTTTTTGAAAAATAAAATTTATACGTTCATTTGACTGATTTAGGATTTTTGCACCGTAAAAACTCTAAAAATCCACCTGCCAAAAAACGCAACATTTTTTTTGCCAATCTTGCAACCTCTGACTCCTGGCCGGGTTGCCGGTCCGGCGATCGGTACTTCCACGACGAGTCTCGCTCTTTCTTCCGCTCTGCTGCCAGCCAACCCCAGTCTGGCCTGATTAATCGTCCTTCGACGCAGATCAAAGCGACGAGACCGCTGCGACAACACGTTCCGTTGCCTTGCTTGTACCCCGAGAGAGAAAAAAAGTGTGTATGAGAGCGTGAGTTGGCGAGAAAAACCACTTTTTCACCGTTTTTTTTTTCACTTTTGCGGTGATGATAATCGACCCTCTCCTCCTTCTTTTTTCCGCCCTCCGACCCCGAGCTACTGCCCTACCCCGGCTACGACTACGGCTACGGCTACGATATTGGAGGTGGAGGTAGGGAGGCCGAACATGTCTGTCAATCACCGCCACCTATGCAATCCGCCGGCGCCTTTTTACTTTCTCGGCAGCTATTTTTTTTGTTACTAATCGCTGATTTCGATCGGCGATAGTCTCGCTGCTTGGCGGAGAGGAGTTTTTTGGGGCTGTTGACTCGTGCAATTTTATGGCAGGTAGTTGGTGAAAGTCTTTTTTGAGTGTTTTTTAAGAGAATTGGGTTTTTAAGAAAAGAATTGGTCGACAAAAATGTTTTTCGGAGAAAAGATTTTGTTGCGTCCTTAAATTTATGTAACGCTTTGTATCTTTTTATTTTGGTTTGGAAGTTGTACGATTTTTTTTATTTTTTGAAAAATCACATTTTTATCGTAATTTTTGCCCAAACGCGCGGAAATTTTTTCAGTCTACGGCAAAAACTTTGCTGGCGACAAAAATGTTATCTCGGCATTTTTAATATTTTTTGGCACCTGACCTTAATTTTTCAAAGCTGACAAATTTAAAATTAATTGCGCATAAAAAAATCCAGGTGTGCATGATCACCTGAAATCGCAACTTTCAATCTATCTTCCTTCCAATCTGTTCTGGCACTCAGTTTCGGTTATAAATGCCAAAGTGGTCGTCTGCAGATCTCTCCAGGTGTGACACCAAGGTCACCTTCTTTTTTCTTCCCTCCATTCTCTTTCCTTTGCGCCCCCCTTCCTTCAATAAACTTGAATCAAGTGCCTATAAAATCACCTATTCTCCAAAATGCTGCCCATGCCTCCTCCAAAATCCTAAATTTTCACGAAATTGCTTTCTTTCCTGGAAAAAAAAGATGTGTAAACATTCAAAAGCGTTTGATTTCTGTGGAAGAAGTCGTGGATGTTCCGGTTTGTTTGGATCACGATTTATGCGATCGGAAGGCGAGGAGGTAAAAAGGTGCGCAGCGACCTCCTCCGGGCGTTTTTCTTTACCGCCCGGTGCCCTGCCCTGAAACGTGTGTATTCGGAGGAGCAAATGAGCCGTTGTGTTGCGTTTCTTTTGCCGACATATTTTTTTTGGGGCGAGGATCACATGTTTTTGCGTGTTGACAGAGAAAGTTTGGAGGTTTTGTTTGTGCGGTAAAAAATTGTATTTATAGAAATTTTTCTGATGTGAAAAGAAAAAATAATTTATATTTGAATTTTTTTCGTGCGGAAAAAAATTGGTAAAGAAATTTTTCATTGTTTAAAAAAAAAGTTATATTTATGTGCATGCATATTTCAAACTTGATTTTACCTGTGATATCTTCTTTTTTTTTGGGGCAACTTATTATTTCACATCCGTCAAACTGGAGAATCCTGCTTTGTACTTTCGCCGACACAGGCTTAGGCAGAGTTTTTGTCTGATACTATGTAGATAATTTGTGGTCCAAAGTCCCGACAAAAAATCAAATTGGCCTCTATTTTGTGTGATTTATGGCCGTCGTGTTGTTCCTGATGCTTTGCTAATTGCCTTGTTATGTGCCTCTGTCCTGGAGTTGTTCTGGATCGTTGCAGTTCATAACTTTTAACTTTTTTTCTCTTTTTCCTGTATCACCAGTTTTCATACTAACATCCAACATCTGGCACCAGCAAACAGACAAAATCTTCAGTCTCGCACATGCGTTGTCACCGGATTAGAATCACAGCCAATTATCCTGTCTAACTGAACCCAGATGACCCTACATATTGTTGCAATTCTCCTCCAGGCTGTATTGTCCACTCGAGAATAATTCTTTGGCTCCCCTGCCTGCCTTTTTGGCGCCGGCCAGGGAAAACAGGGCCACAAAAAAAACTAATAAATTTCGTCCAAGTCCGGAAGGCTCGGCAGCAGCCTGGCGATATTTCAGTTGCAAGCCAAGCCAGCAGGGGGCGGAGCCTCGAGCTTGCCGGCTCCCGGCTGGTGGTGTGCCACTTTGGTGGTGCGCCCGCGCGTCGTCGTCATCGCCGTCGCCTTCGTCAGCGTCAGCGGCGTCGTCGTCTTCGTGGGGCCATCGTCACTTGCTATGATGGCCTTGAAAAAATCCTTTTCCCTTTTCTTTTCTTTTTTGATGCGTCGTCAAACCAATTGTTTGACTGTTACAATTTTTCACTTTTTCACCCGTAAAAATTTTTTTGACCATCATTTTGTCGCTTTGTCAAAATGACTGTATCCCCACCTATTTTTTGGGAGGGTGTTTCTGTTTCACCGACGGGGTGACGGTGAATGAATGAACGAGGTGAGATCGTTAATTAATCAGCTGCCCGTTGGGTGCTGCCCACTGCTCCAACCGGTGAACATGACATGCTCGCTCACTCACCTCCGCTCCTGCCACGCGTCTGTCAGCGCTTGTGAGGAGATGACTAACTGCCTGGCTCGCCTGGACCGGACCGGTGAAAAGGGCACCACCCCTCCTGCCAGCCCAAACGCCCAGACCAAACCAAATTTTTTTTTAACGCGTTCATTGGCATTTGATGGCACAGGCTGTGCCCTTTTTTTCGCGATCTTTCAAAAACCTGTCTGCCAGCGTTTGTTTTGTTTGTTTAAAGATAGTTTTTTTCAGCGGCGCGCCACCACCATGGCAATGACATCGGCGCCACCCCGGTGCCTTTTACTACTCCTCCTAATTCTTCCCATCCATGCTTCCATCTTCGAACAGGTAAGATAGACAGATCACTTTCAATCATTAACCCAACCCCACCCGGGCAGGTCAATCGATGATGATGATGAGAACGATGATGGGGGGATGCATTCATCCTAAAAACCCAAGTCAACAAGTCTCCCCTCCCCCCGTCATGTTTTAATGGCCACCAGTTTTTATGGGGCCCTTCTTTCGTATACTCTTTACTCTCCCATCTGTCTCGTCCTTCTTTTCCTTCCATTCTTTTCCCGGTGACTGAACGAACAGTCAAAGCAGGAGCGGAGGACCTCATGTCCTCCCCCATATTTTTTTTTCTGCGCGAAACGAAAGACGAAAGAAAAACCAAAAATCCGGGAGGTCGATCAATATGCCACCCCTCTTTTTTTTTTGTCGGCAGCAGCATTGCGTGTCCAGGCAATCGAAGGCAGGAGGGTCTCTTCCTCATCAAAGAAGAGTTACAAAAACATAAATTTGCATCTTGTCAGCGCAACGCCTGATTTACGACAACCCTGCTGCTCCTGCTGTTTGTTGGTGCGGCCTTGCTCGCTCTGCAACTGCGCAACTGATCGAAACCAAACGAAAACGAAACATACGCGCATAAATCTATTTACAAGGGAGTACAAAAAAGCCTTCAGATCATATTGTGGTAATGTGTTTTGTTTCATGGATTATCGAAAGTAGCAAACATGGAAGACATCATCAGACTCTGACCGGATTCGAACCCGGGACCCTTTTTCGCTGCACGCGCGAACTTTGCCCCTCGGCTATGCGTGCAGAAAATCGGGACCCAAGAAGATCCATCATATGCGAGTATTACAGAGTAAATATTTATCTATTTTTCAGACGACAAAAAGTCGCTGTCAGCCGATTGACATTCCGATATGCAAGGATATCCCCTACAACATGACGATATATCCTAACCCACTTTTCTCGCATGATCAGCAGAGTGTAAGCTACCATTTTAAAAGCAAATCGATAAAAAAATCGTAATCGTAATCGTAATTTTTTTATTTCAGTTGCAAGCCCAGACAGAGCACTTCAAGCCGCTGATCAAGACCAAGTGCAACCCGCACGTGAAGTTCTTCATCTGCTCGGTGTTCGCTCCGATGTGCCCTGACCAGCTGCCACAGGCCGTGACGTCGTGCCGGAGCGTGTGCGAAGAAGTGAAACGGGACTGCATTAACATTCTCCAGGAATTTGACCTTCAATGGCCGGCGCCGTTGAACTGTTCCCAGTTTCCCGAAGGCCCGGATTTATGCATGAGGCCTCAGGCTTCGGCTGTCTATGACGATATCCCGGACGAAGTCGATCCTCACAGTCACCTGCCTGATGCGAAGCATCTCGAAGTCTACAAGGCGACCAAGGCGTACCCCGCGTGTCCCATCGATTTGATCGACCTCGACCCGACGGATGTTAACGCGACCTGTGCCTTCAGATGCAACAAGGATTCCATGTACTCCCGCGAGACCAAAACAATTGCTCAGCAATGGTTGATTCTGGGCGCATCTGCCAACGCTGGAGTTTGCCTTTTTGTGTTGGCGACTTTCCTGATCGATCATCGCAGGTTTACTTTTCCCGAACGGTCCGTGTTGTACATCGCGCTGTCCTACCTGCTGGCCTCGCTGCCGTTTATTGCCAGAGCGTTGCTCAAGCACGAACAGACGGCTTGCGAAAGATTGAGAGCGTCGGACAAGCTTTTCTTGGTCCACGGCGGGCTCGACAATTCGATCTGCGTTGTGTCTTTCTTGTTCGCGTACTACTTCGCCTTCGCAGGCGCTCTTTGGTGGCTCATGCTGACTTTTACGTGGTGAGTGGGGTTTTTGATATTATACAAAATTGTTTTGTTTCAAAATACATTTTTGGGCTCTTTCCTTAATTTCCGGATCGATTGACCTAAACTTGGTAGCAAACTTGGGTCGGTCCAGGAAAGGAAAAAAAGGACCGGAAGGCAACCCATCTCGCCATGGCTGCCACGAGGCCCCTCGAGGACGACAGGCGGCGACGTCGAAAGACAAGGGGGCACACAAAAGGCCAATTTGGGTGTCATCCAAATAAGATTATCCTCGTCAATGGCGGGACGAGACGAGACAAAAGGCCACCAAGAGAGTGCTACGAGAGAGACAAAATGTCGCGTCGCTTTTGGTCTTTCTTCATTCCTGGGTTGTGGAGCTATGTTTGTTTGAATGTTTGTATGTATACCCCACGGACTTTACCCGGGTACAAAACTCGCTGAGTGTTTTTCTGTTTTTCGGATGGGGGGGGGGACATGGATAAAATGCCATCATCCAAGGGCGCTGGGACAAAAAATTAGTGGAAGTCGGAAAATAGACTGATAGGATCTTTTTTTCGCTTTTGTTTTCGTTAATTTAATTTTACCACGCTGATGGCACGTTGCAGCGGGGGAAGAAAAATCGAGGACAGTTGGACAAAAAATAAAATTTTTGAATTTTTCCTTACAAGGAGTGTGTTAGGGGATCTTTTGGAAATTTTTCGTAAAATTATACCAAAAAGTAGCTTTAACTATGAAGTTTTTTACCGTAAAATTCATCTGCCTGACATGATTTGACTGAAATTTTTTTTTTCAATTTTTGAAGATTTTTTAGCATGTTGTTGAAAAAACTACGTAATTTTAAAAGTAAGAGTACATTTTTATCGATGTATAATTTTTGATGCACAATTAAAAAAAATATAAAAAATGTCTCAGGCAAGTGAATTTTACAGTATACACTACTTTTTACAATAATTTTGATGAAAAGTTTCCAAAATATCTCATGACACATTTTTCGTTGTTGTGCATTTATAAACATTTGAAAAAAACCATTTCAGAAAAAAAACTATAAAAATGAGTTTCGAAACGATATTTATGTCTTTTTCGACCAAAAAAAGCATCCAATGCTTGCTTTTTACGTTCATTGATGACTAATCCATTTCAAAAGCACGTTTCTCATGTTTTTTTTACAATTGCAGGTACCTCTCAGCAGCCCGCGAATGGGTGCAGGAAGAAATTGAAAAGCGTGCCACGTACCTGCACCTCCTGGCGTGGGGCCTGCCTTGTCTCCTGACGATCGTCGTTCTCATTCTCCAAAAGGTAATTTTTTCACAACCATACAATTGCAAAATCAAAATGTGTTCGGCTATAATTCATGAATGCATTTGTGGCCATTCCTGGCCGGATGTCTTTTTTTTGGCAAGCAGCGCTCCGGTCAAAAGGCAAAAGTCATAATTTACCTGGTCGAGCCGTCTGTCGGGATCTGTCAGGGAGGCCGGCGTAATCCATTGCGCGGCACGGCATTGGCTTTTGACAAAAAATGAGACCAGCGTGCTGTGCTCGCCGAGGCAAAGCGAGCCATATGGTTGGTACCGTACCGTATACGCCTGTCTGCCAGAATTGACCGAAAATGCTAATCGCGGGAGAATGGAAAAGCAGCCAGCTCACTCAGTCAGGGGACGACGACCTCGACCAGGGCATAAATCACCTGACCAGCTACCAAAAACGAACCCTGTCCTGGTCTGCGTTTTTTTTTTGAATCAACGGATTTGCAAGAAATATGAAGTCACCCCGGAGGCCGCCGGAGGGCGTTTGTCACTCCGGGAAGCAAGCAAGCCTCAGGCCAATTTCCGGGCGTCATGATGCAGACAAAAACCCCCCCACAGTCGTCGTGCGCGTAATTTACGATTATTGCCTTTGAGAGAGCGGCGGCGCGGTAAAGTCTTCTCCTTTGTGCTCTCCGACGAGGACGAAAACGATGGAGACGATGCCATCAAGAAGTCATCTTCCAGGGGAACAAAACGGGGGTCAGACACACACACGCACACTTTCACCAAAAACCAACCCTCGGCTGCTCGCACGGACGGATTCTGATCTAATCGCCGTTTGAAAAAATCGCAACCATTTTTTGTCCCTCAACAAATTTATGGCTTTGCAAAGAGGCGCAAAAACAAATTTCTCCTTTTTTTTGAAGGAACAAAAAAAACAGAAACCCTGGGAGGTTTTGGGTTTTTCAGGGATCGACAAAGAATTGAAATTTATGGTTGGAAAATTTTCACCCCGTCAATTTCAGGTTGATGCTTCGGAGCTGACAGGAGTCTGTGGAGTTGGAAACTCGGATCTGACGTCGCTTCTTTTTTTGGTCATTGTTCCACAAGCTGCAATCGTGCTTATTGGGCTCTGCTTCATCGTCAGCGGATTCAGCAGCATGTGTCGTCAGCGACAGTGCTTCAGACAGCGTGTGAGTATAAAAAAAGCAAAAAAATTAACAAAAATGAAAAAAAAAGGTTTCAAAGAGTAATTTTTGGATTTCATAATGATCTCGAAGCGAAAGTTTTGAGTTTCGTGTCGAGACCTATTTATAAGAAGAAATAAAAAAAACTGTACTTTTTTTTACATTTTTTGTTCTAAAACAAATAAAAAAAAATTATTTTAAAAATTTTCGTGTTAGAACCCCAAATTTTTTTATTTTCGCTGCGGGACCAAAAAATACAATATTTTGTTCCAGAATCCTATTTTTCATTGTTTTTCATTTTTTCAGGGCACAGATACAACAAAGCTCGAAAAATTCATGTGCAAGATGGGCATCTTCACGCTGTTGTACGTCGGCGGCATGATCGCTATCCTGATCTGTGAATCCTTCCGCGCTCAATCCCTCCAACTCTGGCAGCCGGCAACCATCGGCTGCAAGCAGGCAGGCGGGGCCGATAAGGGCCGATGCCGTCGACCTCCCCAGCCAGACGCAGTCTACGGCATCGCCCGTCTGAGCATTTCTCTGCTGCTCGGCGCGACGACCGCCATCTGGATCGCGTCGACCAAAACAATTCGCTCGTGGCGACAATTTCTTTGCTGTGGCTCGTGTCAGGCTCCTTCGACTGCCAAGTACCACCCGGCCGTGCCCGTCGTTCCCCAGGGCGGACACCATTATGTCGTCGGCTACGGGGGTAGTCTGTCGGGGTCGGGGTCAGGTGGGGGATCCGGAGGCGGAGTCAACGGGCAGCAGGCGTCGTCGAGGATTCCACTTATCCCGCCTTCACGGAATCCACCTCCACCCCCACCACCGCCGTCGGCGAATCACTACATCCCCCTCAGCATCATGACATCGACGAACAACGGCGTCAGCGTCACGTACGCCAGCAACGGCGAGCAGTGGAAGAATTCCAAGCCTGTGTGATCCCGACAAATAAACTGTCCTCTATTTTTTATTCATTTTTCAAATTGCATACGGGTTTGTGTAATCAATAGCGATTAATAAATGCATTTTTAATTGTTTCATTTTGAAGGGCATTCAAATATTTACAAATCACAGAAATAAAAAAAAAATAAAAAAAAATAAAACAAACTGTCCTATATTTTTTTATTTTTTTTTATTTTTCAAATTGCGAAATCAATAAAAGCATTTTTTAGTATTTTGTTTTGACATCGAGATTTGTAAAATTCTGTGTTAAAAATTAAAAAAAATCTAAAAAAAATTAAAAAAGGTTTTAGCCAGCCGGATTTGAACTACACTGTTCTATTTTTTTTATTTGCAAAGTGTGTATTCAAAAAATGTATTTTTGCGTTTTATTTGGAATTGCATCGAAATTTATAAACCTCAGTACCGAAAAGTTGAAAAATATTTATTTTGGAAATAAACGAAAAAAGATTCCAGCCAGCCGGATTTGAACCAGCGACCTAAGGATAGCCGTGATAACTCTACAGTCCTCCGCTCTACCAACTGAGCTATGGCTGGTGGGTTTTTGGCCAGACGGGTGTCTTTTTGAGTTGAACGCGTACCTGCATGTTGTTTGAACGTTCACAGGTGAATGTGCGTATCGTCGCTCTCGCGTAACGTTCCCACAGTTGTCGGATTATGGAAAAAGTTGTGATGCACGACAAATGAGCAGTTTTGAGGGCAAGAAATCATTTTATATTCAAAATTTTGGTTTTTTTTTGTGTTCAAAATGCAAAATAAGTCGAACGAGAAATCAGAGCAGCAGAAAATGTCAAAGCGGGGCAAAGCAAAGAGAAAACAAAACAAAAAAGGACTTTTGTGGCGAGATAGAGGACTGAATCACCGGGTCAGGTCAGGTGCGCGGACGCCAATCGCGCACGATGGCAGACGCGAACGAACGTGCTTGACATTTGCAAAAAAATTCGGTAGCACTTTCTGTTTTTGTTTTGTTTTTCCCAAAAAAAAACAATTGACATTGAGGGTGGGTGAAACCAGCTGATTGCCTTGGCTGACTTGGCGAGCAACAATTGACCCCCGCCCCGACCCCCTATTTAGCCAATATTCATCCCTCCCGGATTACGCGATTTCAGGAGATTTGAGATTTGTCTTTTCAACAGACAACGACAGCATGATCCAATTTTGTCTGTGCCAAGTGAAGCGACGGCTTAATCGAGAGCCACTCTTCGCTGCCACCTTCCCTAATTGCCAGCGCTTATCCCCAAGCCCCGCTCCCGCTCCCGCTTTTGCTTTCTCGGACAATATTTGTCTCGTCGATGCGTGCGCGAGACGAATACTCGGGACTCAGGAAGAGCGGTGGCTAACTTCCTCCCCTCCCTCCTTTTTGCTTTCACAATTGTGTTCTTGTGCTCGTTTCACAAACCTACAAACCAACAAAACCACCACGAACAATCTCGACCACCCTGAAGTGAAATTGTCTGAAAAAGTCCGGGGCAACGGTCTTTCATGGCCTCGAGGTCGTCATCATCATCGTGCACGGTTACAGGTGTCACTGATTTATGTGTATGTACAGTTCTCTAGGATATGCCGTCCGGGACCCCGCCAGATGTTATACAGATTTATAGTCTCTTTTCTAATCGTTTTGTATTTTTTTTGCTCCGCGCAGCTTGGTTTGTTTTTGATTCGTCGCGGCGTAAACCTTTTTTAAAATAATTTTTTTAGCGGCTGTAAACCTTTAAAAAAATTTTAAACCAAAAATATTTTTTCTCTAAAGTTGTGTACAAATTTTTCCCTCCGACAAATCACGGTGTTCCAAAAACAAAAAAAACACGGGTCTAGGGAACGTCCAGATCGTAGCCCCCACGGTCTGGTCCGGTCGACGGTCGGGAGGCGATAGCGATTGCTCATAGTCCTCTCCGGCCTTCGCGTGGATCGTACTCACCGACGAGAGCGCGCTTTTCCCTCCCGACGGACTGGTCGGAGGAAAAAACCCCCCAACGGTCCTTCGAACGACGAACGTCCGCTATCATGCAACCTGTTTGACAACAGTCAACCATCCCCGCCACCGGCTGCTGGCATGCATTGTAGGCGAAAAGATGACCGACGACTGACCAGCTTGACTTCTTGGCCTGGTCAGCCATCCCGTCGGGGAATGTCTTTGACTTTTGACTTTGACAACAACCCCCGTTATGTTATGCTAACCGACGTGTGTGTCATGTCATGTCTCGCGCTGACTGAGGTGGCGTGAGGTGAGATGTTTATGGTCGGTCGGCTTTTAAAGCCTAATGGTTCGGTACAGAAATCATGCATGCATTTTTGTTTGATCGGCATTGATTAATTTTAATTCGCCTGTTTTTGTATTTTTGCCGTCTTGGATTTTATAATCTTTGATAAGTATATATGTAAAAAAATTTAGCAAGTCAGAACTTTACCCAACTTTTATTTCAAGAAATCTTATTTCCACAGAACGCGAAAACAATACACAAAAAAAAACAAGCATTGCCCTTGGGAGCGGGAACTTCCTAATTTTTTGACACAGCAGCACGCGTCTAGCAGCAAGTTTTTTTAATCCCGAACTCCGTGAATTAGATTTGCCAAGTCTGCTCGCCGAATGAGACAATGCCCAGTGTTTCCCGCGCCACCACGCCACCACGCGGGAGACAGAGCATGTGAGCATGTGGTCCTGATGAGCCGCCCCGGGCCCGGGACAGGCTAACTTGAGCTCGCGGCAATCCAATCCGTCCATGATCAATCCAAAGTTAATTCTGTTCTGTCTCGATGTCTTGACTTTGGGCGAGTTGAGTTGTTTTTTGTCCTTGCCCTCCCCAAAAAGCAGCGCAAGTTGTAAATATTACGTTTTTGGCAACTTTTTTTTAGTATAACATTTATCTCAAACTGCCTCAGAATCCGGCCCTCTCGTTGCGTTTTTGATGGCCTACTCGCCTGTTATTCGGTTTTTCGCCGCGTCGAGTCGAGTCGAGTCAAGCCGAGTTTTTGGCCATTGCCCAGAAATGAGATTACTCCCGGCACATCACTTTTTGGGCCATTAAATGTGCATTGCCGAGTGCAAAAGTTGTTGTTGCGATTTTTTGATTCATCCAGAAAGAATACTTTGCATAACTCAGGCGCCCCAACTCTTCTCTTCCGTTCCACCTCGACTTCAGCTCCATCAGTGCCGTCGCGTCGACGACGTCTTTGGCGGAAGAGTCAATAAATAAATATTTAGTCAGACCATACAGGAAGCAGCGCCTCAAGTGCGGAGTGCGGGGGCCCAGCCCATTTTCATTTTCGACTTCATCCCCTTTTTCTAAGAAGAAATTTTTATTCAAACCCCAAAAAAAAGTCAAAGTTGAAAAATCCCGCGCTGAAGAACTCCTGTACTGCCATGAGTTGACTCGAGGACGGCATCAACATGCGCATCACCACAACAACAGCAGCAGCGTCACTCAACTGCACCCCTGGGAGGATCGTGCTCGGCTGGTGCTGCCTTGTCGTGGTATTTTCGGTCGTTGCTGGTCAAACAGGTGAGTTTTATGGTGGAATTTATACGTCAAAAAAATATTTATTTAATTAGAGGTTTTAAACCGAAAATTACGGGAAAATGTTGAAATTGACATTTTGGAATTTTAATTGCATTTTTTTAATCCAAAAAATTGTCGCAAAAATAATTCCTACCTTTATTCAAATGTTTATCCAATTAACCGCATTAGAAAAACGTAAAACACAACTTTTGATGACTTGGATAACAAAAAAAATCAAAACAAGTTTTAGTAATTTTTCGTGTTGAGATAACGCAAGTAACGATTGTGATACGATTTTTTGTAATGCAAAAACATTACATCGAGTAACAAAAAAATTACAGATTATATTACTTTTCTAGAGAATGTCTGAATTCCACAGACAAGTAACATTTTTTTCTAAAAAAAATCTTACCTTTCGTAGCTTTTTTTTCCAGAAAAAAATTCACATTTTTCACATTTTTTCTGACCTTTTTGTATCGTATAATTTTCATTCCTTCACCGGAAAAACTCAGTAAATGGTTTTTAGTGTGTCCATTTAATCTCACAAAATATGCAATTTCGTACTTTTTGACCATTTGAACAAAAATAAATTTAACTTTGGTAGATTTCAATTTATCTAAACACCAGCTAGCTGCAAAACATCATTTGAAAAAACAGACTATTTTTTATCCTCTGTGACAGTCCGGCTGCACTTTGGGAACCAGTTACGAAAAAAAAAGTAGCATTTATTTTGCAGAAGACAGAGTGCCGGACCCTCCGGCGAACGTTCGCGTCAAGACTACTCCAACGTCGGCGACTCTTTGGTGGGAGCCGCCGGATTCAGCGGGGGCCATCCTCGTGAGGGGGTACACGATTTCGTATGGCATCGATT
This sequence comes from Turbatrix aceti, assembly GCA_963969345.1. Classification (NCBI taxonomy): domain Eukaryota; kingdom Metazoa; phylum Nematoda; class Chromadorea; order Rhabditida; family Panagrolaimidae; genus Turbatrix; species Turbatrix aceti. Next base: position 3,123,292 of record OZ017769.1, on the reverse strand, counting down.
CACCGAATAGAAATGTCGTCATCGAAGGCGTCGACACGAATTCTTTTACGATCGACGCGCTTAAGCCTCAGACGACCTACGTCTTCGCCATCACGGCCTACAACGAGGCGGAAGGCGAAGACAGTGAACGCGTGCTGGTCACCGCGACGACGGGAATCAGCGAACAGACGCGGGCGTTTGATTTTCAGCCGCCGAAGGGAATCGTAACGCACGCGCGCCCGAACGGAGAGGTGCACGTCAGCTGGAAGGATCCAATACCTCCAGATGTCGATAGGCAGGAGAATTCGCACAAAAGAAGATTTTATAGCATAGAGTAAGTTTTTGATGAAGACAAAAAAGAAAAAAGCGATAATTCCCTAACGGGGAATCGAACCCCGGCCGCCTGGGTGAAAACCAGAAATCCTAACCACTAGACCATTAGGGAGGCGGTTTTTAGCCCTTTGCAACTGACTCTCAATGTTCGGGCGTGTGACACTTAATTTTGACAAAAAAAATTTTTTTAAGTGAAATTGAATATTTATGATTTTAGATACGCATCAGTACGGGATCCCCATGCAACAAAAAAACACTCGGCAGACAAGACTCACGCGCTGCTGACTCACCTGCTTCCTGGCTTAGAATACGAGATCCGGGTCAAAACAATTCTCTCAGACAAGCGAGAAAGTCCCTGGAGCGCAACCGCTTTCGTCCGAACATCCGATACAGTCACTTCTGCTAGAAATGCCCGGAGAGAAGAAAAGTGCACGTTCGAGTCGCCATCCGTGTGCGATTTTGTCTCGGATCCAGCGGCGCCACTCGACTTCCTCCGACGACCCTCCGCGCCATCCGGCCACGCAATGGTCGTCCAGACCTCCCCGGATCAACCCCATGCAAAATACGGCAGACTGCTCTCCCCGGTGTTTTCTGATTTTGTCCGGGCCCGAGAGTTGTGTCTTCGTTTTACCGCGCGTGCCGAAGGCAAAGGATCGCTGTCGGCGGCTGTCCTCTTCGAAGGCGACTCTATCAACACTGCTCAGCCGGTGTATAAGACTCCATTGAAAAAACTGGTCAATGATAAGGGCTTTCATTCGATTGCCGTGTCTTTCAAGCTTCCTATCAGTCGTGGATTCCAGGTAAGACAAAAAAATTCAAAATGCCAAAAATTTGAAAAGTTGGAAAGTGGCTAAATTCGGAAAAAATGTTACTTTTGTTTACAAATTGTTTTGCAATCCAAAAAAATGTTACTTGTGTGCGCTTTTTGACGGCTTTCAGCACGAAAAATTTTCAAATGTTGAAACGTAACAAAATTTTGAAAAAAAAGAGTAACAAATTTTTAGCGATTCTAAAAAAATGTTACTTGCGTGCGCATTTTTTTTGGTTTTTGACACGAAAAACCTTTGATTTTAAATTTCCGTTCAATTTTTAATTTTTTAATTGTTAAAATATCGTAATTATGTATTTTTTTTTTTAAATTTTTAAATTTTTAAATTTTTTTGAATATTTTTTTTTGTGTTTTTTTGTACAATTTCTAAAATTTTCAGCTGGTTTTCGAAGTCCGAAAAGCAGTATCGCGAGACTCCTTTGCGGTAGCAATCGACGACGTTCACCTCTCGTTCGGCGCGTGCCCGGCCCACGATCCCCATTTCAAGGGCGTCGTAGCTGCAGGTGAGTGGTGTCTTGTTTTGTTTTTTCTTGCGGCTCATTCAGCCGCTCACATACACAAAAAAAAGTTCAGTGGCCCCCTGTCTCTGCCCGCCGCCGCTCTATTGTAAGCGTTGTTGGATGATGATGAATGGCCCAACGGGCTAAAAAAGGTCAGGCGCGCAAGCGTGTGCCTCCTGGATGACAAATTGCGCCTTATTTTTTTTTGCGCGCATTTGGGGTCGCCGTTAAACAAAAATATTTATTTTATTTAGGCTGCTCCTTTTTTGGGCAACGGCCCACCTTTGCTCTTTTGCTGTCCCGCTTTGTTTTTTTTTTTTTTCTCCCGTGATGTGTGGTGATGGCTGGCGATCGGTGATGGCGGTGACATTGAGGTGGTCAAAAAACATCTGCATATGTCTTCAGCCTTGTACGTACGAGTTCGGAGTGCGCAATTTGCCCCTCTTTCTTGCAGGTTCAGTCGGAATGCATAAATTCGAACAATTTTACAAAAAAATTAATTTTACAACTTTTTTTTTCTGAATTATTCCGTAGTCTGACCTTGTTTTTGACTGTCGAATTTGACGCATGCGGACCAGCTGGGTGGGTGGGAAAAATTTTTTGGTGCTGACATGTTGGTCGATTTTGATGTAGACTAGATCAAAAAAAATGAGCTAATGGTTTTTGAACTTGTTTTTGACGCTGACAACCAAATAAACATTTATTAGGTTTTTTTGTCAAAATTTTTTTTTAATTATTTTTAAATTTTTGTAATTTTCATCACGCTTCTGTCTCCTTGATGTGCACTTCCCCACTGTGATACCATTATTGCCAAAACTAGTCAGTTAGTCAGTTGCCTGTTCTGATGGATCGTATCTACAAGTTCGTTTTTACCTTGAATATTTTTTTTTCTGAACGAACGCAGACACTTTCCTCCCCTCGCCGGACATAAGTCAGCCAATTCACAGATTTTTCCCATATCACACGCGTTTCCAATCAATGAGCGCTCACAACAACAGCCGGACGTTATTACAAATTAAATGAATTCATATTTACGTATTTCTGCGATCGTTTAGTGTACTTTTTTGGAGCTTAACCACCTCAATCTGCTGAAAAAGTTTTTTTGCCTTTGAAAAATTTTTTTTGTTCCTCGCGAGAGTTGATTTTTTTTTTCCTCCTTTTTTTATTTCTTGATTGGTCGAAACTCCGCCTTTTTACGATACTTATTTATGGTATTTTACAGTAGTCAACTATTATAAAAATTAAAATTCAAAATTCAACCCAAAGTGATGGCATTTGCTAAAATTTACGATTCTTTTTAAATGCCATAAAAATTTTTATTTTATAATACATAATTTCATGACAATTAGGAACCGTTTTTCTGATTTACGATTATTTTGGGAGACGGATCCTGCCGCGCTTTTTAATTCTTTTGAGAAAGAATTCTTTTCATTTTGTCTTCTTCCTCTTCTTCGAACCTTGGCGCAGTGATTGTGATTTACGTCTCCCACAGATGGCGTCGGCGGCGGCGTGACTGTTCATTGTCTCTCCCAGACGGCGCTTAATGGCTAATAATTATCTGATTCATGGCCGAGAAAAAAAAGGAAGGTGTTTCCGGTCACAATTTTTTTATTTCACAGTGGCCGAGCTTGACCCTACATAATTACAGATGACTGCGCGCAAGAGAACGGCACAAAAGTGATTTATATGCCATTCGGGAAAGAAACGCGCAGGCTAACTAACTAAGTGACCGTCTTGGTTACCGTTTATCCAATTAAGAAGCGAACATCTTGGAAAAAAGGGAAGAGAGGCGCGAGAAATGAGGTAGTCCGGTGGGGAGGGTGACCCTCAATATTAAATACATAAATACTCAGTCGGCATCAAAAGGTCATCCGGGGGAGGGCAATGAAGGTAATAAAAGCTGTCATTCCGCATTTTTGGTTGATTTTTTATGGGAATGTGTAAGTTTTTTTAGGGGGTCCAAAGAAGCAGGAGGTCGTTATGGTGAAGCTTCTTGTAACGAGATCCTCTTTTTTTTCTGGGTGCCTGATGGATTGGATAATTGGGGAGCTATCTACATAGCTGTATAGCGAGCGGTCAGAATTTTTTTATGGGACTAAAAAAGTGCTGTTGAAGTTTTTTTCCGATACTACTGATGTCAAAAAAATTGTACTGGTCAGAAAAAGAATTTTATCGTATTTTTTTTTGGTCAATTTTGCTCTTTTTGAAGTTTTTTTGATGGTCGAAAATTCTTTTTTTTCTGGTCAGAAAAATTTTTTAGTTGTAATTTTTTTTGGGTAATTTTAGGTTTTTTGGTTCAATAAAAAAAATTATTTGGGCAATTTGCAAATTTTGAAGTTTTTTTTGCCAGAAAAAACATTTTTTTACTGGTAAAAATTTTTTTTTTAACTTTTTTTGGTCAAAAATTTTTTTTACTAATCGGAAATTTTTTTATCGAAATTTTTTTTGGTAATTGTAAAGTTTTTTGCCAAAATAATTTTTTTTGCTGACCGAAAAACATTTTTGGTGTCCAAATTACAAATTTGCAAGTTTTGCGGGAGCGACAAAGGCCCTATCCGGTCCTGCAAATCCGATGATGCGTACAAATGACCCCTGATCACCCGCGTGCCCTTGCTGGACTGGACGCGTCCCGAGCGTGTGTGCTCTCGGTGTTCGATGTTATCCTGTTCAGCGAGCCCCAATCCATCTCCTTCCACCTGCATGCGCTATCTCAAAATCCCCCTCCCCCAATCACCGTGCTGTGGTCGTTTTGGGCATCAAAATAACCACCGCCTGTCCGTAAAAATAAGGGAAGGAGAACACCTTCTCTTCGCGCATCATTGATTGATAACCTTGCTTTCCACGAACCTTTTTCGCGAGACACAACAGACACCCGGGGGTTGTACATGTACATAGTAAATGGAACTGGGCAAGCAGGGAGATATACATACTTTGGAACTTCCTTTTTCCGTTCCCGACAGGTAGTATATATCTCCCCCCCTCCCAACAGTGATAATGATGACTGACCACCACTAAATTTAGTACATATTAAGTAACCAGTCTGACAGCCTCTATTCTTTTGTTCCACCCCTGAAATGGTCATCTTGCCATTAATCACGTTTTTTTCTATCAAATTAGACCAGGAAAGACTCACCTGATTAAGTTTTCCTCATTTTAAGGTGCACGGAAAAACTTGGTTTTTAATTTTGAATTCCAAGTTCTTCCAAATTCCTTTCTTTCCTTGCGCAATTTTACGTACGATTTATGGATATTAAACGAAGTTGACTGATTTCATTTTACGATCATTTATGGAATTAATTTTAATGCGAGATTGGTTGCCTCAATTTTTTGTTTTGCATTCCCGTTTGTCTTGGAACGTTTCATGGGAATTTATTTATGTGAATTTGGTTTTTTTTGCGTTCGATTGCAGCTTTAGCGATGGAAAAAAAACGGAAGATTTTTTTTACTTTTTGAATTTTTTGAAGAAGCTCACCTGTATTACCTGGATTTTGAATAAAAATTTATGATTAATTTTTTTACTCGCAACTCTCAAAAAAATGCAAAATGTTAATTATAAAAAATTTATTGCTGATAAAGAAACAATTTTTTTTCAAATTTTCAATTTTTACCTGTTTTACCTGAATTAAAAAAAATTTTTTTTGCATTCAAAAAACATAAAAAAAATTTTTTTATCACGAAACCACTTGTTGTGCCTCCCGGCAATTTTATAGTTTCCTCCCACTGACAGTCTGTGCCATATGTCTAATTTGCCGCAAATCCATGCCTACCCCATCCATCATCCGACCTTTTTGGCACCGTACAACAAAATTTTTTTTTCAAAAATTCCCTCCTTCCCGTCGGCTATTTTTTGCACAATGAAATGTGGGAAAAGGAATTCTTCTTTGTTTTTGGCAGCCCAGTCTCGGCCAAGAGGCGGCCGCCGACGACCGACGACGACCGACTCTCGGCTTATTCTGGGTGTCTTCTTCCTCTTTTTTTTTTCGCTGCTGGGCTTTGTTTAGCCCGTTGACGTCCCAAACGGACGTATCTATATAGTGTGCCGTCATCATCGTGGCTTTTGACTCGAAAACAAAACTCTCGCGACTTGACTTGACTTTTTTTTTTATTGTTGTTATTCGTTGTTCGCCTTGGATTCTGTATCCTCCAGATATGCCGTCCACGTGCCTGTTGTGCCGTTACTGATCAGACACGCCCCCTCCAAAAAAATATTTGGACTTTCAATCGACTGTCCGAGTAATTAAACTGCCAGCCCAATCAGTTATCATCCCGCCAACCAGAACCAGAAAATGATGACCAGAAGGAAATCCTCCCAGAACTCACCTGCATTACCTGCCGTCAGGTGGTCACTATTCGCACTTACTGCCTTTTTTTCTGTGGCTTTTTTTGCATCATTAGGGGTTTTGGCTTCCGAAATTCCTGGAGGTAAGGTCTTGACGCGAAAATTTGGAAAGTTATCAAAATTGGAATTTAAAATTTTTTGAAAAAAAAAATTGGCGCCAAAAGTAACGTCATAAAAAAATGTTATTCATAGAGAAAAATAACCTACCGTAAAAAAAGTTACACGCGTGATTGGGGTCTCGAACGGAATTTTATTTGGGCGCCAAAACAACGATTTGAATGTTGTGATCGTACTTTTACGTTTTTTTTCGTTTCTAAATTGTTTTTTTTGGCTTTTGTATCGTAGCCCGCAGTTTTTTCCCTGCAAGCAATATTTTTTGTTTTCAAGAGTTTAAACTCGTTATTCTTCCCCCTACCGATGATTTTTCATCCATTCTGTCCCCCTACTCGCCCATAAAAATTCCTTATTTTTGTCAAAAGTGGGATTTACTTGGGTATCACGGAGGCGTCACCCGACTCAAAAGGACGGGAAGAACGACAACCCTTGCCTGGCTGCTGCAGAGTTTTGTGTGCATATTTTTTTTATTTTTCCTTTTCTTATTCCTTTGTTGTCGTCATTTGGCAGAGATTGCCTTCAAAAATTATTGGCATTTTTGGGAGCAAAAGACGCATCGCGCGTGAATAATGACACTTTTTCGCTGGGAAAAGGCGGCGAACGTTGGGTGCCTGAATTGACTGAAATCCTCGGTTTTCGGTCCTGGACGTGCCTGGATGGGCCCTCTGGGAGTGCACAAAAAATTGACCGCGTTGGCATTCAAGAGACGGCGTAAATGTGTTTTTGATGGATCTGGATGAGATCAGGGAGAGGAGATAACGTAGCGTGTGTGTCACTGGGTCAACAATTGTCTTGTCAATTTTTGGAAAAAGAAAAGGAGAAAAAAAAAGTTAGTTGGTCGTTGGGAAAAAGTCCAAAAGTATGCGTTCGCATGGCTTCCGAGGAATTCATCGTCGCTGCCATTGTTGTGGACGACGTCGGACGTTGGACGTCGGGGCCAAAGAGAGGGGTGTGAAAAGGGCACTCATTCGTTGTCGTTCGTTCGCTTGCTCGCTCGATGTCGATGTACATGTTGGGTGTTGATTGTTTGAATGTCATCTCTTTCTCTCTTCTCAGCGTCGTCGCATTCATTGAGTGAATCAAACACATGTATTTAGAGTTAGTACAGACCAGACTAATTTTTACTACACCCGAAAAAAAACGGGGGAATTAGCAATGGTTTGGGCGGCAATGAATAACATTTTTGGAAGGAAAGTCAAACAAAATGAATGTTTTTCTGATGTTTGATAAAATGTAAATAATTGAAAAATTTTTTTTTCATTTAATTTTTTATTTTATCAAAAGAAAAAAATGAAGTGAAAAATAATTTTTACAAAAAAAATAAAAAAAATGCAATTTAAAACTTTAATAAAAATACGGAACAAAAAGTAAAAAAAATTGTCCAAAATCATTTTTTGCTTACTTTTGTTCAAATTATGTTTCAGTTTTTTTATAATAAATATTTTTTTTCAGAATTCAGAAACCTATTTATTATACACTTGAGTTCCATTTTTTAGCTTAAAATTTCCAACAACGTTTTTTTTCGTTGGCACAGAACAACTTTTTTCGCAACTTTTGTGAATGATTGTTGTCTTTACTTTCCCCCTGGAATTCAAAAAAAAAGTTTTTTCAAGCTACAAATCGTTCAAAAACTGTGTCTTTAGCTTGCACAAACGTCAGCAGGGTGCAAGTTTCGGAAGCAGTGCATTGACGCCTAAAAAAAGCAATTTGTCATTCAGACGCTAAAAAAACCCAAAAAAACAAAAAAAATTTTACCAAAATTTTCTAAAATTACATCCTTCATATTTTATTCTTCAGACGATGAAACAGACGTCGACCTACTCACACCCCTGGAAAACCTCATCAACACTGACCCACGGGTGTACAGAACAAAAGGTCTCGACGGCCTGCCTTCCGTCGGTATCCAGCGCGGCGTCGAGATCGTCGTCCCCTACAGAATCTACCTGCCGCGGCGATTCTTCGCGGATTTCTCTATCCTCGTTTCTGTGAAGCCAAAGGACGAGCAGGGCGGATACCTCTTCGCAGTCGTCAACGCCTTCGACACGGTCGTCGACCTGGGTGTTCTTCTCGCCCCTGCTGGCAGAGGCCAGACCAACATCTCCCTTGTCTACACCGACAGTCAGGTGCACAGCAGCTCAAAGGTCCTCGCCAGCTTCGTCGTGCCTTCGTTCACCAATCAGTGGACCCAGTTCTCTTTTGAGGTTTCTGGGGATACGGTTGCGTTGTACTTCAGGTAAGTGGGTTTTTTTGGGGTCTTTTGGAAAATATAAAGGGTTTTTGCGAATTTGAGTGAACCTTCGAGGGTCCCGTTGAAGACGTTCAAGGCTCCGTTGAAGTGAAAATAGTTTTTTGAACTGCTGGGATGCGAAAAAAAATGTTTTTGTGTTGACCATCGAAGGTCCCGTTGAAGACACTGAAGGTCCCGTTGAAGACGTTGAAGGCTCCGTTGAAGTAAAATAAGTTTTTTGAACTGCTGGGATGCGAAAAATGCTTTTGAGCGGACAATCGAAGGTCCCGTTGAAGGCGTTGAAGGTCCCGTTGAACACGATGTAGGTCAAAAAATACCAAAAAATTGTTTTACGTTTTATGCTGTTTGTTTTATGTACAATTGTTTTTCAGATGTATGCGTTTCGCAACCCGCCAGGTGACTCGTCGACCAGTGCAGCTCCAGATGGACGACGCGTCCAAGTTGTACATCGCGAATGCAGGCCCCATCATCGGTGGCGGATTTGAGGTCGGTTATCTTCTTTTTTTTTTCCTTTTTGGGATAGGGTGGACCGAAAACCCGTCAATCGGCAGTGGCATGTGGTGGCTCATCATCAACGCCGCTCATGGCAGCCAATTTGAACCTTCAAACACTTCCCTGTCGTCGCAAAGTCGTCAAAGTGGACAAAAATAGTCTACGGTTTTGTTTGTACATAATACAAACTGAATTGTTTTTTTTTCTGTCTTGTTTTGACTTGTCTTGTCTTCTTCGTCCACCGCGCAAGCCGGTGCCTGGTCCGCTAATGTTAACGGGAAGCAAGCTGCTAATGCGCCAGTTTCACCTGTGAACAGGACAGGGTCGTTAATCGACGATGATGCAGGACTGGGGGTGATTGTTGCTTATTCTTCGTATTTCTTCCCCCCCTTTTTTGAGGGCTTTTACTGAGCATTGTTGTGACTCCTCTGGTTTATGACTTTTTGCCTGACACGGTCCTCTGAATGCAATGTATCTATATGTTTGTACGTACAATCGTTTTTTTAAACATTTGGTACTGTTGGGAAAAGAAGGTGTGCACATGTGCGCGGTGTTAGGTTTCGGGTGTCTATTTTTTTCGACCTTTAACGACACGTAGTCTACTGTTTTTTGGCGATACTACTATTGCTATTTTTGAATTTGCAGAAGTCCAAATGCCAATTTTTTCTGCAAAAGTTGTTGTTTTTCGAATTTTTCAATCTGTACAACGCTTACATTTTTCGAATTTGTACAATCTTACACTTTTAATTTTTGATGTTCAACAAAGTCTTTCACATGTACAGCGCGTGCCGGAGGTGGTAGTAAAGTTGTCGTATGTGCATTGTACAACATCCAATTTAGCAAATCTGGTCAGTCTTGACTGACTTGAATGACCATTATCTCTGGGTGAAGCGAGCTCATTTTCTCACGGTCACCTACGCTTGGTTGCAAAATCCTGTTGGTATGTATGCTAATGAGCTCGACTGTCCACTTTTACATATTTCTGCACCTGACCACCGGTCAGTAGTATACTATAGTCAACTGACTGATGCCGGCTTGAATACAAATTTTTTATTATACTTAAAAAATTTTTTTTAACTTTTATAAAAATTTCAAAAAAAAATTTCAAAATTTTCAGTTATTTCCTAAAAAAAGAGTATTTTTTCATCTTTGCACAAAATTAGCAATTTTTTGTCTCCCCAGAAAAATAATCTCCGACCACAAATTTTTTTCTGAACATCAAAATCTAATAAAAATTTGGCCAATTTTTCGACTTTTGCCCTCTCTGATCCCGTGTTCTTTTCCAAATTAGCGTCGATCTATTTTTTGTAGTAGTTGTTTTTTTCTTTCTTCCGTTCAATATTTTTTTAGTTCAGGCAAAAAAAGTAGCGTTTTTTTCCCGCCGAAAACGACAGTCAAGAAAGAATAAGATACATAAATACTTTTTCTTCTTCCTGTTCGCATATTTTTGTGGAACTTTATCATCTGAACTATACTATGTATTTTGACTTTGTCTGACGATTCAGAGGGGGCAAAAGGCAGAAGGGGTGTGGCGCGGTGTTGTTGCTTGTTGCCTGCCTGCCGCCGCGAGCTGCAACGACGGCGGTGGCGGCGGCGCTACGAGAGATGATCCTTTTTACGATTTTTTTTCTGTTCTTTTTCTTTGCTGATTTTTTTTGAACTGTCGGGGGCTAAGAAAGTCAAGAGTCCTTTATTTTTTATACTTTTGCACTGTAATTTATGTACAATTTGTGATTAACGATCATCTCCGGAATTACGATGTTCCAGTCTGATTCACTTTTGTTTTTTCATCGGTGGCGCGTGGATTTGTTGTCTTTCTTCTTGAGATCGTTAAAAATAAAAAAAAAGCTATCGTAAATCTTTTTTTAAATGTTCTTTAAAATTTTTTGTTAGTTTGCATTTTTGCCAAGCTTTTTCAATTATTATTTATTTATTTACTTGGGTTTTTAAAATGAAAAACAGATTGCTCGGAAGACTTCAAGCTGAATTTAATTGGCAGTGTGGGGGCATAGGTCGGGCTATCATAAATATACGGTAAAACTTCCGCTGATGCAAGTGCCTTTTTTAATTTTTTTCAATGCAGCCCATTTTTTTCATGATTTTTTCTAAATATTTACTTTCTGTTTTTTTTTCAACTTCCCGCATTTCTCTTTTTCACATTTATCCGTCTCAAATCCCATTTTCTGCAGATTCCAAGATTCTACAGTAGCCATACGAAATGCGTCTTCGCAGACGCTTCTCCGTCTTTCTCTTTGCCTTGGCGGCTTTCACCATGGGAACTTTTGCTGATTCCGATCCACCTCCAAAAAAGCCTTCTGCCGTCGAACTTTTTGTCATGGAAGAAGGCTTCATCCTGACATCCAGTCACCCTCCTGGTGACCCCATGCCTGCTATCGTGCCTCCTCCGGCTCCGACACCTGTATTTTACAATTTTTCAACTTTGGCGAATGAAGTCAAAAAACGGAGAAAACGTCAAATTTCCGTTGAAGATCCGGGTCCGACAGAATCATCAATGTTAATCGAATTCAAAGTCGAAGACGACTACTTTGATGCCAATCCGGTGGTTTATGTCGCCGATGACGATTCTGACAAGCCAGTCGTTGAAGTCGTGGGGACAAAAGATTCCAATGATGGCACGACGACACAATACGAGGATCCGAGGATTGAGTACACCGATCCGGTGGAGTACGAATACACCGAGACACCTGCCAAACAGACCGCGGATAAGATCAGTCGTGGAGCGAGTGACAGAGTCGAGAACATCGAACTTGTCGAGGGTTCTGGAATCAATTCAGCGTCGCAGGAGCAGACAGAATCCCCGGCGGTTTTGCTTTCTGAAACTGAGACTACTACGGCCGCTACAGAACTACCGTTGGCTCCCCAAATTATTGAAGATTTTTCTGACGAAATAACTCACCTGCCTGAAATCTTGGAAGTTGACTACGGTTCTTCGGAAGAGGAAGAAAACGTCGACGATGCATCGAGCTCACCTGAACCTGTGGCAGGTGGAACAACAACGGAAAGCTCGATTTTGGTTCAAGAGCGTCATGTAACACCAGAAAATGCGGAAGAGAAATCTGAAGGGCCTACAAATGTTTTGGATGCGTCGACAACTTCTGTACCTGTGGATACTGTAACTTCGGCTGTTGTCGGTGAGAAAACCGCGGTGATCGATGACCATTCAACAACAACTGGTGTTGAAGAAATCCAGACAACGACTCAAGAATCGAAAGTTACTGAAAATCAGACGACAGATGGCACCACAACGTTTACGACTACTATTGAAACTTCAACTGCTGCTCAAGCGTCGACGGCACAACCTCTATTGACGGAAGTTGAAAAAATTGATTCAACATCATCTCAAGCTCCAGATGTTGCTTTGGGCACCCTCGAGCCATCTGGTGCTCCTGAAGCAACTGAACTGACGTCAACGTCTCCATCACCAACGACCGAGAATTCTGAAAGCATGCAATCAACAACCAGGACTTCAGGAGAAGTCGCGGACAGTTCTACTGCGGCACCTGCGAAATCAGATTCTACGACTAGTTTCCCAGACGGCTCTGAACAACCAATCACGACGCCAGAAGCCCTTGATGTCACGTCACCTGCGAATTCTGAAATTAGCGCCGTGGAGGTGACTTCTCAGACTCCAGAGATACCGCCTGCGGATTCAGATACACCGACAAGTTCTTCTGATGCCCCCGCTGGACCTGGAACTACGCCTGAAATTTCTGATGGTACGTCACCTGCTGCAGAATCAGAAGACAGTGCGACCGAAAGTGCTCATCCGCAAGTTGAAGACTTGGCAACGTCTGAATCTTCTTCAACTGATGCGCCTTCTGAAACAACAACTTCAGGCCTGGAACTGACCACCCGAATGCTTGAAAAGGCAGAACAGTTTGCGAAGAAGGCAGTTGAACTTTGGACTTCCACGTTTGCGCCTGAGCTTTCACTTGACGAAGTTCCTGCTTCGACGGAGGCTTCAGAAGACCCGGCTTTGCCTCCAGAAATTCAGGCCAGCGAGTCAACTCCTGACACCGGTGACGTGACCGCTGAAGTGACTGCAGAAGTGACTCCAGGTACCTTGGAATCTGAGGCTCCAGCTGAAATCCCTGCTTCGGAGGCATCTGAGGCTCCAGCTGAAATCCCTGCTTCGGCTGAAACAACAGAACCTGCTCCGGAAGATGTCACTTCAATTCCTGAAGTACCGGAAGACACTGTTCCTGCAGGTGATACTGCCGATGCTACGGCCGCTGAAGAGGCCCCAAGTACTTTGGCATCTGAGGCTCCGAGCGGCAGTGAAGCTTCTGAAATCCCTGCTTCGGGATCACTTTTGGCTGAAACAACAGAACCTGCTCCAGAAGATGTCACTTCAATTCCTGAGGTACCGGAAGAAACTGTTCCTAATGGTGACGGTACGGAAGCCACGGCTGCAGAAGCGGCCCCCAGTACCTTGGCATCCGAAGCTCCAAGCGACAGTGAAGCTTCTGAAATCCCTGCATCGGACACACTTTCAGCCGAAACAACAGTGTCTGCTCCGGAAGATATCACGTCACTTCCTGAGGTATCGGAAGACACTGTTCCTAAAGATGACGTTACCGAATCTACGGCATCTGAAGCGGCCCCAAGTACCTTGGCAGCTGAGGCTCCTGCCGACAGTGAAGCTTCTGAAATTCCTGCTGAAACGACGGCTGCTCCAGAAGAACCGACCTTGCTTCCTGAAATTCAGGTCAGCGAAGCAACTCCTGACACCGTTCCTACAGGTGATACTGCCGATGCTACGGCCGCTGAAGAGGCCCCAAGTACTTTGGCATCTGAGGCTCCGAGCGGCAGTGAAGCTTCTGAAATCCCTGCTTCGGGATCACTTTTGGCTGAAACAACAGAACCTGCTCCAGAAGATGTCACTTCAATTCCTGAGGTACCGGAAGAAACTGTTCCTAATGGTGACGGTACGGAAGCCACGGCTGCAGAAGCGGCCCCCAGTACCTTGGCATCCGAAGCTCCAAGCGACAGTGAAGCTTCTGAAATCCCTGCATCGGACACACTTTCAGCCGAAACAACAGTGTCTGCTCCGGAAGATATCACGTCACTTCCTGAGGTATCGGAAGACACTGTTCCTAAAGATGACGTTACCGAATCTACGGCATCTGAAGCGGCCCCAAGTACCTTGGCAGCTGAGGCTCCTGCCGACAGTGAAGCTTCTGAAATTCCTGCTGAAACGACGGCTGCTCCAGAAGAACCGACCTTGCTTCCTGAAATTCAGGTCAGCGAAGCAACTCCTGACACCGTTCCTACAGGTGATACTGCCGATGCTACGGCCGCTGAAGAGGCCCCAAGTACTTTGGCATCTGAGGCTCCGAGCGGCAGTGAAGCTTCTGAAATCCCTGCTTCGGATACACTTTTGGCTGAAACGACAGTACCAGCTCCGGAAGATGTCACTTCAATTCCTGAGGTGTCGGAAGAAACTGTTCCTAAAGATGACGTTACGGATGCTACGGCTGCAGAAGCGGCCCCCAGTACCTTGGCATCTGAGGCACCAGCTGAAATCCCTGCTTCTGCTGAAACAACAGAACCTGCCCCGGAAGATGTCACTTCAATTCCTGAGGTACCGGAAGACACCGCTCCAGCAGGTGATACTGCCGATGCTACGGCTGCAGAAGCGGCCCCCAGTACCTCGGCATCTGAGGCTCCAGCCGACACGGAAACCCCTGAAATCCCTGCTTCCGACATACTTTTGGCTGAACCAGTGCCTGCTCCGGAAGATGTCACTTCAATTCCTGAGGTATCGGAAGACGTCACAACTGCCGGAGAAACTGCATTGAAGGGTAGAGTTTTTGTTGAAACGCCGACTGAACAACCTGATGACGACGAGGAAACAACGACGGCTGAAATTTATCTGAATATACATTTCTCAGTTGAAACCACTACAGCTGAAGCGTCTGATACCCTATCTGAAGAATCTGGAGACGAAGATGCAGCGGTTGAGGCTTCTGTTCGGGCGGCTGGTGTATCCGAAAATCCTGCAACTGATCTGACAACGCCGGGGCTTTCAACGACAGAAAAGCTAGTTGACGTCAAAGTCGAAGCTGCATACAACGTTGAGGATTCTGAATTGACTTTTCCTGTAACGGTAGAAGGAACTGTTAAACCTCAAGTTTCTGAAACGTCTTCTGTCACGAATTTGTCATCGTCGCCAGAATCGGAATTTTCACAGACCACAACTACGGAAGCAACTATCGTTGAAGGAGCCAGATCCGTCGATGAAGAAGCCACATTCACTGCCACTGCCACTGCCACTGCTGTTGACGGGACACCCAAATTTTCTCTTCAGGTTAGTCGATCCTTTTTATCAATTTGCGGGTTTTGCAGGGAGCTATCCAAGAGCTCAAAGTCCACGACGATCCTGCTGAAGCCAGCAATCAGTGTAACGAGGACTGGGTTCGTGTTTGTTTCCTTTTCTTTTCTTTCTTCTATCTTTTTTTTTGCAATTAACGAATTAATTTTCTGTAAAATCAAAACTTTTAACTTTCAACTAACGTTTTCGTTTTTCCTTTTTACAGTGGAAAGAAAAACGGCGTAACTCGAGCCGACGGAAGGTTTGTTTTGTGTCGTCTGTTTTTGTTGTTTTTTTTGTTTTTTGTGTGGTGTCGGTTTTGTGCTCGTCTGATGGCCGGGGAAGAAGAAGGGCCCGCTGAACGATCATCGTCAAAGGAAAAAAAATGTTTTTGTTGCAGGGCGACGAAGCAAGCGGCTTTCCGTCAGACTTTGAAAACGAACTGCCGAGCAAGCAACTGCCTTCGGCGTCGATCGATGACAACAGACTTGACGACGACAGCCAGGGTTTGTTTTGGGAACTGGGATCGCCGATCACCGATCGCGGATCGCGGATTGGACAAAGGACTGTTTTTCTCTGTCGCTGGACAACAAACAACATCCTAGCTAGCTGACCTGGAGCGAAGAAAGTGAGCTAGCTGGAGAGTTGTCAGAGTTATGACTTGTCGTAAATTATACTGACCAAACATGTTTTGCGTAACTTTTACGACTTTTTTTCACATTGCACCACAAATTATAGAAAAATCAAAAATAAAAAAAAATTGAAAGGGACTGCATTTTTTTAACTTCTTTCATTTTTTGCATTTTTTTAACTTTTTTCATTTGTTGCATTTTTTTAACTTTTTGCATTTTTTAGCATTTACGCCCAACATCGGCGTCCAACCGACCACGACGCCACCAATTCCGACGACGATCCGGGAAATTTCCCCAGTCAACGACGGCACCCACGATGCTGACGCTTATGACGTTGTACGGGCTTCCGACGATGGTTCCAGGTACTCTAAACCGGAATTTGTACGAGGTACGTTTATTCATGATTCGAAAAAAATTTATGCATGCCACTTATTTTTTTCCTGTTTGCCCCTGCTAAATAATTATTGAGTTCTCCGCCTATCCTGAGTTTAACAGTTTATTTTATCTTTAGAGATTTCTTTAGACAACTTTGCGGGTGGTTCGGACAGTTTCATACTGCCACCGTTCACAGAAGACTTGGTGTACAACGTTAACAGCGTTGGCCAGCGTGATCTTGGGGATCATGCCAAAATAAGGGGTTCGAGATTCTTTTTTTTTGTTTTTTTGCCGTGATTTTAGTTTTTTGCTTTTTTGAGTTTTTTTTGATTTTTTTTATTTTTTTTATTTTTTTGGTTTTTTTGATTTTTTTATTTATTTATTTTTTTTTCTATTTTTTTTAACTTTTTGCTTTTTTTATTTGTTTTTAAATTTTTTTTTGCTTTTTTTTTCACATTTTTTAAATTTTTTTCAAATTTGCTTTTTTTAATTTATTTTTGCTTTTTTTTCACATTTTTTTTTTTTTTTATTTATTTTGCAATTTTTAAAATTTCCATTTTTTAGGTGAAAAAGGCGAGAAAGGTGACAAAGGCGATCCCGGTCCGCCAGGTGTGTGCCCGGCCGACTGCGCTGCACTCTACCCTCCGGTGCCGGCGATAACGAAGCTCACCGATTCGGACATCGAACGCATCGCCAACTCCCCCTCTGTCCAGGCAGCGGCGACAGCTTCTGCCAAGAAGCACGCCACCTCCACTCTGCACCACCACCGCCCCCAGCCCCAGGCAACAACCGAATTGCCCCCCTACGACCCGGCCACCCACCGCGTAAGAGTCGAAAAGGGCGAACGGGGTGAGCGAGGCGAACGCGGTCCTCCTGGACCACCCGGACCACCCGGCATTCCCGGCCCCGGAGCCGGAGTCGGCGGGGGTCGGGGCATCGTCGCCGTCTATCAGACGTCAACCGAGCTTTTTGCGGCTGCGCATCAGACTGCCCTAGGCCAGCTGGCATTCTCCATTTCCAGCCAGCAACTCTTCATCCGCATCAACAACGGCTGGGCCAACGTCAGACTCGAAGGATTCCACCCGGCTGCCGAGCAGAGGCCACCTGTCGTAAGTTTAGAGTTTCAAAATGTTTGAAGCCCCTCTTAGGAGGAGGTCATCCGGTCGTGAAGTCCCTCTTTGCCAGCCACGCTTGTCCTGGTTTTGGCTGCTGCTTGGTGCTATACACTACTACTCACGCTACTCCTCTGTTCTTTCAAAAAAACAATAATGGGAGGGAGGGCAGGTGTCATCTATGATGTCCGTTTCAGCCAATAGCACCTGAGGCTCTCGCGCTACGCGATGATCACCTCGCTTACTGGGTAAGTGATGCTTTGCTTCTTTGGACTGTACTCACCTCACGCGTGTGCTTTTTTCAAAAAATGTTTTTACACAGTTTTAATTTAGAATTTTTTTAGAAAAATTTAAATTTCAAATTTCGAATAAACTATAAAAAATAAAAAATAAATTTAAAAAAATAAATAGAAAATAAAAAAAATTAAAAAGTAATTTTCTTTTCCTGAAATTTTTTTTTTAAATTTTTTAGTTATTAAAAAATAAAAAACATTTTCCTGAACATTTTTGTATTTATTTATGTACATTTTTTTATCGCATCAATTAAAAAAAATTATAAATTAAAAAAAAAAGACTTTTTTTTGTGTAAAATTTTAAATCCAAAATTCTAAAATGTAAAAAAATTGAAAATATTTTTTTCAAAAATAAAAAATTTGGATTTAAAATTTGGATTACAAAAACCTAAAATGTAGAAAAAAAAGAAATATTTTTAGCACTTTTTTTTATTTTTTCGTATGTTTTCCAAAATTCTGAAATTTTTTTCTTTTTTTGTGACCCCAAAAATTCACTTTTTTCCACGCACTCACGCTTTGACCTCCTCGGTTACGCAAGCCACTAACGATTTCCATATTTGATACAGCTTAGCGACGACGTCCGCGTAAGTCACGACAGTAACCCCTGTGTCCGGCGATCAGTCGTGGTCTGTGTTCTCTCACCCTAATCGCTTTCTTCCCTCTGTTGTGTATTTTCGAGCTTTTTATTGCTGGCTTTTAGTCGCTTTTATTCCGAAAAAAATATACCTAACTTTTTCGACCTGCTAACAGCTTTTTTGGTCAAATTAACAATTTTGTGTGGTTACCCCGTTTTTTGCAGAGTTTGGAGAATTCTGGGGTGATTATAAATTTTTAGACGGCTTCTGAAGAAGTTGTACGTCCATCGGCACCACCGCCGGCTGTGGAGCCCCAAAGACAGCACCACCACCACCATCGACCACCCGCGACGCTCTCACCCCAGGTGACCCTTCGACCGAGGGATGAGGAGCCGGAAAACGACGAACAATCCCGACCTCAGGCCCAGGGGACCCCGACTCGACAGGAAGAGCCTCCTAGGCCCCCGCCGCAGCTTCCGAAGGACCACAAATCTCATCCAGACAAGCAACTACACCTTATTGCTCTTAACCGTCCCCTGAACGGAGATATGAAGGGCATCCGGGGTGCCGACATCCTCTGCTACCAGCAGGCGAGACAGGCCGGCTACCGTACCACCTTCCGGGCCTTCGTGTCCTCGAGGGTTCAGGATCTCATCCAGCTGGTGCACCACGCTGATCGCGACTCGCCGGTGGTCAACGCCCGGGGCGAGAGACTTTTTGATTCCTGGAGCGATATTTTCGGAGGCGTAGGTCCGGCTGAAAAACCCCTGTACTCTTTCTCGCAGCGCGACGTCCTCACCGATCATCACACCTGGCCGGAGAAATACGTCTGGCACGGAAGCGACGACGCAGGCATTCGATCCGTCAACGGCTACTGCGAGTCGTGGCGCACGTCTGATCCCTACGCGCATGGCATGGCATCTGTCATCACACGGGGCCAGGGATTAATCACGGACGGCGAACTCGTCTCCTGCAGACGGCAACTCATCGTTCTCTGCGTCGAGAACATGTCCAAGTACAGCAGCGATGTCCTCCTCACGCAGCGCTACCACTGGAGGAGGAGTCGCCGTTGACCGACGACCACCTCCGGGCCCGGGGTATGATGCATCTGCACTGCGACTCACTCAACTCAGATCCTTCTCATTGTTTTTTTTGTAATTTTCCCTCATTTTTGATTGATTCTCTTTTTTTTACGCTTCGCGCAGCAATAGTATAATAATACAAAATTTTCTTGCCAGGAATAAAAATTGGAAACTTATGTTAGCTTGAACTGATTGAAAACAATAGTGCCAATGCAATGATAATACATTTATTTATTTTATTTATTTATTTCACCATTACTCAGTGGTTAGTTATCATTAGACCAGATGTTAGGAGGCACAAATGATGTCCACGTAGGTGTAAATGTCTCGATTCGTTTTGGTCGCGATTTCTTCTTCCCATCGTTGATGTGGTCTGGTTTTCGTCTTGTTTAACACCGAGTTGAGCGAATCGACCCAGCGTAAAGTGGAGGGAGAGCTCGAAATCGTCCTCGATGTCCTTGAGGAGAAGTCCGGAGGAGATAGGTCGCTGATCCCGCCATTTCTGTACCATCCACTGCGTCTTCTTGACGTTGACTTCCAGTCCGACGTCCTTGCAGATGATGGCCATATCCGACAGCATTTCCTGAAGTTCTTCGCCAGTGTGGGAGAAAAGAACGACGTCGTCAGCGTTTTGCGAATGGCCTCTTCAAAATCCGTCAGCAGTGAGCGTGCGAAACGCTGCTTCCCGAATGCTATCGCGAGCGCAAGCTGCTGTCGCGGACAGGAGAGGCGGAATAAATCCGACCGTCCGCTAGGCGTGCAAGAATGAAGTAATACATACATATTATACTTAATACATATTATACTTTTATTTTCAATAACCGATGCCAGGTATTATACATTGGCAGTGTGTCAAAATGATTCTTTATTTACCGTCTGATTCCCCAGTGGAAATAGTAGTTTCATATCCACAATCAACATCTGGGTATGATGTGGTGTTAGTTGGATCTGGATCTGAAAACAAATGATTTATTTAATATTATTGATCGTAAAACTGCAGTTTAGAAGACAATTTTTTTCAAAAAAATATTTTTAAATTATTCTGTTTCTTTATTTTGTTATGGAAAGCATTACAAATAGTCTTCGCCACAAAAAATATGAAAAATTATGTACGTACCCATCTCAGGTTTCTACTGACCGTTGTTTATTGTGAAGACAAACATTTATCTCGTCTGCTGCAAGTTTGAATATAAAACATTGTTATAATACAAACATGGACTGCAATACAAAAACCGAACATTGTAATATGGATATGGACATACATCAACAAGCCAGGCGGGCCCTGAATGCCAAAAACGCATAAAAAATGCTAAAAAAAATGCCTAAAAACGCCGAAAACGCTAATATATGCTTTAAAATGCCTACAAACGCCCAAAAAATGCTTAAAGCATGCCAATAATGCCCAAAACGCTTATGTACGCCTGAAAATGCTAATAAATGCTCTAAAATGTTACATACATAAAAAAAAGTAGGAAGTCGTATTTAGCAAGCAAACATTTTTGGAATTAAAATGTGCAAAACAAGATATGTATTTTTTACACATTCGGGTGTACACTGAAAAAATAATAAGATTTTCTAGCTTTTTTGATAACAATGAAACGTATATTTTAATGTTTGCAATCAGAGTTAAGCGAAAGAAAGTTGAATCGGTGTCTTAAGTTCCCCATGGTTATCGATTTTCCCCATGCAAAGCATTTGATAAGAGTGCGGGTCAATATGACCAGCAACGTTTTCACATCAGCACCCCATGAAAAATTATCAGTTTTTGATAAACTGATACACAAAAAACATGATCCAATGATATACCGGCTCTATTGAAAACACACGAACGTCAAAAAAAGACTGTCATGTGACTGCTCTCCTGACGACCAGAGATTGACGTTTACGCTTTACGCATGTAGGACAATCTATCATCGTCGCAAGCAAGCTGGGTAATCGCTAGTTTATCGTTAACCAAACTTCGATTTTCGTTTTTTCTGGCAAGCGAAACAAGTAAAACTTTACCCGCCCGATTTTGAGTTTTGTCACCGGAAAAAAATAATCCTGAACTATAATGGTAAATATTTATTTATTTATTTAAATGCAGAATAAAATAAAAAAATTCTTGCCGGAAATAAAAATTGAAAACTATATGGTGGCAGAATTGATATATGTATTATGATAGAATTGATTATATTTCATTTCATTTCATTTCATTTATTCTCTAACTCGTACGCACCATATCATACATGCAACACTACAATGAACAGTCAGTCTGAAGGTGATGAAGATGATGATGGCGACTCGTACGTAGAGGGGCCCATCCGGAACGGATGTCATTGCGATACGTGCACCCTGAGTTCGCAGCTCTGATAGGGGACGGGACGTGTTTTTGGTGTGGCGTGGTTTTGATTGGATGATAACGATTTGATTATATTGTTACTCTTATTTTCATTGACATAACTATAGGAATATTGAGCACAAGCTTACAAAATTAAAAAAACAATCGATGACAACAAAAATATTTAGGGAAACTTTGTATGGTTACTGAAATGTGAACTGTTGAAAATTTTTTGGTTGGTTATTCCATTATCCGAAAGACCACAGATAACATTGTTGTATCTATTATGACCACTTTGCGTTGCTTCTGGCTCATTGATAACTGAAAGCACGTAACAGTAATATCGCGGAATAAAAATTAAATTTCTTTTCAAAAACATTTATAACTTAGCATATGCATTTCTATTTATTATATATATTTATTTCAATTACAAAACTTCAAACTGACTTTAAATTTCATGAATTTTTCCTAATATCATTTTTTTAATAATAAATATTAACAAAATTCTGTGCCAAACAAATTGCCCAAACTGTCATCATTCTTCAGATGTTTTTAATAAGATTTTATAAATTTCGGAAGAAATAAAAATAAAGATCAACAGTTTTTTAGCTGTTTTAAATGTTATTTTTGTATACCTATTTTCAGTGCACATGGTACAAGTGTTGGCGGACCGCAATTCATTTCTAAGCCGTTTGGTTGTTTCCCTGCAATTTTGAATATTACAAAGACTAATTTAAAAACGGTATAAACAAATTAAATTTACAAAATTGGAAGTTTAATATGAATATGGGCGAAGTAAAAAGATGACACCAACAACATAAAACTAAATAGACAGCGAACGCGTAAAAATCGTAAAGCAAAAGCGCAAAAAAATGCAATCATTGATTTTTCTGTTGCGATACACATCAACGTGCTGCGGCTAAAAATTGGTCGCAGAATAAAAAAAGTTCTTTTTTATATTTCTTATTTACTTTTTATTTTAACAACGAATCTATGTAAATAGAGAACTAGCAATCTTGGAGAATTTTTCGGAGTGTTGCGTCCAATAGCGTCCAATTGGACGCTATAACGGAACAAACGAAAAGGCAAGTATAATAAATGAAGGACACTGCATGCTTGTTTACACCGCAGTGCACTGGGCCACTGTAACCGTATTAGTCGTACTTCAGACTTAGTTTATCGGCCACAAGCAAGACCTCAACAAGGGTGGGGTTCCGTCGGGTTGAGGTCTAGGGTTTGGCGTATGGTAAGGTCGTGCCGGAGAGTGATCGTGGACAGAGGACTGATCTACTGCTCCCGGCAGTTCGACAAACAACAACTGGGACAAGGGAATGAGGGAACTACTATTATTTCAACCTACTCTCTTGAGCGAGACTTCATGTTAATTGCGCACGCACGTGCACAGGGAATGTCATCGCTCAACACTCTTTACTTTACTTCACTTTATTACTCTTACTCGTGCATAATTACTCATTACAAAATTAAAGAGACAGTGATGACTCATCACTGATGAGTATCGAGATTGCACGAAGAGGGCGCCGTCAATCGTAGCTACCTGCGTCACGTCGTTTAGCAGGATCAGTTATCGGTTCATTCAAAGTTTATTGCATTTATTTCGATATCTATATTGATATTGAGCACCATTGTCAGGTGTGATTAGGTGTCTCGCTTGACATTGCCGGATCTTTATTTTTTTGTTTTAAGCGTTAAAAATCAAAATGTTTCAAGCGTTATTGGATAAGCTGGGTAAGTCTAATTGAATATGAATCATGATTCGGTTTTATTTTATTCTGTTTCAGTACAATTTTGTTTACACATCTTTACACTAACAAAAACAGACGGTTGGATTTACCCTACGTTAAAAGAATGTGATCTTACTAAAAAAATTTTTATATGGGGCGATTCGAGTTTCAAAGACACGGTTGATACTAGAAAATTGATTGATGAAAACAATGTTGCAACTTTGTTTCTTGAACGAAAAGATCCTAAATCGGATTAGTAAGTTTTTAAATTTAAATATTTTTTGCAAAAGAAAATAATGTATTTTGCCTTCAAATATCATTTCACATCTCTGAGTGAGTGAACAAATTTCAGTGATCATGTACCGCTTGATCCGAATATACTGCCAGACACGCCGGAACAAAAGCATTTGCTGTATTGCCTTGGAAGTTCAAACCAAACAACGTGCGGAAACGTGAATCAAATGGTATTGGCGACGTTTGGGATGCTAAACAAAGTTGAACCAGAATTGACAAAAAAAAATTTTCACATTTGGATTGTCGCAAATCCCGCCGCGTACCAACCAACTCGCAAATTTGCAGATCTTGCTGGTTATCAATATGATAAAAACGAATCGGTCATGCATGCACACATTGATCAGTTGTAAGTATTTTTTAAATTTAAAAAATAACTAAAATATTATTATAATATTTTCTAGAAAAAGATCAATCAACGTTTTTGATTGGTACGGAGCAATTGTCACAAATACAGGTGAAAATTACCAAACTGTAAGTCGAAATACGCACATAAGCTTTTGGACAAAATTATCTAGTATTTTAGATACAATTTTCTAAACGCGGTTATTATGATTTTCAAAAACTAATCTTGTATCGGGTAATGCAAACAATGACTGATATTCCCATTCTGAGGACCGAAATCTATCAAAACACACCAATGCCATTTGTCAAGAAATGTTTTATAAAACTCAGTCCAAAAATAATATTGACAAAACTCAAAAAAATTGATACAATATCGCCGCTATTGGATACAAACTTCAAGAATTTTTATGACATTATGAGCCAACAGTCGTTACCGTACGCAAATGTTCAGGCAAGCGAAGGCTCGATAGCTGCTACCATTGACGCTAAGACATTTCCTAAAAAAGAATTTGAAAAGGTAATCATCCAATGGAATCACAAAGAACTAAACACCAAAGTCTCAGTCAAAGTATTGAACGCTCGACGATATCACGGAGATTTGGCGGAGTTGAAGAAACAATTAACATCGTTGGACTGTAGACACATTATTAAGATTATTGATATTGCAACGGACAAAGATAATTTCAATATTTTTTACGCGGTTACGGAACATTGGAGTAAGTTTACAATATTTTTTTATGTGCTTTTAAAAGTTTTAGGTAACGAAACTTTATTTCAACAAATTTGCATAGGACGCCCTAAAAAAGATTTATTTATTAAATGGATTAGAAATGTTGCCGAAGGACTCATTTATCTACATGAAAAAAACATTTTGCATTGCAACATCAAACCAGGTAATATTATATTGGATGAATATCACAATGCTAAAATCATTGATATTGATAACATTGAATGGGCAGAAAGCTCTGATGCTTGTATGCTGCCGAGTAATGTACAGTATACCGATCGTTATGCGGCTCCTGAAATATTGCAACACGAATTGTGTGATACCAGAGTAGACGTCTGGTCGTACAGCATCGTAGTACTTGAACTCATTGTTCAAATACTAACTGTCAATTTCTGTCAAGATCTCAGAGAAAGCAGACACAAATCTTTGGATGAAGTTTTGGAAACGATTCCACAATCATTGCAAAAACTCATACGAGAAGGATTGAAAAAAGAAAGAATTGAAAGAATTTTTATGAAAAATATGGTACCGTTGCTCGATGAAGTTGAAATAGAATTACAAAATATGAAAGAAGAAACATGGCAGGAATGTGCAAGAGAAGATTTTGTTTTAAAGTATAATCAGACACTTTTGCTACCTTTGAATCATACGGTTCAGTGGTTGGTAAGAAACGACCGAGGTTTGTTCGATTTTTGTATTACCAACATTTTAAAAATATCTAAATTGATAATTTCAGATCAAACAGATGTTCTGGATCCGGAAACTAAATTGTTAACAAAGAAACTTGAAAAAGCTAGCATTTTGGACGAGCGAAAATTTATTTCGGAAAAATTTAAACTGACACTGGAAACCCGGAACAAAAAAATCAATGCCGATATGGAAAATAAATTAAAAAATCCTGCTAAAGGAAGTTTGGAAGAATTAGAAAGTGAACGAGCGAGACTTCTTGTGGACAATGAAAACCTATTTAAAGACCTCATATCTAGGCTTCCTGATATTAGCGAACTGGAATCCGAAAGCGACAACAATGCTGCGTCTATATCATTCAATGTTTTCGGGAAAGCATATTCATTTATACAAAGTTTGTTTTAATTCCAATCATTTGAGGACCGAATTATTTTAACATTACTCAGTTTTGTACATAAATTTTCGTTGATTTTATGGTTTTTTGAAATTTTATCAAATCATTACAAATATTTTTTGTCCTATCGTGATAGCAAAAAACGGTATTAAGCAATCACTAACTGCATCTTCTCCGCCATTAAAAAAATGAAGTTTATAATAAGTACAAACGACAACGAAACATTCTGATACACACCAGAATATGCACACAGTGATCCTTCATGTTTGTACAGCCAGATTGCCAAAGATGATAATCCACAAAAGGTCACTGTTTGATCCAGATGGGAAAAATATTCCCCCAAAGATAGAAAAAAATATAGTGCACAATAAGTTATCAAATGTCGCTGCCGTAATCATAAGGGCTGGAATACCCTTATCAGTGCCCCGGTTGTCGATTTGCAGTTGAATAATAGTAGGCACTGTGACGGTTGTGGCAGCTTGTGCAAAAGAAAATACTATTGCAAAAAATATCGGCATATTAAACAAATAGTAAGCCGAGAGCGTAATACATGCGGCCTCAAATAATGTTCCCGCGATGCCGATACGGACGCTATTCATCTGAAAGTGATTTTTTGTATTATGTGATTTTAAAATTTATCAAAAATTACTCACGCATGCTGATTGGACAAAATTTAAATCCAATGTAAGGGCCGATAATTGTGCAATAATTTTATCTGTACATAATGTTCCAATAGGTATATATAGTTTTTGATGTACATATCCTTTGGTTCCTCTAATAAGGTACCCTACATAGCTTCTTCGCACATAAAATATCGACAACAAAATACTACACAAGCAATGCAAAAGCAAAAGTTATTGTAAATCACATTCAACCGTAGACAGTGGTAATTTGTATGCTTACACAAAAGACAGCTAGAGCGTTGCCATCGATCGGGGTGCTGTCGTCCTGGCAAGGAAAGTGTGAAAGAGAATCTTTTGTTAACGGCCGCGGTCGCGGCCGCGGATCGTTGCTCACGACGTCCGTCCGTTTTTGTACCAAATGTCAAAAGCGACAACGCAAAACATCTTTTGTCCTTTTTTTGCCTCGCGCGTTGTCTGATTTACCAGGATCGATACAATCGGCAGAATCACAAAAAATGGTTACACGATCAACATGGTAGAATCACATTGCAATACAATTCAAAATAGTACAACAAAATACATTCGATTCACTTGCCGGTCAGAAAATCGCATTTTGGTAAGCCTAGTGCGTCGGTCGTCTGTTGTTTTCTGCTGAGACTTTGTCAACAAATCTTAGTTTCAGTGCGGTATGTTCGAACTGATTTTCTATAATAATATCTTTATTTTTTTTGTAAAGTCAAAAAAATCAAATTCCTATAAGATTTCGATACAATATTTTTAAAAAGTTTCCTATGTCGTCGCGTTAATGGAAGGAGTTTCTGGGAATTCCATTACAAATCACAGGTGCGGACATGAAAAACCCTTTACGTATCACTAAGTTTCCAACAAAATAGTCAATTTGTCCCGCCTTGCTACTTCTATACTGATTCAATGTGAAAGTGTAATACTGTTTCAATTAAGCTCGCACGAATCCGTAGAAACTCACATAGCAGCTGGCATCTACGCTTTAACCGTCGTTCGCTCCAACAATGAAGCCGGTGTTCAACTACCTTCTTGTCTTGGTTTTTTTCGTGCTCGTCAATGATTCTTACCAGTACTGGTGCGATACTATAGCCGATT
Organism: Turbatrix aceti; assembly: GCA_963969345.1. Lineage (NCBI taxonomy): Eukaryota > Metazoa > Nematoda > Chromadorea > Rhabditida > Panagrolaimidae > Turbatrix > Turbatrix aceti. The sequence continues at coordinate 3,095,807 of OZ017769.1, read as the reverse complement.
GCCGCCCTTCTATGGGTGCTTTTGGTGGGACCAAAATCACGTGGGACGACGTGCAATTTCGATGATGTCAACTTTGTCCCTAACTTGGCATTGAGAAGTTATCGTACCAATAACCATATTGTGTTATTTTTTAGATGTTTCTAACATTTTTTATTATCATAAATATAATTTTTTTTTGTTATAGAATTGTTGCCGTCGTAAAAGCTTTTCGTTACGAAAATTGGGTGTAAAAAATGCACCGTTGTGGCGATGACATGACGTTGAAAAGATATTTATGTAGGAAAGGAGTGAAAAGCGGGAAAATACCTTATTAAATTTGAGACAGCGCGTCAAAGAGGGAAGCTGAATAAGGTGAGCACGTCGCGGCGCTTGAGATTTGAGATTACCGAAGAAGAAAGGGTACAATGAATCAAAAATATTGACGACAAAACGCTGAAAAAATCAAATCACATAATTATTGTTTCTAATGCTTACGTGCAAGTTAACCGGGTTCTTGTAACGATCCAACTTTTTTTGAGATTTCGTAACTCTTCTACACAAATTTTTGGCGTGCTTTTAAAAGTCACGTAATACCGTACTTTTCATGCAAAGCGATTCAAATTCTCCAAATTTACGTAACTTTTGTGCACCTGTGCTTTTCACCCCCGCTTCTCTTCACTTTTGTTCGGCTGTCGGTGACTTTGTTGCGCCCTCTCTGTCAAGCGAAAAGAAGATTCCCTGTGATCTATTTTTTTGGCGTCTACGACCGTGATAAAGAAAACGAATACCGTTTGAATCACGCAGGATGGCAGAAGCCGGAGCAGCTGAAGGAGGAGCGGCAGCGCCCGGAGCGGCTGAAGCCGGAACGCCAGGACCAGGAGCGGCTGAAGCCGGAGCTGCAGGAGCCGGAACGGTAGGAGCCGGAACTGAAGGAGCCGGAACGGAAGGAGCCGGACCGGGTGCTCCGGCGTCGAAGGCAAAGATGTACGCGTAAGTTTAGCCAAAACGAGGGTGCCAATAATGAAACAAATTTAATTTTTAGAGCCATAGCCGTTGGGATTCTGGTGGTTGTCGTTATCATTGTTGTCGTAGTTGTTCTCTCTTCCGGCAGCAATCCCCCGACCGAGGATACGTCGCCAACGACACAGGAAGCACCTATGCGTGAAGAACCGAAAGAAAGTGCGGATTCGTTGCCAACGGCACTGGATGAGCCAATGAACGACATGGACAGCAACAAAACGGTTACATAATTATAAAGTGAAACGGTTACATAGACATAAATATAACATGTTTTTTATTATAGAATTGTTGCCGTCGTAAAAGTTTTTCGTTACGAGAATTGGGTGTAAAAAATGCACCGTTGTGGCGATGACATGACGTTGAAAAAATATTTATGTATGAAAGGAGTGAAAAGCGGGAAAATACCTTACTGAATTTGTCGCCCCCAGCGCGTCAAAGAGGGAAGCTGAATAAGGTGAGCACGTCGCGGCGCTTGAGATTTGAGATTACCGAAGAAGGGTACAGTGATTCAAAAATATTGACGACAAAACGCTGAAAAAAATCAAATCACTGAACCGGGTTCTTTGAACAAGGAATCCAACTTTTTTTGAGATTTCGTAACTCTTCTACACAAATTTTTGGTGTGCTTTTAAGAGTCACGTAATACCGTACTTGTCATGCAAAGCCATTCAAATTCTTCAAATTTACGTAACGTTTGTGCGTACACTGCACCAGTGCTTTTCACCCCCGCTTCTCTTCACTGTTGTTCGGCTGTCGGCGACTCTGTTGCGCCCTCCGTTGTCAAGCGAAAAGAAGATTCCCTGTGATCTATTTTTTTGGCGTCTACGACAGGGATAAAGAAAACGCATACCGTTTGAATCACCCAGGGCAATACTATGGCAGAAGCCGGAGCAGCTGAAGCAGGAGCGGCAGCGCCCGGAGCGGCTGAAGCCGGAGCGGCAGGGCCCGGAGCGGCTGAAGCCGGAGCGGCAGGAGCCGGAACGGTAGGAGCCGGAACTGAAGGAGCCGGAGCGGAAGGAGCCGGACCGGGTGCTCCGGCGTCGAAGGCCAAGATGTACGCGTAAGTTCAGCCAAAACGAGGATGCCAAGAATGAAACAAATTTAATTTTTAGAGCCATAGCCGTTGGGATTCTGGTAGTTGTCATCATTGTTGTCGTAGTTGTCGTTCTCTCTTCCGGCAGCAATTCTGCGACCGAGGATACGTCACCAACGACACAGAAAGCACCTTTGCGTCAAGAGCAGAAAGAAAGTAAGGATGCGTTACCAACGGCACTCGATGGGCCAATGAACGACAACAAGGAGAGCAAGAAAACTGCTGAAACGGTTACGGTCACGACACCTCTCGGAAATATCGTCGGTGAGCGTAAGAACTACGACGCAGAAAAGACGAATTTGAAGCGCGGAAACGGCATTCAGTTCTTGGGCGTTCCTTTCGCCAACCCACCTGTTGGCGAAATGCGATTTAAAGTAGATTATTTTTTTTGTTTTTTGAAAAAAACCGGTAAACATATTTTTTAGCGTCCCGCCGAACTCAACAAATTCCCGAGCGACCCCTTCGTTGCCCAAGCCAATGGTAACATCTGTCCGCAATGGGAGCACAAGAAACGGTCCATGAATGAAGACTGCCTCTTCCTCAACATCTACACTCCCGACGTCAAACCCGCACAGCCGTATCCCGTGATGGTCTATATCCACGGAGGCTCCATGCAGACCGGAAGCTGTTACGATGTACCGCACCAAGCTGCTTTCAGAAACTTTGTCTCAAAAAACGTGACGCTTGTAACGATTCAGTATCGCCTTGGATTGCTGGGATTCTTTACCACCTTCACCGAAGACTTTCCGCCTAATTTGGGCATGCTGGATCAGGTCGCGGCTATCAAGTTTGTCAATAAGTATATCTCGCATTTTGGTGGCGATCCCAACCAAGTGACTATTTTTGGAGGTTAATTACGATTTTTTAAAACTTTTTTTATTATATTTAAACTTTTTTTTTCAGAATCGGCAGGAGGTGCTTCGGTAGCTGCTCACCTGATGTCGCCACTTTCCCAAAGTTTATTGATATCACACTTTTTTTGTAATTTACCTGTTTTTCTTTTAGATCTTTTTAAACAAGCAATCATCGAGAGTGCCTCCGTTCTCACGACCTTCGACGGTGCATTAGGCTTCATAAACAATTCTTACGTGCGCGCCAACATGCTGTGCCAAATGAATCAAACTCAGTGGAAAGCAGGCAACTACCAAGTTCTCAAAGATTGTTTCGCGAAAATACCTATCGAAAATATTGTTGGGTTAGACAGGGCAGTCAAGTTTGGATGGCAAATTGTCCGCGATAACGAATTCATGCCTGATTTGCCGCAGAATTTGTACAAAAAGCGTAATAATATCCCTGTAATCTACGGAAGCTGTAAAGACGAAGCCGCTGCTTTTCGTGAGTTTATTTTTTCAATACAAAAAAAAAGTATATCTTGAACGATTTTAGTATTTGGACTGATCGAAGTTGGCATTATAAATATACAAAACATTACGGAGACTACTCTCTTCGAAATGATGGGCATGTTTACCAGGATATTCTACGATGCTAAACTTATGGAAGTAGTGAGCTATATGAAAAGTCAGTATTTGGGTGCAGCTGAAAATAGTTACGGTAAAGTGATCTCAGATGTAAGTTAGACAAAAACAGTTTATCAATCGGTAATAAAAAAAATAAATTTCAGATTGGCACTGGACAATTTTTCACCGGATTCATCAGACGCGAGATCAACTGGTACATGGAAATGAATAACACACAGGTCTACGTCTATGAAATGACTTATCCAAGCGCGATTGCTAAGGCCGGATTAGGTCCACCCTTGGGATTCCAACGTAGGTTTTTTTTTCCAGTATAAATTTTTTGAGATCAATTTTTTAGCCGTTGTCTACCACACCTGCGAGCTTCCCTTTATCTTCCTCGATAACGAGAGAGCCTCTCCGGACGACATCGCTGTGGCTGATTTCTTCGCCGATGCATGGACTACGTTTGCTCGCACCGGCAAGCCTGCCGCTGAAGCCGTGTGGCCGCCAACAAACGGAAATACCTACCAGTATCTGGATATCAACATAAAGCAAAACATCAGTGAAAACTATCGCGATATGGACAACAAAGTTTTTAACGAAGAAATTCCGAAGAAAACTGATGGAATTCGTCCTCCCGAAGAATTGGATACTACTGATGCAGAGCTGGATGGACTAATTGAGTTCTATAAAAAGCTGGCTGCTGGACTTTCGAAAGGGTAAGAAAGCATAACTTACTCTGATTTTAATTGTGATTTACTTGAATAAATTTTGATTTGGATTATTTTTTTCTGATCCTCTGCCTCTGATGCCGGATTCCGTGACCCAACTCCGGGACAAATTTATCTTCGTAGTTTTAATATTAAAATATTTGTGCCAATTTTACAGGTTAAATTTGCGTTATCATTTTGCGACGTAAATACCGATAAATCCCGTCCAGCGTTGAAGTACAGGTAAGCATCCAGTTAAATAACCACGAGGTTGTTACTACGGTGATGCTTTTTTTTTGCAGTGTGTGAAAATTTATGACTGCATAATATCGAAATTTGTAATGCTATGTATGTAATATTATATGTATGTAATATATTTATTAACCACATACAATAATCACGTCCGGGTTTACCTTTATTTTTCTTCTGAACAAAATGACCATGCTGACATCATTGTTGACAATTTTTTTATGATTTGCTTTGATTGATAAAAAAAATTTATATTATCCATTTGTCAATTTTTTGGCAAAGCGCGACAAACGAATATGCACTTCACTATTTTTGTACAACGTGATCGCGAACATCTGAAGCTACAATGTGTAATCAGCTACGTATCTATGTAGCTCTGTAACAACCAGGAAGGGGCGAACAGCCGTTTTTTGTTCTCGAACGAACACGAACATTTTGATAATTTTGTTCGAAAAATCGAACGAACGCGAACATTTTTGTCAGTGTTCGCGAACGAACACGAACGTTTGCCTATCCCTGGTAACAACTCTGGCGTTTCTTCTGGATAATACCTTCGTGGCAGCTTTCTTTTTGTTCAACATGCCGTTGAATTTTAAACGTGAACGAGATGTTGCAGTTTCGCCGTATTTTGTTGCTTGCGCGCGCGCATGTTTCTAAAAATGTCTTATCAAATAAATTAATGCAAATTGACATTTCCAGACATTCCCTTTTACCGTTCGTCGAAATGAGCCCTGATTCCATGCTCCTGCACCGCGTCTTTGTCTACGGCACGCTCAAGCGAGGCCAGCCTAACTCGCATCTCCTGGCAGCCGCCGCTGCGGGTCGCGCAGAGTTCGTCGGCACCGGCCGGACAATCGACAGGTTTCCGCTGGTCGTGGCCAGTCGTTATAACATTCCCTTCATTCTCCCTATCGAAAATGCGGGTCATCGAATATCCGGTGAGATCTACGACGTCGATGATACCAAGCTGAAGATTCTCGACGAACTCGAGGGCTATCCGGAATTCTACACGAGAAAACAGGTCCCCATCGAGGCGGCTGGGGGTCAGCTGAGTGCCTGGATGTACATCCTGCGGACTTTCGACTCCAGGTTCGAGAAAACGATGACGCCATATTTGGAAGAGTACTTTGACGGCGTTCAGGACAGGCACTATAACCGACACGAAAATTGTGAGAGTAATGAGGATTTGTTTTGAGCATTTGTAAATGGAAAATAAATTGGATTTTGAAGTTTTGGAAAATTGTTTTTTAAACCAAAACTTTAAAAAAAGTATAAACCGAGCCAAAATGGTCGAGCCGAGCATTCGAGCCGCTCGGCTCGGCCCGGTGGCCCTCGAGCCGAGCATTCGAGCGAGCGGCTCGGCTCGCTCGAACCGTGCATGGCAATTTTTTCAACTCAATTTTCGCTTAGAAAAAAAATTTTGGGGGCTCAGAAACTATTTTATAACAAAAAACGTGTTTGGAATTGTGGAATTTAGCAGCCTAAATTAACTACAAATATCATAGTTTTGACATAAAAAAAAGTCATTTTTTGTCATTTTTGGGTAAGTTTTTAGGCTCGGCTCCGCATTGAATGCTCGAAATGCTCGGCTCGGTCGACAACTCTGGTATAAACGGTGAAGGCGTAATTTTTAATCGTTCAAAAACCGTTTTGCAAACGTCTGCAAAAATCCTAATTGAATAAAAAAATTATTCAACAACCTCGAATCAGGGATGTTATTCACCACGGAAGTCAGCAGGACGCACGGATCTTCCAAAAAGAACCCTCCAAGACTCATGCTGATCCGAGTCTGACTGAAAATACATGCACGAGTCTCACGCTTCCCGCTGACTTTGACAGCATTCATAAATCAAGTGATAGCCCCTACCGGCATTGTTCCTTCGATCGCACAGAAAAACGGTATTGGTGTAATCGGGGATGTTTATCCGGTTTATGAGTCAAATAAGGAATATCCAGGGGAATAACGACATCCACTTACGCAGCAGGCGATTTACGACAGGCCAGGGGAATCCAGGATGCGCGGCGTATGTATAAAAGTTTTGACTTGAAGTGCCACTTGAGGTCTTCTGCTGCTGCTGCGAGTTGTTACAGTGCTCGGTGCGCGATGAAGGAACACACGCTGACGAGCTGCGCGGCCGTTGCTGCGGCGTGTGCCGTGGCATTTTGTATCGCAACTGGGTGGAGTATTATTTCTGAGCTCGATACTATCAGGGATGAATTTGATGCCAATATGGATGAATTTAGGGTTTGTTTAAATTTTTTTTTCTTACTCTTTTTTTGTGTTAAAATTTTAAATTTTTAGGCTCAAACAACGGATATAACGAACATTGTCCGCCAAATTGTTCTCACCCATGACGCCCAAGAATATCTATCCCGATCCAGACGCCAAAATTCTTACGGCGGTTATTCGCAAGAAGTCGCCGCAAGTTATTCCCTCTACGAAGACGCCAAACCGCCGTCCATCCGGCCTTCTGCCGGTGTTCTGAGCTCTTCCTGCGACTGTCAACTCCCCGAAACAAACAATTGTCCTCGCGGGCCTCCCGGAGCCAAAGGCCGTACTGGTCGACCCGGACTGCCAGGTGACAGGGGCAAGGACGGTGCTCCAGGTGCTCCAGCCTCCGACACACACGCCCTCATCCAAGGATACCAGAGTTGCATTGCCTGCCCCGCCGGAGAGCCAGGACCACTCGGACCAACCGGTCGTCCCGGTGGTCGGGGTTCCCGGGGTCAACGTGGGTGGCCGGGTGTGCCGGGACGGGATGGATCTCCCGGAGCGAATGGGGATTCCGGACCTGTTGGTCCTCCGGGTCCAAGGGGTGTTTCTGGTTCTCAAGGACCTTCTGGAATTCCCGCGGAGCATATCAGGGGCCGAAGAGGTTCCAAGGGGCTTAGAGGAGAACAGGGGGTGGTCGGTCCACCTGGTGATTATGGGTCACCTGGGACACCTGGTCCGGTAGGGCCACCTGGCGCACGGGGACTGCCCGGACTCAGTGGGCTGCCTGGATTCCCTGGAAGCCCCGGAGAAGACGGTTACTGGGGGTTGCCCGGTCCAGATGCTGTCTACTGCTCCTGTCCTCCTCGTTCTCTCGCTTCGGAGCATCAAAGTGGATACATCAACTATGGACGGCAGAAATCGTAATTTATGTAATATTTATTTCGTACTTGCTTTTTGGTGTTTAAGAAAAAATAAAAAAATTAATAATGACAATAAATTTGATTCTCTCGCCCCGAAAATCTAAATTTTCGTTGTAAGAACCCGCAGTGCGCACGCGTTCTGGTCGCAGTGCGCACGCACTGTGGTTGTTGTCTTAAAGCGAAAAATTTTTTTCTGTGGCATTTGATAGAAAATTTTGGGTCTACTATACTTCAGCCCCCCATCGATTGCAGCAACGCCGCCTTGGGTTTTTTTAGAGCACAGCCCCCCATAGGAGTTTGATTATCCGTATGGAATAGCCCCCCATCTCATTTTTTGCACGCAGGAGTTTGATTATACATACAGAAGGGCCCCCAGGTGTTTTAGTGTGGAGGTGTTGAAAATTTGTATGAACTGCTTCCCATAGGAGTTTGATTATCCGTATGGAATAGCCCCCCACTTCATTTTTTGCACGCAAGCATTTGATTATACATGGGTGTTGGGGGGCTATTGTATAGCTATAACAACCCTCAAATTTGCAAAATTTTATCCCTGAATTTTTGTGTAAAAATTTGTATTCGTTAGACAGTCGTTGTTTTTGTTTCCTATCTGTCGTCGATGCGGTAAAACCATGAGACTGTACAAAAATTCGTCCGCTGCGAATGGCTGCTGGGTATGTTTTTTGTGTTTATGGAAATTATGGGGGGCCAATGTAGCGCTACAACAGTCCCCCATTTGATGTGGGGGCCTGTTGTAGCGCTACAATGGGCCCCCACGTTGTATTTGAGAATATTTGTCTAAAAATGCATTCTGGGTGGAAAAAACTATTACGGTATAATATTTTGTCTTGGAACAAGACCTAAAATTATGGGGGGCTGTTGTAGCGCTACAACAACCCCCCATATTTGAAAATTTGAATGAAAATAATTTGTATGGGGGGCTGTATTCTAAAATATCCCGTGGGTTTATTTTTCAATGTGATGGGGGCTCAAAGTATAGTAGCGCCACGGCCGTATGGAACGACCCCCCATTTTCTCCTTAAACACGATTTCCGTATGAAAAAGCCCCCCACAGATGGGGGGCTCTATCATACGGATTTCCGAACTCATGTCGTCATTGATTTAAGGTGAAATGGGGGGCCAAAGTCCGAGCATGGGGGGTCAAAAGTCAGTGGGGGGCTGAAGTATAGTAGACCCAAAATTTTTGTCTGATAACTTCTGTTAAGTTTATTATTGTCTCATCTTTATGCATTTTATAACATTACGATTACACTACAAAAAAAATTATTTACTTCTGCCGGAAAATTGAATTTGATAACGATATATAAAATATTCGGTTTGTCAAACGTGATAAAACATGATGATGCCGCATGGGAAGAATAATTTACGGTAGGTCACGTGGACTGACTGGATTGATTATTAGCGTGAATGAGAGCATAATAGCAGGTGTATCGACCGGCACCGGCACCGCTCATTTCTTGACGTTGGTCGTCATGAGAGGCTTCTTCTGAAAGAACGAAGACTGTATGTCGGGTAAAAAACCGTAAACAGGTCGATTGTAGGGGTTTGGGGGGAAGAAGAGGCCCGGTTGGGGCCGACTTACCACGGGTCGTTCGGAAGAGTGCCAGCGAAGGTGAGCCTTCAGGTGAGAGGATTTACGGTAGATTTTCTGGCATCCCGGGATGTGACAGTCGTGGATGCCTTGCCGGTTTTTGGGAACGTTTGCGAGGCCTAGAAAAAAATTTGTTTGTGAAATAATTTTTATATTTTACGGTAGTTATGAGAATACAGTACACCCCCGATGTTTGAAACAAAGCCTACAGCAAAGAATGCATAAATCTCATTCATTCTCTTTTCTCTTTGCGCTTTGCTTTTTTTTCTGTTCCTCCTGTCAGTCAATTGGCACGACAACCAAAACCGATCAGACAGGCACAAGGCGCCAGGAGGCCAATTTGTCGCTGCGTGCGGCAATCGACACGCATTTATGCATTTTTTTATCCGCGAGCTGTTGATTTTTTTGCACACACTTCAAACAAAAAAAGCAGTGTGAAAAAAAATGACACATTGAATGAGACTTCATTTTTTTTTATTCTTCGAGGGCACGCGACCACCTGGCGCCGATGTCACCTCATCAAGGGATGTGAAGGACGGATACCGAGCTTGCATCGTCCAAAAGGTGTGAATTAGATGATTTGTGGGGTAAAAAATGAGAAAAATAATAATTTTTAGACCAACGTGGGTGGCAAATGTAAAATATCATTTTTGGCAAATGTAAAATCGACGTGTGTGGTCCAAATAATTTTGGGCTGACCGATGTGTGTGGTCTTTTTTTTTGCTGTTGAAAAAAATTCACTTCAAAAAATTTTCACCCTTAAAAAAACCGTTGCTTTAACAAAATCGATTAACCCTCCACCCATCAAATAAAAGTAATGATCCAGGAAATAATTGGTAGGCAACAAACACAAACACCTTTCTTTTTCTTCGGCGATTACATCAAATGTGAGAAACTATAGTCTCTTCTCTTTTTTCATCCCTGCAGACAGTTTAAATCAACGAATTCTACGCCCTCGGGTGAAATTGTCCAATTCGGATGAGCCAAAGCTCACAGATGCGGAAAAGCTTCCCTTGAAGATGCGAAAATCAAATAAATAGAATTCAGCAGGTGAATAAAAAAAAGACAGGTGATTTGCTATGTACGCGCCTAATTGCAACGCGGGAAGTCCAAGGAAGAAGAAAGGGAGGGGAGTGGGTCTTTTGAAGTTATTGCATCCCGGATGGGATGAGTAACCGGATCATCCGGGGACGATGATCTGGGAGAAAAGGGAAACATCAATCACAGTTTGTTTTTCTTTGAAAATTGAATAAGTAAAAAGGAATAAGTATTTTATTATAAAAAATATTTGCATATTCCAAAAAAATACGGAAAACATTTTTTAAATGTTAAAAATGTTCATAAATATTTACGTTTTTACCTTTTTTTTGGCATGTAAAAAAACTAGTTTTTTTTTCAGACAAACTTTAAAAAAAATTATAGAGTTCCGAGAACCACCAAAAAAAATGTCGGAAGTTTTTCAATGAGTTTTCAAACTCCAAACAAACCCGGTAATTTTCATTCATACAAAGTATTTAGTAATTTGACACATGTTTTGGCACGTAGACATTAAAAATAAAATTTTAGCAATCATTCAACAAACGCAGAAAAAAATATTTGGAAGTCTCAGTTCCTCATTTTTGACGGCAAAGTTTAGTGGCATCAAAATTTTTATAGTTTTACAGCCCGGTTTAGTCGAGAAATGCCAAAACAAAGCGAGCGTCGTTATTACATAAGTGTCGGGAGCGCGAGTGTGAGCGGAAGAATGACTTTTGAGGCTTTGGAAGGTGCGCGGGTTGTAAAAGTGCCGCAAAAAAAGATTCATCGATGTTTGTCTGATATTTTTTTTCTTTTAAAGCATCCTGCATCCAAAGATGGAATTTTAAAAATTCTGTAACCCCAAAAAAATGCTGACTTACCGACTCTGGCTGTCTCGACGCAAGTTGGGCACTCGCACGTGTTTCTTGATCCCGATTTGGATCCTGTGCTTCGTCCGGTCGATCCACCGGAAGTCCCGGATGAGATTGGCATTTTTCCGCCGGCTGCTGAATTATTTCCGGCGGGGGTTACGGTGCCTGAGAGACCCGGGATCAGACCTGTTGAAAAAGGTGTTGTTCCCGCGAGATAGGACGAATTGTACGCTGCCACGGCCGCCGCGATCGACGATGACGTCGCAGAAGTCGAATCTGAGGCATGGCCTGAGGGGTTGGTAGTGCAGGATGTCCCCCCGGAGGCCGTGGCCCCGAGCCAGGGTTCAACGCCCGCGGCTACGGCCATGGCACTCCACCAAGGAGTCATCGTTGCCGAAGTCGTGACCGTATTTGCCGGTGCTCCGGTCGGGGAAGTATTGCTCTGGGGCACCATTGCCCCGTACCCGCCCCAGCCCCCCGACGACCCCGACCCCTGGCCGGGGTACGACCCCAAATGGCCATTCGAGGAGGACGTGTAGGGTGGGTACGCGGCGGCGATGAAAGCTGCGTGGCTGCTCGCGGCGGCGACGTCGAAGAGATTTGTGGAATTCGTTGTCGAATTTGGGCCAGAAGAAGCGAGGTAGCGCTGATAGGCGTCTGCCGGAGGCGGCTGCATGAGGCCAGGTGTCGTAGCGGCAGCAGCGGCTGTGAAGCGGTTGCTGAGCTCGACGAGTTTGCCCAGAGCGTCGTATTTTTCGTCATCGATGTTGGTCAGTGTGACCCGGGAATTCTCGCTGGGTGCCTGGTTGTGAGGGGATACGGTAGCGGTTGAGCCCATGCCGTTCGTTGTCGACAACCCCATTTCTGGGAAAACAAAAGTATTCAAATGGTTATCAAATAAAACGCAAAAAACTATACAAAACGTAAAAAAAGTTACTTTATTGGCAAAAAAAAATTTTAATGAGCCAAAAAATGAATTCAAAATTTCCTAATTTAAACAAAAAATTATAAATACAAACAAAAGTTAATTGTATTTACAAATCATCTCGGGACAAAAAACAAAGAAACATGGCAGAGAAAGTCGAGTGAAGCCGTGTCTTGACTCAACAATGGACGCTTCCTCGTAATAGCAGGGTTCGGAGAAGGCTGTGAGAAGGCAGAGGGAAGGAAAGGAGGCGGGATTGAGCCGAAGTTCGACCACTGAGGATGGAGCCGTCAGTGGACCATACGACAGGGGGCGGGGCGGAGCGATCGAAGGTGAATGGTCATCAGAAACGTTGAAAACAAAAAAAATAGAAAAATTAAATCAATGATTTTTGTTACTCGTTTTTGCGTTTTTTTGTTGAAACAGTAAAAAAAGTGTTTTTAAAAGTTTTTGAACATGTTTTTATTATACGACATTTTTTTGCTTTCAGATCGTCGATACAAAAAAATCTTGAGATTATCGTAATTTTTTTTAAATGTAAAAACAAACGTCCAAAATTTTTTTTGCGTTTTTGAAATCTCAAAATTTTATTTTCTTGACAGAACAAACGTAAAATTGTACAAGTCATCACATTTTGCAAATCTTACTGTAACATCTCTAACAGCTCATGGCAATTACCCAAGCCGCCGTCCGAGCAGTGATGCACCACGGTCGGTGATTACAGACCGGGCAGAAGTTAAAAGCAAGCCGCTATCACTCGTTGCGTGCCGCTCACCGGTAATTGCTCTCTTTCGGCGCTCAAAACCTCGAATGGCATGCCCTCGGGGTGATTACAGTGTATATCGGGGCAAACAAGAAGCTGGGTAATGACTACCTCAGATTTTTGACGCGTTTTGATTGCCATGTAAATCGGGAGAAAATGACAGCTTTTAGTTGCTTGGATTTGAAAAAATAAGATTTTTTACACTTTGAGGCAGGCAAATAACAATTAATTTTTTTTACTAAACAAGCAAATTTTTTTTAAGTTTTGTTAAGTAATTTTTTTATATTTAGAAATTTTTTTCTTAATTTTGTTTGCAATGCCGATAAAAATATTGTGCCGATTAAACTTTGTTGTTGTTGTTGTTACTTTTTTGGTTGAGCGCCTTCCGTTCAAAGCGGACAGGTAAGAGGAAATGAAAACAAGGCGATAATTGCCGTGGTCGTGGCCGTGGCCGTGGCCGTGGCCATGACCACCCCAGCGATGAGTCAGTCGCATCTTCTTCTCCGTCTCGCCCGACCATATGGAAAAAGCCTACGCACACCGACACCGACAGCAGCACAGGAGGGTGTCGATCGCGGCGCCGACATTTTAGGCAAACGGAAATCGTTTAGTTACGTCACCTCGGCTGTATCGTCACTCCGCTGTGAGGTCTCGCATTGCATTCCGGGACACGAGATCAAAGGCATGTCGTCGAAACAGATGGCGCGCATAGGATGCTTTATTCTTCCCACCGGTGTGAAAACAACATGCCGACGAGGACACCGCTGTGGTAGGTAGCATATCCCAGGTGGATTAGCCTTGTCAAGAGCCGAATTATCTGATGGCTCGAGTTGAGGGGTAAAATAACATTTTGATTGATTTTTTTTGGGGATTTGGGAAAAAATTGGGGAAAATTGTGATTTTTACGATTTTTTTTGTAAAAAAAAATTGCGATGTGGGTGGTTCAATTTGTTAAACTTCCGTCGTGTGTGGTTGAAAAATTTCTACGTGGGTGGTCTGATAACGAACAAAACTTTGCCGCTCAATCGTAACTTTTTTTGTAACCGTTATGGGTGGTCGAATTTGAAAATGATAAAAACTTAACAAACTAGATAAATTTTTTACGATGTGGGTGGTCCAATTTGTTAAAGCATCCTGCGCTTGCGGTTAAAAAATTCTAAAAAATGTGTGGTCTGATAAAGAGCAAAATAATGCCACTGCTCGATCGTAATTTTTTTGTGACAACCGTGTGTGGTCTTTTACGGCACAACGTGGGTGGTCGAATTTTAAAAAACTAAAAAAAACGTCTAAAAATTCTTAAAAAAACTTTCTATTCACCTTTTCGACTGCTTGAAATGCCAAAAATGCCTGTCTACCTGTCTGTCTCCCTGCCAGATCATCCTCCCGTATGCCATTCCCTTCAAAAAAAAAGAGCGTCATAAATCCTCAATCCTCGTCTGGAGGCTGCGACGGTGCTGACAGAGGTTCGGCGAGGAAGGAAGGCACGAATGTGGATGCAAGCCAATTAGCAGAGGGTGACTTACCTACTTGTCGACTTGTCACCTCGCTCTACAACCAACAGCAAGCGATCATCGGTTGAGGAGGGGGGGGGGTTCATTGTCTTCGTCAATCGCATTAGCACCCCCCCCTTTGCTGCTCGACGGGGGATCACGATCACGGATCACGGTGAGCAGCGCCGTTCACCGTTAGTCTCACACCTCACACCTCAGCACACTTTTTTTTCTAAAATAGGGATGGAACGTGTCAAAGCATGTTCACAACCCACACACAACCTGGGTAAGTTGTCAGGGATAAATCAAAAATCCCCTGGTGGTCCTTCGATTTCAATTGAATAAAAAAATGCGATAAACATGGGGTGAAGACGTGTAAAACAGTAGGAGAACATGAACAACAATGAACAACGAACAAATTTTCGCAGAATATGGTCAATTGAGAAAAAAAATTTAGTTTCATAAAAAATCTACCGTAACCCGAGAAAAAGTAGAAAGCACAAAAAAAAGTGTTCAACAGAGCGTTGGTAAAAAATAAATATTTTTTTTCACGCACGCATCGTTTGTTCGTTGCGCAACAGATCAACCATCGACCCTAACAGATAAAAAAAACCAACAGAAAAAAAAAGTAAAACCAAGCCAATCGATGACGCCACGGGAAGACGAGCTTGCCATCCATCGACGAAGAGGGAGGGAAGGGATAATGATAGGGTTTGGAGACCATCCATGGTGGTTGGGGGGTGAAGAAGAAAACAACGAGAAGGAGAAAAAAAAATCCCAACTCATTGGACGAAAAGACATTTTCGTCTTTTTCCTTCGTGCGTTGAATAAACGAACGCTTTGCTGCTTTTTTGGTTGCATAACAGAGAAGAAGATTTCGATTGGATTCACCGGGAAAGGGGGAAGAAACCCGAGCCTCACCTGGCAAACGGATGATGATGAGGTGAAGCATGTCTCGATTTTTTTCGTCTTGTAAATTACTGTTACATAATCCCGACAATTGTTTTCTTATTGCATGCACATGGTCGGGTTACGGTAAGTTTGCGGGGTGGTCAATATTTTTTTTTCTGTAGCATATTTCAGGTGGATTAGTTTTGTCAAAGGCAAAAATATTAAATGGGTCAGTTGGGCATAAAATACATTTTTATTGATCATTTTTGGTGATTTTGGGCAAAAAAGTGAAAAAAAGGATTATCATGGGTTTATTTTTTTTTAAATACAAAACCTTCACGAGATCGCCGGTACAAAATACTGTCACCCTCTTAAATTTTTATGCGACGTGGGTGGTCTTATTTGTTAAAATATCGGCCCGTGTGTACAAAAATTCAACGTGGGTGGTCTGATAAGGAACAATATGAAAACGCCTGATCGTAATATTTTGTGATCTTTTATATTTATTTCAAGTCATTCAACGTGGGTGGTCTAATTTGAAAATTATGAAAAAAACGCCAATCATCTGAAAAATTAAAAAAATCGCATATTATTTTTCTGACCTTCTGAAACCCCAAAAATGCCGGTAAACCTGTCAAATCAAAATTTTTAGCATCAGGGGTGGTCGAATTCAAAAATGATAAAAAAAAAATTTTTTTGCCTTTTCCTGTAAAAAATGTTTTTTTCGTTTTGTAAAAAAAAATATCCAGGTAAATCCCGCGTAACTCTCGATTTATTATCCTTCCTGCCCTTGCATGACAACATTCTCGACAGACATAACATAATAAATTACAAAAAGTGACATTAGTTGATGAACCCGGATGTCGAGAAGATAATGACGGCATGACACGCGGGATTGTGGCCGGATTAGTCAAGGTCGAAGAAGTGCACGCTATAGTCGACGAAGGCTGGCTGACCCGGACTTGACAACTTTGACCAGTTACGCGTTGCGCAAGTTTGTCGCCGTGATTGCCTATTAGAGACGTTGTCGAGGAATGAAGAATGAACGGTCGCAAATTCTTGCACGAATTCTTGGCAGCCATTAAAAAGGGGATCGTAAAAGTTGAAATTTGAGAAAGATGAGTGGAGTGATTCCTGATTTATTTTTTTTTCTGGCACGCAGGTGGGCCAGTTTAATCCGTGGCGACGGTTTCATTGCTTGTGCCGTGACTTGACGAATGCGACGACGGTGTGGAAGGTTCAATCAGTGATTCAAAAATTTCAAGAGCTTTTTCAAGATCTAAAAAATGCATTTCCAACAAAATTATTTTTTTTCAAAAAAAACAAACCTCCAATCAGAGAATCGAGTTGCCTGGGTTCGAAGCCAAAGTGAAGATCCCGGCCATCGCTCGTCTTAACAGATATCCTCTCAGCTCCTACCACGGCACCGTAATCAACGACTTGGAATGAGGGTTCTGAAAAAAATTACGTATTCCTTTTGAAAATCAAAATTTTACGTTAAACATCAAAAATTTTGGGCCCTGGGACAAAGCCGAAAAAAATAGAAAAAAGTAACAAAACAATAAAGTAACAACCGTAAACAAAGATCAGAAAAGTAACGTTCAAAATGTTCTTAAAAACATATTACCTTTGTCTATCGTAAAAATATTACTTTAAAGTATAAAAAACGCAACAAAATGTTACTTTTCGGTTTTTTTGTGATAGAAGGAAGAATTTCGTTTGCGAAAAAAATAACGGAATTTAGGCTAAAAAAATACACTTTTTATTTCAAATTAATAAAATACAGTATAAAAAGTAACAAAATAGCGTTACTTTTCTTGAAAAGAAAAAATCAAAAACGTAACTGGAAGTTACGATACTGTAACTTTTCCTGGGAAGATATTACTTTTGTCTATCGTAAAAATGTTACTTCAAAGTATAAAAAAACGTAAAAAAATGTTACTTTTCGTTTTTTTGCGACAGGATAAAGAACTCCGTTTTTTTGTTATTTACAATCATTTTTCGTAACCTAAAAGCAGCCCAAATATTTTTTTGGTGATTTTTATTATGTACAATCATTTTTCTTTTTTTATGGAATCAAAGCGAATTTTCGGATGAAAGAACATTTTTTTATTCTTTTTGGACCATTTTTGAATTTTCAACCTTATTTTTACCCCAATTTTCCTTCAAAATCCAAACAAACCTCTAGGAAACCGTTTGATCAAAATCTCCCTGAGTTCCTTGCAATTGTCTCCGTAGACATCAGTAATATTCCTGGCGTGGTGAGTTGACATTCCGAGCTGAAGCATCTCTTTTTCGAGGTCTTCCGGCTTGCATTCGTACTTCGCGGCTTTCGAGATGACAAAGTCGAGAGCAGCGATCAGGCCTTTGGCCAGACGAAGGGCCCTTTCCGGGCCAGAGGATCCATCTTTATCGATGGCATTCTGAACTTTAGAAATTTCCTCGATCGACCAAGCCTTCTTCCCGAGCTTGAGGCGGTCAATGATGACGAGACAGGTGTGGTTGAAGGTTTCTGGGTCCTAGAAAAACAAAAAAAATGCAACAATGAAAAAAAGGAGTAAAAACTCACGATTGCGGTAAACTCAGAAATTTGGGCTAAAATCCAGTCAGGACAATCCAAATCGCCGTTGAAACGGAAACGCATCTAAAAATTGTCATTGGGATGCGCTGGGATTACGGTTTTAAGGAATCAACAGGACAGTCAACCTGCAATGCGTTCGCCAGAGAAAAACAGTTTGTCAAACAAGAATTTTATAAACAAAAAAATTTCAACAAAAAATAAGAAACATCGTAATATGCCGTGGAAAAAAAATTCAACGTGATGGGATGTGAAGTGGTCATGTTGTCATTGCCATAATCTCTGAAAAAAAATTTTTTTGATCAATTTTATCGTAAAACGGATTTTTTAGACCGAAAAATACAAAACCTCCCGAAAATAATTTTTTATCGTTTTAAAAAAATGCCAAAAATATCGTAAATAACCAAATTTTCTGGCCTAAAAAATTCAACACCTAAAAATTAAATTTTTTTTATTTAAATTAAATTAAAAAAATTGCTGTAAAATCAGTAAAATAAAAAATTTTTACAGTAAAAATTGCCAAAAAAAAATTGTTCTACGCCGCGCGCCGTGTTTTGGCTTTTAACGCGAATTTTTTTTGGCAAAAATTTACCCGCTAAAATAATATTTTTTCGAAAAAAAAATCTTAAAAATCGAATTTTTAATCCGAAAAATCCTAATTACTAAAAAATCCAACTTACAATACAATCAGTTGCGGTAGCAAACAAATTACACGTAGGATTGTAGCTGACGTGCGTGACGGGACCTTCGTGAGAAGTCCTGAGATCAGCGAGGTGTTCGCCGAGTTCACCGTATATCCGAATGCTTCCATCAGCCCTGCCGCCACACATGATGATATTCTGGCATTCATTGATATGCGAAAACGATCCCCGAAGACGGACGCCATTCTCATTCTGCACGTCAAAGACATTGATATCGTCGCCGTCAAAGGTGTTCACGACGCACGCCTTGGCACCGGTAGAAGTCAGAAAAGCTCGACCCTTCGTCGACAGAGAAACGTCCATCCAGGGCTGACCGTTTTCAAGCTCGGGGAGTTTAAACTGATCAAAAGGGCCTCGTTGAAACATTTTGATATCGTAGGGGTAGAGGACATTGCCAGTGACGACTGTTGCAACCAGGTTGCTGCTATCGTAGGCTGCGATGATCCGTTCTGTGTGCTTGAGTTCACCCTGAAGAGAAAAAATAAGAAAAAAAGGTTCACAGCGTGAAAAAACAGAATTTAGGCCAAAAAAGTATAGTTTTCATTTCAAATTAATAAAATACCGTATGAAAGTAACAAAATATCGTTACTCTTTCTTGAGAAGAAAAAAACAAAAACGTAACTGGAAGTTACGATACTGTAACTTTTCCAGGGAAGATATTACTTTTGTCTATCGTAAAAATGTTACTTCAAAGTGTCAAAAAACGTAAAAAATGTTACTTTTACGATGTTTTCTTACAATAAGTTAAAAACATCCGTTTTTTAGCCCTATTTTCTTTCTTTTCCCAAAACTCACAACATGCTTGTTGACCCGAACATCGAAAATGAGCATCCGATTGTCATCGCCGCAGGTAATGAGTTGATTATGCAGGGGATTGAATGAAATATTCTGAACGGTATCCGTGTGACCAGTAAAGACCCGAATGTACTTGTTATCGTACATCGACAGCATGCGAGTCGTATTTTCCTTCTGCGTTGTCGCGTGAAAGATGACATTCGGATGGGCTCCATATTTGAGTTGTCCGCAGCCAAAGACACTCGAATTGATCTGAAAATTGTAAAAAAATGTCAAAAAATACAGTTTTTAAATAGGAAAACTTACGTCACGGGTAATCTCGGCTTTGAGCATGTCGACGGTGAAGATGTGACCATTCTGGGTGCTGGCAACGAGCTGTGTGCCATCCTGGATGAATTCCATGGATACGACGGGAGATTTCAGGTCAAATCTCCGTCGGACAGTCATTTTTTGCACCGTGTGCAGCATGTCGCTTGCCGTCATCGGTGGACCTTCGTATGTTCCTGCCATCTTTGTAAGAGGATAGATAATTGAGGGAGATAAAAATACTTGAAATGAAAAAGTAGGACAAAAGCGATGTCAAAAATGATGTTTTATAAACAAAAGCGTGAAAAGAGAGTCAATTTCTCCTCCGCACGCTGCAAGCAGCCTTCTACGGGTTCCTGGCACGCTTTTTAGATGGACACGGAGCGAAGCGCGTTCACCTGGATGCTTTGTGCGCTCTTTTACCCTCCTTTTTCGTTCGTTTTTGCTTTCTTATCTTTGTCCTGCTTTTCTTGCGTGCATTTTTACCATCCGTGAAATAATAACCCAAGCTGGGGTCGATGGATGACTCAGAATCGCATTTTTGTTGGTCCACGGATGTCAATGCAAATTTTATTGTTTTTTATTCATTCCCTCGCGAAGTTTTTTGCGGATTGACTGCTGCCTAATAAAATCCTTCGCGGAAGTGACTGATTTCTGGGCTACTTTGCCTCCTGATTTATTTATATTTCACGACTCAGCTTTTTTTCAGGGGATTAGGCCACTTTTTGTCAGAACTAGTCGTCGTCATCATCAGCGGCGATGGGAGTGCCATCGTTCTTTCGCTGGCTAACCAAGAAGTATCCTACGATCATTGTCGATGCTGTCGAGGAGAAGAAGACCACTGTCAATGGCGTCGAGGTGCCCGTGGATGCTACAAAGCCCAATCCAAACTATCAGGTTAGTTTTTTACGATATTTTTGTTTTTTTGACGATTTTACGATATTTTCATGCTTTTTTTACGTTTTTAGTCATTTTTGTTAAAAAAATATGTTTTTGTACTTTTTTTGCCAGTTTTTTTCTCAAAAACTCTATTTTTGAACTTTTTATCATGTTTTTCTTAAAAAAACCAGTTTTTTTTTACGTTTTTTGCTATTTTTTTCTCAAAAAAGTACTTTTTGATATTTTTTACCTTTTTAATCTCAAAAATAACCGTTTTTCCTGTTTTAGGAGTTTGACAACCTCTACCTGGACATGAACGGCATCATCCATCCATGCACGCATCCAGAAAACCGTCCGCCACCCAAGAACGAAGAAGAGATGTTTGTGAGTGATTTTCATGTTTTTTACCTTCTATTTTCCCATTCTGTCCATTTTTCAGGTTCTCATCTTCGAGTACATCGACCGTCTGTTCTCCATCGTGCGCCCCCGCCGCCTGCTGTACATGGCCATCGACGGCGTCGCCCCGCGTGCCAAGATGAACCAGCAGCGATCGCGTCGCTTCCGCGCAGCCAAGGAAGCCGCAGAGAAGGAAGCCGAGATCCAAGCCATCCGGGACAAACTCGAGGCCCAGGGCATCCCGCTGCCGCCGAAGAAGAAGGAAGAAGAGAAGTTTGATTCCAACTGTATTACTCCCGGCACGCCTTTTATGGACCGTCTGGCGATCGCTCTGAGGTATTACATCCATCTCCGCGTCTCCACCGACCCGGCCTGGGCGAAGATCGAGGTCATCCTCTCCGATGCGAACACTCCTGGCGAAGGTGAGCACAAGATCATGGATTTCATCCGGCGCCAGCGCGCGTCACCGACCCACGATCCCAATACGGTCCATTGTCTCTGCGGCGCCGACGCCGATCTCATCATGCTCGGGCTCGCGACTCACGAAGTGAATTTCAACATTCTCCGCGAAGAATTTGTTCCCAATCAGCCGAGAGCGTGTGATCTGTGCCACCGGTATGGGCACGAGTTGAAGGAGTGCAGAGGCCTCGTCCAGGACGAATTCGGCGACGAAGAAGCGGAACCCATCGATCGATCGACGAATTTTATATTCATTCGTCTGCCGATTTTGAGAGAATACCTGGCGAACGATCTTCAGATGCCGAATTTGCCGTTCGAATTTAACCTTGAGCGGGCTATCGATGATTGGGTGCGTTTTTATTTCAAAAATTACCGTAAAATAGGTCGTGTGAGATAAGAAATGCGGAAAAAGCGTGAAACAATAGGATTTTAGGTCAAAAATTACGTTTTCCTTTTCAAAGTAATAAGATACCGTATAAAAGTAACAAAACATTGTTACTTCTCTTTAGACGAAATAATTTTTTTTTGAAAAGATATTACTTTTGTCTATCGTAAAAATGTTACTTCGTAGTATCAAAAAAACGAAAAACATGTTACTTTTTAGCGTTTCTATTTCGATCTTTTTCTTGTAAAAATATTACTTTTTACGTTACTTCAAATATCAAAAAACGTGAAAAGTATTACTTTTTGGCTGTTTTTACGGTCTTTTCAATGCGCCAGCCATATTTGATGCATTTTTGTGTTTTCAGGTGTTCATGTGCTTCTTCGTCGGCAACGATTTCTTGCCTCACCTTCCGTCACTCGAGATTCGCGAAAACGCGATCGACAAACTCATCCGCCTCTACAAAGACATGGTTTACCGTGCCCAGGGGTGAGTTACACTTTTGTCAACAGTTTTTTTGTCGAAATTTTATGACGACGTCGATGATGTTTTACGATACTCACAAGCCCAAACTACACGCGCTTTGATCTTATTTGACGGTGGCTTACGCCGCTTTGTGAGAAGAAAATTTTTATACTGAGACGGAATTTTTGGACGCAAAATTTGGATTTTTGAGGTGATTTGAATTAAAAAAGGGACAATTTTTCAGCTGGCTGACAGACGCAGGAACGGTAAATCCGAGTCGAGTACAAATCATGATGAAGGGTCTCGGCGAGATGGAAGATCACATTTTTGTCGAACGCCAGCGTCGAGAACTTCGATTCCGGGAACGTGAACCCCGTCAGCGGGGCCGAAAGCCTCCAACGGCCTGGACGATGCCGGACGCAAACTCGCTTTCTGCGCCCCTCACCGCCCCGCCCCAAAAAGGCGCCATGTCGGCCGAGGACTTCAAAGGACAGCGGAAGAAGGAACGACTCCAGCAACTCTCGCCCGAAGAAAAAGACCGGGAAGCCTGCGCTGCGGCCGAAGACAAGCTCAAGGCTCTGCTCAATATCACGTCAAATCCGCACGCTGTCGCTGAGTCCGGCAGAACGGACCTCAAAGAGCCGTGGATGTCGTCGGCGAAGCGACCGAACCCTGATGTACCCGGTGAAGGCGAACCCGCCCAAAAGGTTTGTTTCTTGCGATTTTTTTGCCTGGGCGGTATCTCCTTGCATGAGATTTACTTCGTCTTTCACTGTGCGATCGTGTGCGTGCTGTTTGCTGTTTTTTCACCGTGGGAGTTGATTGGGGTTGGTTGAAGGGTGATTGCAATTTTTTTGATTTTTGAATTCTCTAAATTAATTTTATTTTAATTTGCGGTTTTTTTGACGTTTTTTGCTTGCAAAATCTCACTTTTTGTGTTAGAATTTGGGTTACGGTGTTTTTTTTATGATTTACACTAATTTTTTTTTAATTTGTCGTTTTATAAAAAAATCCGTTTTTTTTAGTTTTTTAAAGTTCTAAACTAATTTTTATTCAGTTTTGTGTGAATTTTGTGTTTTTTTTTGCCTGCAAAAACTCAATTTTTACGTCAATATCAGTGTTTTTTTTGTAATCACGAATCAACCAATCTCCGATCAACTTTTTGTCCTGTCTCTGTCCCTGTTTTCTGTCGTTCTGTATCTGTTTAGCCATTTTGAGTAGAATTATGTGTCTTTTAGTTCCCTCGGGGGTTTCGATAATCCAGATGCTTATCATTTTAGTACGTTAAGGTCGCGGTGGTGGAAGAAGGAGACCAAATTCGTCTCTATGAACCGGGTTTCAAGGAGCGATATTACCAACAAAAATTTGATCAAACCGGCGATACGTCTGAATTTAGACGTCAGGTTGCACGGGATTACTTTGAAGGCCTCTGCTGGGTCCTCCGGTACTACTACCAGGGATGTGCGTCCTGGGATTGGTTCTATCCCCACCACTATGCGCCTTTTGCGTCGGATTTCGACAAGGTTGGAGCGTGTGACATCACTTTTGATCAACACACGAAACCCTTCCATCCGCTCGAACAGCTCATGGCTGTCTTCCCGGCTGCTAGCAGGTGAGGGATTTTTTGGGGGTAAAAAATAAGCGGAAAAGTTTTTTTTTTTTTTTTGTTAAAAATTTGTTAACCGAAAATTATAAAAAATAAATTCTTCGTTCTGAAAATCGTACAAATTTTTATTTAAAATTTTCATTTAATTTTTTTAAAATTTTTTTGTTAAAAAATTACCGAAAATAATTTCAAAAAAATCTGTATAAAAAATTTTTTTACAATAAAAATTTTTTATACAGATTTTTGAAATTTTTTTACCATTAAAATTAAAATCAACAACATTTTTTTTCGCTCCAAATTCCCGAAAAAAATTCTAGCAAACAAAAGTTTTTTTTTCAATTGAACGAAAATTTTTTGTTCTTAAAAAATGTTTCTTTGCCGAAAATTGTTTTTTTGAAAGATTTATTTTACTAAGAAATCTAAATTTAAAAAAACTTTTGCCCAATAAATCTAGATTTTTTTTACTTTTTTGGGCCTATATTTTGCATTTGCTGTTTGAAACATCAATTGAACGTAATTTTTCTCAGATCGCACATTCCCGAAGCCTGGCACTGGCTTATGACGCAGGAAAACTCGCCTCTCATCGACTTCTACCCCGAAGATTTCGACATTGACCTCAACGGCAAGCGTTTTGCGTGGCAGGGCGTCGCTCTCCTGCCCTTCGTCAACCAGGACCTCCTGCTCACCGAACTCGCCAAGGCGTACTCCAAGCTGACCGACGAGGAAAAGCTCCGAAACATCTGCGGCCCGGATCGTCTGTTCGTCGGAAAAGACCACGCCGCGTTCCAGAGCCTCATCGACGTCCATGAAACCGGCAAGGCTGGAAACTTCAAGGTAAAGACCGATCCTGAAGGCTCGACGATTCACACCTGGATCGCCCTCGACCCGGCAAACGCCTACGGCATGGCTGGTGAAATTGCGTGGGAAATTGCTGCCATTGCGCCCGGAGAAGTTTATCCGTCGGTGTTCCGGGGCAATCTGGATTACAAGGATGTCAACCCCAACGAGTGCATCATGGTCGCCTACCGACCCCCGCAATTCTCGCTGGGATTCACATTCCCGGCAATTTTGCTCGAGAATGCCGTTGCTCCGGAGGCGACTCTCAAGCCGCGGAATTACAACGATCGCCGCGATGGCCCCTACCGCCCGATGATCGGATTCACTCGTGATCGACCCACTGCCAACCTCAGCGATGCCGGCCATCGCCACATCAATCACGCGGTCCAGAATTCGAGAGGCGGCGGCTATCAACAGTTCCAGGGCAGAAATGACATTGCGCAGGTGTCTTACAACGAATCTACTTCGTACAACGCATTCTTTGAACGTGGTCCTGGATACAGCGTTCCTCCACGTGAGTTTTTGGAGATTTTTGGGGTTTTGGTTGAATTTTTTGATCCCAGGCCAACGAAGGAGGCGTCGATCGCGTCGGAGACGAAGCTGTCGCAGTTGATCGACTGACTGACTGGCCTACTTCCTTCCCCTCTCTCCAAACTGACCCGAACAAAAAAAAATAAATAAAATATTATATAACTTTGAAAAAATTTTATTTTTACATTTAGCAGGCCCAGAAGCCTACTCCGGCTCGTTCTCGCAGATGGCGAGTGGCGGAGGCGGCGGCGGTGGTGGGGGTACTGGCTACAACTCGTACTACAACCAGCCACAAGGCCAAGGCGGCCAGGGTTACGGTGGCGGCTACCATCAGCAGCAGCAGTACCGACCCCGATCGTACCATCGCGGCGGCGGCGGTGGAAATGGCACCGGCGATCCCCGACAGGATTACGGTGGACACTACCGCAACGGCGGTGGCGGTGGCGGTGGTGGCTACCGAGGCCCACGACCCCAAGGCGGCGGTTACGATAACTACCACGGAAAGCAGCACGATCGTCGGCCCTACGATGAGGGCCGAAATCGTGGAGGCGGAAGTGCGGGCGCCGGTGGTGGTGGATCGTACTACAACAGCAATCGGGGTGGTAGACGAGATTATCAACGATAATTATTCCTGATAATCTATTCTAGCCCAAATTGCTGGACCGGACGGACGGACCGTTCATTTTTTGCGCGAAATCACAACAATGTTGTTGAATGCATTCATTTATTTGTTTATCGTATGTACCTCCTTCCCCTTTTCCCCTACCAATAGCGAGCCACACATCTCACCTCTGAATTCGACAAAACGATTGATTGTTGTTTGGAAAATCTCCTTATTGCCGTTAAAATTGATTGTTGTTGTTTTTTTGTATTGCTTTTTTATGGATTTTTTGCGTTATGTTATGAAAAAATTTGTGGACGAATCGAAGGTTTTTGTTTCGCAGCGAAAGTTTGGTGTCTTAGAACGAAAAATGGAAAGAAAATGCGCATGTTGGTTTTTCGAAACGAAAAAGGACATTTTCGTTGTGGGACCCGGTTTCGTCAGTTTGCGTGCGAGAACAAACTGATTGATGTCTTAGAACGAAAAACTGAAAGTGTGTATGTGATCCCGGGACGAAAAAGTCAATATCGTTGCGAGACATGGTTTTACTGTTTTGCAGCAACGCGTGCGTGTCAAAACTAAATTTTCGTCGCGGGACCCAATCGCATATTTGTTGGGATCTCAAAGCGAAACTAACACAACGGACTTTTATACGTACAAATTTATTCCAGAAAAATTTATTCTCCAAAATTTTCGGTCGAAGCAGTGTTGGTGTTGGTGTGGGTTTGGGTGCTTTCTTTACTGCGCTTATTTTCTTGTAATAATTTCTTCTTCAGGCTCGGACCGGCCGTGGGAAGCTGACTGGATTCAGTGTGAACATCTTCGGGTGCCTTATTGCTGGACTCCTGTTTGGCACGTACTTTTTTGATGGTACTAGCTGCACGATTTTTTTTGACAGTTGATGTCTTGAGCGACGGCATCTTATCACGTGCGGTATCAGCATTCGGGACGACGACATTTACCGACTTGGACGCCTCGACTTCAGGCTTCTTGGAGGCGTTGGGGTCCGTATCGTTGGCGTCCGAGCCGCCGACATCGCTGGGGACCTGTCCGGCCGTAATCCGGGCAACGTTGAAGCAGAAGAGAACGTCGGTTTCCGTGGTCATGACGCCGAAGAAGACGGCAATAATGACAGCGCACGCGAAGAAGACCTTCTGCAGGGTGGTATCGAGGATGTGGCGTCCGAGTTCGTCGACACGGGCGTTCGATTGGGCTTCCTGGACGCCGTCGAGTTCGACCTTGTGGTAGACAAGTCCGGGATGCTGCATGTGGGCGTCGCGATCGAGCTCAGTGATTCGCATCAACATGCGAAACGTCACGTTGAAGTTTTTGAGAACATCGTCGTACCGAATGTAGCCCGCCGGCGAAGAGTACTGAGCGAGAAATGGCACGTCATCGCGGACGTCGGTTGCTTTGATTCTATTGTGTCCAACCTGTATCACTGTGCATTGTGTCGTTTCAAAGTGAAACGAGCACAATGACTCTCGAGTATATTCGTTGAGGACCACAACGAAGTGATTTTTTGTTGTGTTGTGGAGCTGGAAATAAATTGGTCAAAACAACTATATAAGAGCAGAGTCTCGCCACGAAAAAAAATATAGGTTTAGGGACGTTTGGGCACACTTTTTGCATGTTGCGAGCAATTTCTGCTCAAAAAATGAGCTCTTCTCATTTTCGACGAATCCAGTACAAACGAGCAACCGACTCATGAACACAATGTTTTCTGCAGAATAAAAGCCCACAATAATGCGTCTCTGAGAATAAAGTGCACACTAGTCCACAACAGCGCACTAATCGCAAGCGCGCTTGCTCATTTTTGGTACCAAAATGAGTGTATGTTGCGCGAATTGATATTGTGAAGCCAAAAAAATAGATAAAAATTCGTCATTTACACCATTTTGTAGACCGAAAAATTTTATAGAAGATGATTTATCTCGTTTTGCTATGCAGTGCTTTACCTCATAACATCAGGCGCTTAAACAAGTAGTGTTCGGGAGAATAATTACCGTGTGATCCGGAAATACGGTAATTATATGAAAATTTGGTTCTAGATAGAAAAGATACTGCTCTATCGATTGGTGATATTCACGTTTTCATCAAAGATCGAAAAAGGTTCGAATTTTTCAAATTTCCGGAAAAAAACTTTTTTTTGAAGATTTATCGATTCGATATCAAAAAACTGAGTACGCCATTCGAAAGGAAATTTAGTTTTTAAGATGTACTGAAATTTTCAGCTTTTTATCGACATTTTGAAGATCTGTGGATTTTTTCTACCGTACCCTACTCGATTTTGATCAAAAATTATCCGATAGTTTCAAAAAACAGATCGAAATTCTTCAAATATTATCACGATCTCAAAATTAACAATAAAAAGTTCAAATTCCTAAATTTGGACCAAAAATTCTTTTTTTGTAATTATTTCGACCAGAGTGGTGCACCGCTCAAGCGAGAAAAGACCAGTGAGAAGGGAAGAGAGTCCAGTCTTGCAAACGACACGAGAATGATGGGGCACAGCAAGTTACATGAGCGAGCGTGTTTCTCAAAAAACTACACGCGCGCACTCAGCCTTGTAGACATGGTGTGCCCCAATTGTCCCCCAAATGCGAGTGCGGGTGGTCAAAACAACTATATAAGAGCAGAGTCTCGCCACGAAAAAAAATATAGGTTTAGGGACGTTTGGGCACACTTTTTGCATGTTGCGAGCAATTTCTGCTCAAAAAATGAGCTCTTCTCATTTTCGACGAATCCAGTACAAACGAGCAACCGACTCATGAACACAATGTTTTCATGAGTCGGTCGTTCACGCCTAACCCTAAGCCCTAAACTAAGCCTAACAAGGAAAGTGGTAGGCAGCATTTTGGAAATTCTTCACGAAATTTTACCAAAACGTTGCTTTTACTATGAAGAGTTTCTCCCGTAAAATTCACCTGCCTGAGGCATCTACATGCGGAGTTACGATCGCCTAAAATCGCGTTTTTGCCATTTTTGACGAGTTTTGGCCCGGTGTAGCTAAAAAAACTACGACATTCTAAAAGCCGATGTACGTATTGATTGACGTAGTTTTTTATGCAGAGTATGATAAAAATATAAGAATATTGGTTTGCCACTTTGCAAAATGCCGAAATTTGCATTTAAAAATGGCAACACTGATTTCGGCATTTTTCAAGGTGGCAACCCTACATTATTATATTTTTATCGGATTACGGTACAAACTTTTCATAGTAAAAGCAACTTTTTGGCAAAATTTCGTGAAGAAATTCCAAAACGTTGCCTAAAATTTTCCTTGTAAGCCTAAACAATGTTTTCATGAGATGTAATTAGTTGCAAGGTACACACACTGTGTGCGTCCGGTGCCTGTGTGCTCATCTGTCCAGCGCCTTCGGGTTTAAATTTAGGCCAAATTTCGCAGTTTTGTTTGGAACGTAAGACTTACATATTTCACAACATCATCGCAAGCCTCATTCAAGGGAAGGGTGGTGACAATGTAGTTAAGCCCGGTAAGAAGTTCAACCATTTCCTCACCTAAACCTGTATTTTTAGGCTCATAGGAGTAGATATAGAGACTGACGTCGTGTGATGTTGAACCTGTGACGTCGACCGCGCCGTTTTCACCTTGATCAGAGCCAGGAGTGACTTCAGCCAGTTGCCGAGCTTTATGAAGCTTTTCCTTCAGATTATAGCTTGGCACGTGATTGAGCGGATCGGAGGGATGAAAATCACGGGCTCCCCAGCACACGTGGTAGACGCAGGAGATCAACACGGCGCGACGGAGAAGAGCGCAATTCATCGGACTTCGGACTTCGAGCTGCGCAAGAAAAACAAACGACGCGTCGAACGATTGCTATTTGAGACGTTTTTCTCGTGTGCAAATTTGCATGTTTTTTACAGTAATTTTGCGAACAAAGAAATTTGTGAATATTTTAGGCTGGCGCGCACGTTTTCCAAATTCCCATGGGAATCCCCATGCGGATTTTGAAAGAACGCGCATGCGCACCCTCCCGCACTAGCATGAGGACGGTGCAAGTTGGAGTGAATTTTGACACAGACTCTCAGCGGCCGGCTAAGGGAGGGGAGACAGGGGGGTGCGTGCGCGCGCACAAGCGGGTGTGCGTATCGCAATGTTATGGGGCGATATTGGACACAAAAAATTATAGAATGATCCACAGGGGGGACCCTGTAGATCTTCTTCCATCAAGGCAAAAATATGTGTGATCCATTTTAAAGTTGTGGCAACAATTTTTGAAACGTGACTAAAGCAGAAATAAAAAAAATTGGATAAACAATTCCATTGTTAATTACAAAAAACAGCGAAGGAACATTCAAATCTTTCAAAGTTTTTTCTGTCATTATTTTCAAAGTTTTTTTTTTGTCATTATTTTTTTTGGCAGAAAAAAAAAAGGAACATTCAAAGTTTTTTTTCTGTCATTATTTTTATAAAAAATATGTAGTCACTTTTTCAATCTCGTTTTGCTATAACATTAGAGCAAAAAATAAGTGAATGTTTGATAATTATCTTAAAAAAATACTAAAAATTGAATTATGTTTTTTTTTGCACAATTTGGTAAAAAATGAATTTTTTTAATCTATTATGTATTTTTGAATCGGTTTTTGTGTAGAATTCCACAGGGGGGACCCTGTGCTTATTTTATGCTTGCGTCGGTCGCAAGTCGGTCGCATGAGTGTCCGTCCGTTTTCCATGCGCTCCCCTCCCCTGGCCGGTCGCTGAGAGTCTGTGTCAAAATTCACTCCAACTTACCCACCCCCGCACTAGCATAACGAGCACTAAAGGAGCACAACAGGAGAGAAAGACGCGCGGGAGCTACCGAGGGTCGGAACGAAAATGAAGGAGCACAATGAAGCGCACCGCGCAACATTATCCATCTTCCTGTGATGCTTATTCAAATTCCTTCGATAAAAACAAATAAATTAGAATTGCGGAGCGCAACAAAGCACATGAACGCGAATTTGTCACAAAAATAAACATTCGCGCGCAAGGCCTTCCCCCCTGTTGTGCTCCTTTAGTGCTCGTTATGCTAGTGCGGGCTGTTTTTGCTCTGGCAACAAAAACTGGAATGACTATTGCGTGCGCACTAATGGGTCTTTCAGCGAAATTAGGTATTTCGTTGCGAAAGTGTCATCGCTTTTTACCATCTTTTGTTTTTTTGTCGAGTGTTACGATGTTTTTTTATGAGAAATTGAATATTAAAAATTGTCGACAGATGCATAAAAAAAGTTATTTGTTATGAGCATGTTGGTTGGAACGTAGAAAATTCGGGTACCCGGAACCGGAACCGAAAATTATTTTTTCGGGTACCCGAACCAAAACCGGTTCGGTTCCAGTTTGAGTACCCGTAACCGACCGGTTCCGGTCCGGGTACCTGACAACACTGAACACAACAGAGCAACTTTATACGTACAAATGTATTCCAGAAAAATTTATTCTCAAACTTTTTCAGCCGAAGCAGTGTTGGAGGTTTGGGTGTTTTCTTTACTGCGCTTATTTTCTTCCATTACTTTCTTCTTCAGGCTTGGACCAACCGTGGGAATCTGACTGGATTCAGTGTGAACATCTTCGGGTGCCTTATTGCTGGACTCCTGTTTGGCACGTACTTTTTTGATGGTACTAGCTGCACGATTTTTTTTGACAGTTGATGTCTTGAGCGACGGCATCTTATCACGTGCGGTATCAGCATTCGGGACGACGACATTTACCGACTTGGACGCTTCGCCTTCAGGCTTCTTGGCAGCGTTTGCGTTGGCGTTGGGGTCTGTATCGTTGGCGCCGGAGCCGCCGATGTCGTTGGGGACCTGCCCAACGCTGGCTACCGTAATCCGGGCAACGTTGAAGCAGAAGAGAACGTCGGTTTCCGTGGTCATGACGCCGAAGAAGACGGCAATGATGACAGCGCACGCGAAGAAGACCTTCTGCAGGGTGGTCTCGAGGATGTGGCGTCCGAGTTCGTCGAGACGGGCGTTCGATTGGGCTTCCTGGACACCATCGAGTTCGACCTTGTGGTAGACGAGTCCGGGATGCACCATGTGGCCATCGCGATCGAGCTTGTTGATTCGCGCCAACATGTCAAACGTCACGTTGAAGTTTTTGAGAACATCGTCGTACCGAATGTAGCCCGCCGGCGAAGAGTACTGAGCGAGGAATGGCACGTCATCGCGGACGTCGGTTGCTTTGATTCTATTGTGTCCAACCTGTATCACTGTGCATTGTGTCGTTTCAAAGTGAAACGAGCACAATGACTCTCGAGTATATTCGTTGAGGACCACAACGAAGCATTCTATTGTTGTGTTGTGGAGCTGAAAATAAATCGGTCAACAAAATTCGTCATGGGAGTATGCAAAAGAACACAATTTCAAAACAGATGCTCTTATCACGAAAAAATATATGAAAGGCCATAATTTAGGCCGCATTTTTGTCTCTTCCATGATAATTTTTTTTCTGTCGATCAGACCGTAAACCAACTTGGAAGTATCCAACAGAGTCTCGCCACGAAAAAATATCAATGGCCCATTATTACCAAAAGTGCAAAACGAATACTCTTACAACGAAAAAATTCCCGGGTTTAAATTTAGGCCAAATTTCGCAGTTTTGTTTGAAACGTAAGACTTACATATTTCACAACATCGTCGCAAGCCTCATTCAAGGGAAGGGTGGTGACAATGTAGCTAAGCCCTGTAAGAAGTCCAACAATGTCCTCACCTAAACCTGTATGTATAGGCTCATAGGAGTAGACATAGAGACTGACGTCTTTTAGTGTTATACCTGAGACGTCGATCGCGCCGTAATCACTTTCATAATCAAGGCCAGGATTGACATTATATTTTTTGACTTCTTTTACAGACAGTTGCCGGGCCTTTTGGAGCTTTTCCTTCAGATCATAGCTTGGCACGTGATTGAGCGGATCGGAGGGATGAAAATCACGGCCTCCCCAGCACACGTGGTAGACGCAGGAGATCAACACGACGCGACGGAGAAGAGCGCAATTCATCGGGCCTCGGACTTCGTTCGGGCTTCGCAAGAAAAACAAATGACGCGTCGAACGATCGCTATTTGAGATGTTTTTCTCGTGTGCAAATTTGCATGTTTACTACAGTAATTTTGGTTATAAAGACTTTTGAGCATTTTAGGCTGGCGCGCGCACGTTTTCCAAATTCCCATGGGATTCCCCATTCGGATTTTGAAACAATGCACCCGCGCACCCTGTTTTTGCTCTCGCAACGAAAACTGGACAGACTGTTGCGTGTGCACTAATGGGTCTTTCAGCGAAATTAGGTATTTCGTTGCGAGAGTGTCATCGCTTTTTACCATCTTTTGTTTTTTGTCGAATTTTACGATGTTTTTTTTATGAGAAATTGGATATTAAAAATTGCCGACAGATGCATAAAAAAAAATCTAGAATTACAGAATTTTTTTCTGTCTTCCGCTCATTTTTTTCATTTTTGTTTTCAATTTTGAATATTTATTAAAAATAGGCGAAATTTGACTCTGTAATTGCATTCTGAGGCATTTCATGTGAGTTTTGGTTCATTTACTTAAATATGCATTTTTTGATTACACATAGCTGAAAAATTGCCCCCTTCGGCAACTAACTGACCCGGCAGGCCTACTGTCATTTAGACCAAATAGGCGTAAACATAAATACATATATATCGGGCAAAAAAAAAGTTTTTATATTTGTTTTCGGCCACGATTATTTTTATTATTATTTTTTCATTGCCAACCGTGGGACACGGCATGGCACGGTGGTTCTCTGAAATCATGATGCCGTCCGTGAACGTTAGTTTTTATTTATCATTTTTGCAACTAGCTAGCTATACGTTCACAGTGGCATTTGAATTCAAAAATGAGCCTGTGTGCGTCAAATAATCCTCTTCTCTCGTCGTTGAAAAACGATGAAAAGTCAAAAACGGCATGGCACACCTATGCCAGTCTGACGTGTTCTCACTTGCATACAACGTATGACCGTTCATTTTAGAATTTCTTCACAAGATTTTGCCAAGTTTTGGGTGACTTTTACCATGAAAAGTTTTTACCGTAAATTTAATCTGGAAGAATTATTTATGATTGCCGGAAATTGCAGCTAAAAAATCATACAAAACCAAGATCGACGTAATTTTTATGGAAAATTCGAGAAAAGTATAAAAATATAGGGTAAACCTTAAAAAATGCCGAAAATTGCAATTAAAAATGCATCACAATGGGCACATTTGTTACGGCATTTTTTGAAATGATGACTCTATATTTTTATATTTTTCTCGGATTTGCCATCAAAAATTATTAATTCTGCCAGATCATGCTTCGAAGCAGATATTTTTTTGACGGCAAAAAATTTTTAAACCATTTGGAAAAATTTCATGAAAAAATTCACGAAAATCCAGTAAAAACGTTTTCGAAGAAAAAAACTGTGAAAAAAATTGTTTGTCGAGTCGATTACCTGTTTTGCAACTCGCGATCTACCCCGCATGTTGCGCGCGGAACTCGGCCGAGATTTTTATCTTCGACAATTTTCTGTGTTTCGATTGATTCACGCCTGAGAAATCCGTTTGTTTCTTTCTTCAGGGCTTTATTTCTTTCTTTTTTTCTTCTGCGTCGTGAATTTTGTTTCATGTCAGTTTGCGGGTTGAGTCCTGTTTGCTTGTCCCTGTCTGAACTTTTTTGATGTGAGGTGACGGTTTTTCGTGTCGCGGAAGCATAATGAACTAGGCGCTGCTGTAAGTTCTGCGTGCGACGAACAAGCAAGCAAATAGGCAAATAAATATTCGACGGCCGTGGCCGTGGCCGTGGCCACCGATGGAACTGACTGACTGGAATTGAAGTGAGCGCGAAAGCGAACACTCCTTTTCGTTTGTTCGTTTGCTCGCTTCCTTCCTTCCAGCCGTAGTTGTGACAGCGGTGGCGGTGGCTTCTCCCGTCCTCCCCCTGGCTCCCGTTGTCTTGTTCTTCCCCGGAGCCCGGGCAACAGACTGTTTCCGTCCGCTGCACGTTGTTGTTTCATTTATTTTCCCAATCGATTGCGCTTTTGTTCGAAAAATTGAAGAAAGAAAAGAAAAACTTACTTTTTGGTCGACTAAATATTTGTCGTTTTTGTCGTCGTCTTTCGTTTTCCAGCGTGGTTTATTATGCATTTCTTCGAACGCATTTCTGTGTCACATGCCCTCTTGGACTTGCATATGCCGTTCTTGACATCACTTGACGGCACACTTGTTTACGGGACACAGCGCTCGGGGAGTTGTGGTTTCGTTTTTGCGGATTACGATTGTTTTTTGTCCAAAAAAGTATACTATTTTGTTTCAGTTTTTCCAACCTGAAAATGGCAGTCGAAATGGGCTACTTACCGCCATCCGCCCACGATGGTCCAACTCTTGAGGATACGTCGTCATCGAGCATTGTGGTATGTTGAAAATGAGGGGAAATGTAGAAGAATGGGTCGAAAACGGTTGAAAAGGGGATTTTTTTGGACCTAAAACGAAAATGCAGGGTGGACTAACGTTTTTTACGGTAGACGGTGAGATAGGATGTTACTTTTGGGCGTTCGATGACATAATGTTTTTACAATAATGGTATTGTTACGATGTTACTTTTCATTATTTTGACTAGTGTTACTTTTGTTACGATATCTTTGTGTTTAATAGGACGATGAAATAATATTTTTACGATGCAGTTTTTGTACACAGGCCAGTCCAAATGCACGGATACTCTGCAAAAATGCACGGAAACGAGTAACGGAGTATCCGCGCGCTTTTGAGCAGTATCCGTGCGCTTTTGAGCAGTATCCGCGCGCTTTTTCGCTTGCTCCCAGGCCGGCCGACGCGGTCCAAATGCACGGATACTTTGCAAAAATGCACGGATACTTTGCAAAAATGCACGGATAAATTGCGGGCGGCTGATTATTTTTCCCCGGCCCCATTATCGATTGCTTTTTCTGTAGGATAAATTTATTAACAATACAAAAATTAATTAACACCGAAAAACGTAAAAATACAATAATTGAACAAAATTTTTGTTGGTGCCGACGACGTCGCAGTTTCTCCAGGCTCATCGTGTTTCTTTGAAGTGCCGGTAGTTGGATTCCTTCTGGATGCTGATACATCGTTTTCAAAATTCATCGTGGGACTTGTGATGACTTCCATGTCGCCGTCGTAGTCCATTTCCATGCCAAGAACGTTGATTTCGAGGTCCCCTTCATTGCAGTCGGTTTACCTAAAAACAGAAGAGTTAGTTGGGTTTCCGAGTTTTTCTTCAAACTTACAGTAAATTCGGAGGGAACCAGATGTTGATGTCATCTGAAACTTTGGGTGAAAACAATAACGAAGCCCAAAAATTTTTGTGCCCTCAATTTCATGCCAACTGCCTTTCAACCAATTTTTTTCCCTTTTCTGCGATTGTGAAACCGATCTTGGCCCCCATCTGTCGCAGCGCAATCCTACCTAACAAATCGCATGAACTCATCATACAATCGCAAAAAAAGGTCAAAAACTGAGTGAAACTTGGTTGGTTATCAAAAAAATTCGTCTTTATACCCCAAAACTTTGAAAAGTTAAAAAACTTACATTGGCAGCATCATGACATCGACGTTAGCATTGAGAAGGTTGCCGATAGATCGCAGTCGCTTGAAGGAGGTCGCCGGAGGAATCTGAAACAAAAAACAAATAAAATCACACCAAAAAACATCAATTACAACACGCCCGAGAAAAAAAAAGAACATAGAAAAAAAAACGAAGTTGGGCTGATCAGCCCGAGCGCAGCGAAGTAACATTCGCGTTGAGACTCCTCAACAATGGAAAAGTCGCAGAATGCGCAAGTCGTAAAATTAATTTGACGAAATTAATTTGAAAATTCCAAAACATTGGTTTCTGAATAGATATTTTTATGTTTTCAATTTTGACAAAATATAATCAAGCATTGTCTTTTAAATAGTCCTACTCGCGTTTTACAAAATTTTTATTTTTGACAAAATTGAAGGAGGTGTACTAGAAAAGTCATTACTCGCCCGAAAATAAAGTTAAATACCCAGTTCAAAGTGATTTCAAAGCACAACTAAATTCTCTATCTTGTAAAAATATGAAAATCCATCATTATTAATTCAAAGTTACCGAAAAATTGAAATTTCCGACAACATTCTGATAATCGGAACGTTTTCGAAACTTTTTCGAAGCGTGATCCAAAAACTAAAATCATCATCGCATTCTACAGTATCTTTTACATCTGGAGTGGTTGTTTCAGGATTTTATCATTTTTCCGCGCGCCAGTGCAAATTTTCTTCTGAACCCCACTTTTTTTGATGAAAGGACGCCAAAATTTTTCAAAGTAGTGTTCGGCAAAAAATTCGGCATGGAGCGCGGTTCAAACGCATTTTTACGAAAAAATAGGACCGGGGGTAGAAATGAACGCAGAATCCAATGGCGTACTCAGTTTTTTGATCAAAGTTCTAAAAAGTTCCGAAAATCTAATTTTTCTTAGAAAATTTTTTTGGAAACCTTTTTTTGGGCATTTCTAAGTTGACATGGTATACTTTTTTGTAAAAAATAAGTTAGATAATTTTGTTGGGCTTCAGAATTGCTTTCAATTTTGTTTCCAGCTCGTTTTATTCGCTCGCAGTGATTTTTCTACCACACCTCCTTCAATTTTGATAATTTTGATGAAATAAAAAAAAATAAAATATGCCATTTGAAGGTACACATTTACTTGGTATGTCCTAAAATTTTTGAAAGCAAAACTCAATTATTGATCGAGTTGCGATTTTTTATTTAAAATGTCGTCGAATTCAGCAACATTTTTGAACTCTGTGAGTATCCGCGCGGTTTGCAATAGTATCCGTGCAAACGCGTTAACCGCACGGATACACAGCAAAAGCGCACGGATAAAATGCGGCCCGACACAACAAAAACAACAACAGAAAACATCCGTGCATTTTTGCAGAGTATCCGCGCGCAATTTTCGTATCCGTGCATTTTTGCAGAGTATCCGTGCATTTGGGCCGGCCTGTGTAATGCGTTACGATGTTACTTTCGATCTTTTATCTTTTTTTGTTTCTTTTTTACGGTTTTTTGCTACTTTTTGACTTTGTTTGTGTTTTATTGTACGTTTTTTACATTTTGTTTTCCAGGAGCATGTCCAAACATCCTACGGTTCAATCAAGATCTCAATCTACGGCGATCGCAGCCGTCACCCCCTCGTCACGTTTCACGACATTGGCATGGATGCCGACAACATGTTTCAAAACTTTTTCCAGTTTGGCACAGCCGCAGAATTTGCTGACAAATTTTGTGTTTACAATATCAACGCTCCAGGCCAAGAAATAGATGCACATCCTTTTCCCGAAGAGTGAGTTTTTTTCATTTACTATTAATTACTGTTTACGATTTCCATTTTGCCTTCCAGCTATGTTTTCCCAACCATGGAGTCCCTAGCTTCCATTGTCGCGAACGTAGTCGATCACTATGGCTTCCCAGCTTTCATCGGCTTTGGCGTGGGTGCAGGGGCCAACGTAATGCTTCGCTACGCCCTCGAGCATCAGCAAAAGCTGGATGCCCTGATCCTGGTCAACTGCTCGTGCCAACGAGCTGGATGGGTCGAATGGGGCTACCAGAAGGTCAACATCAACTACCTGCGGAGTCAAAGGATGACCGCGTTTACGATCGATTACCTCATCTGGCACCACTTTGGAAATCACGTCCAGGAATCCAATCCGGATATCGTTCGTCAGTATCGCGCGTATTTTAACCACCATCCAAATCCGACGAATATGGCAGCTTTCATCGAGGCTTACCTCAAGTAAGTTGGATTTTATGCGTTTTTATGAGGAAAAGATGATTATTTTTTGTTTTAGCCGATCAGCAATTTCAATCTCCCGCGATGGAGCCAGCGGGCCTAAACTGAACGTTCCGGTTATTCAGTTTGTCGGTGCGAGGTCGCCTTTTATCGAGGAAACCGTCGTCGTCAATACCAAGTTGGATCCTGCAAAATCTGATTGGATTAAAGTGAGTTCATTTGCACGAAATTGGGTTGGACCAAAAATTAGGATCTTGGGCTAAAAAAACGTGTAAATTGTTCAAAAAACAACAAAAAAACAGTACTTTTTACACAAAATGTCGTTGTAAGACAACCAA
The DNA here is from genome assembly GCA_963969345.1 of Turbatrix aceti. Lineage (NCBI taxonomy): Eukaryota > Metazoa > Nematoda > Chromadorea > Rhabditida > Panagrolaimidae > Turbatrix > Turbatrix aceti. Next base: position 3,056,939 of record OZ017769.1, on the reverse strand, counting down.
AAAGTAATTTTTTAAGTACAGTTAAAAGATAACGGTCGTAAATTTCAAAAATAGCAAAATAGGGATGAACAAATAGTAAAATATAACAATCACAGTTTACGATCGTCTGGTCTCTCGGCACGAATTCAACAAGTAACGATCAAATTTGACAAAAGTAACGTTTTCGGAACGTTACTTTTTGCAGTCCTTTTACATTAATGTTATTTCTTCATTTTTCTTATCATTTTCGGTCTTGGCTCACCCCCGGCTGGGCTGGGCTTTGGCCTAAAATTTCAGCTCGTGCCCAAATGCTTTCCGAACGTTTTACCAAATTTTACACCCGATTTCCCATCAAAATTGCGTCTTATCGATTTTTTTCAGGTTTCCGATTCCTGTGGCCTGGTACTGGACGACAAGCCGGAACGCATCACTGAAGCGCTCCTTCTCTTCCTCCAAGGATTGGGATTTTGTAAGTATCTTTTCCATGTTTTTTGGTTCCTTGATTATGTTTTTTTTGCACTTTCAGTCCCCACCCTCAATGTCCACGACCTCGTCCGACGCATGGAATCGTGGTCTGTCAATGGCGGCAACATGACGACAACCACCACCCTCTGCGACAACATCAACGAGTGTGCCAACGAAATTGAAGCAGCTCTCTGAACAAGTTGCGGCCCGTCGTTTTCTATGACTGCGACATTCATTCCAAGATGAGCACCGTCCACAGGCACCAAAACAGTGTAACCACACGAGATAATACTTGATTGGTTTCCTATAATCAATCGAATCGACTTTTTTTCTTCGTTCTTCCGAACTTCTGTAAGTCCCTCTCCCTACGATGTACCATAGCAGAGAACGTAGACATGCATACTGTATCTCATTCATTATAACATCATTTTTCTTCTAACAAAAAAATCATGGCTGTGTAGCTACCCTGGAGTCGAAAAAAAACAAGGAATAATGCCTGAGGCGATGGATCAATCTCGAGGGAGTAGGTAGGTGCCGGGCAGATATGTACGTTGACGTGGATTGATTGGAGTGTGTCCGAGGAAGGAAGGAAGGCGAGCGACGTGATCAGAAGCTCAGCGGCATCAATTTGTGCAAGAATGTATCGATATCAAAGATGTTCAAAATGTTAACGACCGAAAATGCGTCGTAGAGTTCGGTTACGATCCGCTGAAAAATTTTTTGTTGTCAATGGAAACATTTTTTTGTAGAAAGAAAGTTTTTGCTATAAAAGGAAAAAAAATGGTAAAAAAACATTTTTGTTCAAATCGAAAAAAAATGTTGCGAATAAAGAAAAAAATTTTATTGTAAACGTTCTTTTTTTTTGAAATAAAAAAAATGTCAATAAAAAAATTGTAATTGAACAAAAAAAATGTTGTAAATACATGAATTTTTTTTTATTAAAAAAAAATTTTGTACATAAATTTTTTTTATTGAAAACAAATTGTTGTACATGATTTTTTTTATTGTAAAAAAAAATTATCAATAAAAAATAAAAAATAGTAAAAAAAATTTTCAATAAAAATATAATTTTGTTGTATTTTTTTTGTAAAAATTTTTTTTCGAGTTCTAAATTTTCAAAAAAAAACCACTCACCCTAACAACGGGAATAAGATTACAAATGGCAGCAAAACGCCTGCCGAGTTCCTCCATGTTGGAGACGTGGCATCGACACGAGTAGTAGAGCTCCTCGAAGATGGCCTCACGAGTTTCGGCAGCGAGCATGTCTTCGTCGACAGAGAGTCCGGCAACACCTATAACGTCAGGATGGATTCTGGTCAGAACGGGGAGAGGAGGAGGAGAAAGTCGGGGTGGGGTGACTTACTCTCGGACCAGAAAAGGACGCCAAAGATGCCGGCTATCTCGTCGTCGTGCACCTGGAGATCGAGAACTGCGTGGCAGAGGAGTCGTCGAAGCTTGTCGAACGTTGTTTCGAAGATTCTGGAATTATTTATTTTAAATTACAAAAAATTCAAAAAAAGACTGTTGTCAATAAAAATTTTTTTATTATAGCAAAAAATATTTATTACATAGTTTTTGCGGATAAAAATAATATATTTTTCACTTTTACGACCCAAAATTTTTTTTTGCGTTACAAAAAAATGAAATTTTTTTTTTGCATTTCTGGCATCATTTTTTTTTATAAATTTCGGGCAATTTTTTTTCAGGTTTTTTAGCAAACGTGTTTTCTTTTTTTACCTTTTTTTTCAAATTTTTTTTGGAAATTTTTTTTTAGATTTTTTTAAATTTTTAGCCAATTTTTACCCAAAATCCCCAGAAAAAAACTCACTTTGCAACTTCGGCAGGAGTTCCTTTGCATCCCTCAACGTCGAAGAAGAGATCCATCCGATTCAGCTGGATGTAGTGGTTGCACGAGATGAGCACCCTGAGGTCGTCCTTGTTCGGAAAAACCCTCGCGGTATTGATCGCTCTTTCAGCCATGATAAACGCCGAGAAAAAGTTCCTCAGCATGAGCCACTTTGAATCCACGGAAAACCGAGCGAGGGGGATGAAGTGATCCGAGATCATCTCCGACACCAGGGAGAGGTCGTTCTTCACCGACGTCACGTTGTCGTTGTACGTGCCGAGGGTGAGTTCGACGGTGTCGTCGAAGAGCTTGAGAAAACCGTTGGTCTCGCGGAGACAATTTGTCGTCCGTCGAAGACTGCAGAGTTTACGGTAGCCCTTGGTGATCTCGACGAGCAGCGGCGTCGGTGAAGAAGTCGAGAGCCCGAGTTTCACGTAGAGTTCGATGGCACCAGATTGCGGGGGCGGGGCGCCAGGTGTGGGCGGGTTTTTGGAGGGCACGGCACGAAATGCGCTGGAAGGCGATCGGATGGACGAAATAACCCCTGCGGACGTGCTCGGCAGCGCTGAGGGATCGTGGAGCGATGGCACGGCGGGAGAAAGCAGCGCGTAGCTTCGGCCATTCTCGAGGATCGTCGAGGGCATGAAAGTTGACGCCTGCGAAGATGGCAGGTCGTCGGAGGGCGAGGAGTACCCAGTCGACGTGGAAGACGCCCGGATGACGGGGGATGCTCCCTTGGCGCTGCCGGGAGACTGGGAATCAGAGGTGCAACGTCGGGGCCCGAGGTGGTCCCGGTGACGCTGGACGGCATCGGCTTTCATGCCAAGTGAGATGCACTTTGCCATCCGGCATGCTCGGCAGCAACAGCGGATACCTAAAAAAATTGGGAAAAATTGTAATGATTTGGATGGAAAATGGCTTATTTTAGACAAAAACGAGCGAAAACTGCACTTTTCAAACGAAAAAAAAGAAAAGAGAAGGAAACAGATTTCGTTTCAAGAAATGATAACAAAAAGTGATGTTATTACTGTAATTGTTCGACATTTGTATTACTTTTGCAAAAGGTTTGAACGTAAAATTGAGGCGGGTGAAGTAATACAGAAATTTTCGTTTCGAGAAACTTCAACAAAAAATTATGTTATTACTGTGATCAGCCGACATTTTTGTTACTTTTGCAACGATCATTTGAACGTAACACGCAAAACGTCGATTTTATCGTAACTTGCATGACTGCAGTATTTCTTTTCAGACGTTTTCTTTTTTACTTTTTTACGGTTCGGTTTTTTTACTTTTGAACGGTATCATTCAATCTTATTCATCATGATGTGTCATGAGATTACTTCAGACAAGAAAAAGTGCACGTAAACGCACGATTTTTTTTGTTTTTTTTTTAAATTTAGGCCTAAAATTTGCCACTCACTTTTGTCAACATCGCAATTTCCCCCAAATCGGCATTGATACTGTCGATTGCTGATAGTCGAGCGACGAAAGAACGCGGCACACGCCCGGCACGCGGCGACGCCAAAGTGCATGCCGTGGGCGACATCGTTGCAGACGGCGCAGATAAAGCCGGATCCCTGTCCGCTGCTGCCGTCCTCGCCTACATAGGACGCCTGGGGGATGGACGACGACGTCAGCGCCGTCGGGGGAAGCTGATGCACCGGATTGCCGACCAGCATCTGTTTGCTCGTTCACAATCGACCGATCTCTGCTCTGTGATACGGAAACCGGACTAGAGCGGCATGCGACGGATATGGTCGAGGCAGGGTGGTTGAAGGAGGAAACGTGTAATGTGCTGCAAAAATGTGGGGGTTAAAAAAAGGGTGGGTTTTTATTTGATTGAAGAAAATACGCGGAAAAATGGGAAATATCGTAAAAGTATGTTTATATCGTAATTGTTGGAGAATTACGATAGAATGTTAATCTTTGACGTTCTCGAGAAAATTACGAGCTAGGATGTCCCCGAAATACACTCAAAAAGCACTTGGGGTGCAAAGTGTCCATCGAGTACTACGAGTTTTATTCACAGGTATGCAACAACCTGTCGTAGCCTAGATCAAAATCCGGAACCGTAATATTCAATATTTACAGTTCCCAATGTTTTACAATCAAATTTTTGGTCAGATTTCCGAAAATCTGTCATTTTTCCTCAAAAAAATGTAAAATATATTTTTTTTATTTGTTTAAATTTGTTTAAAATTTATAAAAAAAATTATTTTCCCCGTAATTTCTAGAAAAAAAATATTAGGAAAAAATACCAACCAATAAAAATTAACCCTAATTTTTTTACAACAATTTTTTTTGGTCGGAGCTTCGAAAATCAGTCATTTTTCCTCAAAAAATTCTATTCCAATTTAAAAAAATTATATTTCCACCATTTTTCTGTCAGAAAAAAATACCATCATCCAAAACGCAACCAAAAACACTGATCAAAATAAAGTGGGAGTGTATGTGCACTTTGGACCTCTTGAACTGCAATCAAGACAAAAAGATCACCGAGACCAGGGAGCATAGTGCAAGTCCCGGTTACGAGACATATTTTTTGCGATTTTTGCGCTTGTTGCAGCGCAACTTGAAAACGATGCCGTGAGATGTTCGAGTCAAGTGTCAGTCAGGGAAAGTTCACGTGAAGTTTTCAAGGTTTTACGCCAGACCCTACTCAGCTGATGGGGGGACAAAAACAACCTTGTAGATCAAAGAAACGATGAATAAAAATTTTCTGTCGCAAAAAGTGCAAATTAAAAAAAGGAGACATTTGATTTGCACTTTTTGCTTCTGTTTTTTGGGTAAAAAAAAGTGTGATTTTTTTTCCTTTTTTAAATAAAATTTTTTGTTATTTTATTTAAAAAAATGTTATTTTATTTTTTTAAATTATATAATTTTATTTTTTAAAACGAAATAACAAAAAAAATTGACTAAAGAAATTTTAAAAAATTACAACAGTCAAAAAATATTTATGTAATGAAATATAAAAAATTGGGACACAATTTTGGGTAGACTTCAACCGTGTCCTAAATCCGAAAAACAACGAAAACAATTTATGGTTTTGATCAGCTCTGTTACATCCAAAAAAGGACACTTTCAAAACAGTACAAAATTTTACATGGTCTCGAATGGATTATTGGTTTTCCACTAAAAAAAAATTTTAAGTGGCAAAAAATTTTTTTATCTGGTAAAAAGATTTTTGTAATTTGGTAAAAAATGAAAATTTTTTTTTTGCAAAATTTGTCGAAAATGGCAGCTTTTATGATTTTGTTTAACGCTATGTTTCGTTTTTTTTTCAATGAATTCTTGAAAAATAGAACCAGTTATGATGTCGGCGGCACAAAAATCTGCTACACTTTTTCACCTCATAAAAAATCAATTACCAACGAATAAAAATTGATTGATCATTAAATAAAATAAGAAATCACCGGTCACGCGACAAGTAGAAAAAAAGCAAGCGAGAAGAACAACTTGAGACTTCTGAGAGCGCGCAGCACGACATGATTAGCACTGCACCGAAGGAACTCGAACCGAACCAAGGTGCAAGACAAGACAGAAGACGACGAAGACGCATGTGTACGGCGAAAGATGACAGAAGGAGAAAGAAAGAAGGAAACAAGTATCATAATCCACTCCGCTACCCGATCCGTGTTCCCGTATTTGTTTCGTTTCGTTTCTGCAGACAACGCAACGCGCAGTCGCCTGAATCGATCAATTGATTGATAACACGCAGCACAAAACGGACTGCGAAAAACGACAACAAACGGAGATTAGTCGCGAGAAGAGGGCCGCCGCGACAACAACGACGACGACGACGGCGGCGACGGCAGCGGTGGTGTACGTACGCACGCCCAGGTACATACCCAGGTAGAGCGGCGCGCGTGAAAAGGTTGCTGCTCGGACACACCTGGGGAGAAGACGCAACGGACAACGGGGCGATGGATGGTTGGATGAAAGAGGGAGATAATTATAAACATGTATAACTAACTCGGGGACGCAACACACGTCGTCGTCGTTGTCTTCGTCGTCGACGGGTTTCGGGCGACCCGCCTGGCCTGGCCTGGCCTGGCCTGGCCTCGGGTGGGGTGGTGGTATTGCGTGTATTTTAATCAGGCGAAGGAAAGGTTGGTTCACCAGCCAGTCAGTCATGCGTGCACGTGATGTGTTATCAGTGATCACCAATCGTAACGGAGGGGAGCTAGGAAAGTGTTCTCTAATGTTTTTGAGAAAGGACAAAAAGCATTTTCTAGAACACTCAATTTTTTTAAATAAATTTTTTTTGAAAAAAAAATTTTAAAATTAAAAACAAAAAAAATAATAAAAAAAATTTTTTTTGAAAAAAAAAATTTATATTTAAAAAACCAAAATATAACCATCGCAAGTACGTAAAATTGTAGCGTATAAAACATACGATGGATGTAGGGCACCACCCAAGCTAGAATCTCTGTACACTCTATTTTCATCCAGCCCCGACAAAAAAGTAGCGTCCACACAAAAATCGTATCCCTTATATTTATGTATTTTCTGACCTGGGAACTTTCAAAGATCACAAATTCACGGTATAATAAACTTTTTCTACGGTATAAAGTTAAAAAACTAAAGTGTATGTTTTTTTACCAATGCAAAAAGATGACAATTGATAGTGCACAAAAAAATTGACTACACCGTAAAACGTGTTTGTTTCTAACATAAGTGATGTCTATCGGCGAAACTACGGAGCATCGTTACGGAGATCACCAACCAGCCTATTTTTTAACACCCCGAGCATAAAATTATCTCGATGATGATTTAGATGACTGTAGCTTATATTTTGTTCACAAATACGATCGCGACCAGTTCCGTCAGGTATTTGAATTTCAAATTCGAAAGCAAAAACAAATTTTTACAAAAGTGACATTTTCTTTGAAAAAAAAACCCATCAAAGAGTACTGCATAATTTTTATTTAAAACAACAATTTATGAAAAAAAAATTGGATACGGAAATTCGGATTTATTTGCAAAATTTTTTTACCATTTTCTTTGTCGTTATCAAAAAAATGGTAAGTTTATAAAATGAAAAGTTTTTCTGTTCTAATGCCATGGTGACGACAATTTTTAGTATTATAAACGACGATAAATGGTAAGTTTTCTGTTCTAATGCAACTTTGCTCGCAAACAAACAAACAAAATTCGTCAAATTACATTATAAATCAAATGTAAAAAATACAAATTTAATTTTGTTTTTGCGTTTTAGTAAAACAGTTTCCTTTTTGCTTTAAAAAATTGTGTTACAAATATTTTTATTTATTTCACCATTACTCAGTGGTTAGTTATCATTAGACCAGATGTTAGGAGGCACAAATGACGTCCACGTAGGCGTAAATGTCTCGATTCGTTTTGGTGTTACAAATATTTATTACATTATAATTACCTTGTACTTTTTCAAGAATTGCCAACTTTTTCTGCCACGAGACAACTTAGTTTTCAACGATACAGTATCAAAAAACCAAAAAAAAAGTAACACTGGCAAGTTCATAAATGTTCGAAGATTGCACGTATACGTACGTAACTCATCAGACCTGGTACCCCCCTGTTTGTATAATTTGTCAAACTTCAAAGTCAAGCAGGTGATAAATAATCGTCTTGCAAAGAGAATGTTTTTATGCGAGAAAAAAAGAAAATAAATAAAAGAGGACAGGACTACTTTGTGCACGTGCACGGTTACAAACCGGCCCATACAACACACAAAATACATACCTACAACTTCATTTTTGGTCTTGGGTGCCAAAAACAACAAAAAACAAGCGCGTGTACCGTGCAAAATTGGGAACAGGAATGGGCGTTTTTTTTTTTGAGTTTTTTAAATTTTTTTTGTTAAATTTTTTTTATATTGAACAAACGCAAATAATTTTTAATTTGTGTTCGCGAACAAACACAAATGTTCGCCCATTCCTATTTGGGAACCCCGCTTGTTTTGAACCTTTTGATAATGCTTCTGCCGTAAAAAAACACAATTTTACGATTCCGAACCTGATCAAAACAATAAACAGTTCACGCACATTTTTGTACCAAACCGAGCACAACCAGTCAACCAGTCAGTCTTAAATGAAACTAGAGTGAAGTTAGGGGTACAAAACGACAAAAAAACTGATATCGATCATTCCCGAAGGGTTTCAAAGGTGTTTGGTCACCTGTGCGTCAAAATCTGGCGGGGAAATTAAAATTTGCCGACGTTTTTCCGCAACTGTGAGAGCGTAATCTTCATTTTAGAAAAAATAAATAAATGCACATGGGAGTGAAAAAAATTGTGAACGTCACACCCGCACCTGAAGCAGGTGAGAAGCGTATTCGGAAATTTTTTTCAAAAACTGGGCTATTAACAAAAAAATGGTATTGTGCAAAAACTAAATATAATATTAATCCGCGGATATATTTTACAAACAAGCAAACAAAATATATTCATTTTATAAGCTCATTTTTTGTACCACCGGGCAAATGAAAAAACGACAGGGACGACGACATGTACATATGTACATACGTGTGCCGCGTGTTTGTAACCGAGGAAGCATAACAGTACATACACCTGTACACCTGTGCGGTCTGGTCCGGTCGCTTCCCTCCGAGGCAGCAGACACGACAGAAGACAACCACAGCAAGATGATAACACTCTTGCCCTCTGGCGTCGAACGACAACGCGCAAACAAACGTATGTATATGTGATTATTGAATTGACATCGATGTCCGCGCGTGCGCATGCATACTACCTGGCACCTGCGCGAGAAAAGAGAAAAAGAAGGTGAATACTCAAGAACTCGTCAGGATGCACTTTTACGGCCACCAAATAAAAAAATATGTATTTATACTAAAATCATTTTTTTATATGTTTGCACCTAAAAAAAATTTATAAACCACACAGGTGAACAGACACGCGCTCATGTCAGGGCAGGTAGAAGCCAGACTGGAGGAAAAGCAAATGCAAAAGCGATGGATGCTACAACTGAACTTCCTCAGTCGGTGATGACACCTGCAGATGAAAAATGGAAAACTGAAAACTGGTCGCCTAGGAGAAGGAAAACGGGGACAAATACAAATATGAACAAGGTGGCTACAACAAAGGTAAGTGAGTGAGTGCACTGTTTTTACAGACGACAAAACGTGGTGTACACATGTTGTCAACTCGTCAACTTGTCTTGCTGCTTGAGAGAAACGTTATCGGACGATTTCGAGCACAAAAGTGACACAAAAAGTCATCGGGAGTTTGAGTCGGATCATGGAAATTTGAGTCCATGAAAAACTCTTTTTCGTGAGATTATTTTTGTGGTAAACAGTCAGGGCGTAAAATATTTTACTTTTTGTGCCTTACAAAAGAAAAAAATGTAAATACTTTTTTTAGATTTTTTTTGGATTCTGGATTCTTTTAATTAATAAAATTATGCGAAAAATTGTTTTTTATGCTAATTTTTTTCTTATATTTAGTTGTTGTTGAAATTTTTTTCGTTATTTGGTTCGAGTATCAAAACTTTTTGAAAAAAAAAATTGCAAAAAAAAATAACTAATGCACTACAATTTTTGTCAAAAACACCAAATATTTTTTTTCATTAATTTGTTTTGTTTACGATACAATAAAGAATACTGTAATTATTAAATATTATAGAAACACAGTTGAAACAAAAGCACGTTAACGTACACGTTGCCGAAGAAAATATTTCCGCTCGTCGCGGGCTTTAATGCCATTTCCCGGTAATCTTCATCATCCTTTCCTTGGATAACAACGTCTGCAAAGCGATTACGACCGACGATTACCTTTGACGGGCAATGTACGTGTACGTACTCTACTGTACGTATGTGTCGTTTGTTTGTGGCTACGGCAATGTGTTTGTTGCCAACATGTGATTTTGAGAATTATTGCAAAGAACCAATTTTTGTTGGCACACGTGAAAAACGTTAAGTTAAGATAAATGATAAAGATGGTCGTCACCAGGGATGGGCGAACAACCGCTTTTTTTTGTTCTCAAACAAACACGAACATTTTGTCAATTTTGTTCGAGAAATCAAACGAACACGAACATTTTTGTGTGTTCGCGAACGAACACGAACAAACAACGAACAGATTTTTAGCAAATTTTATACAAAGGATTTTTTTCCTAAAATTTTTATAATTTTTTTTCCAAAAAATTACTGACCCTGGTAAAATTTTTTCTTGCTTCAAAAAAAAGCATAAATTACAAATAGGGATAAAAAAAGCCGTTTTTTTGTTCTCAAACGAACACGAACACTTTTTTTTTTGTTCGAGAAATGGAACGAACGCGAACAATTTTGTCAGTGTTCGCGAACGAACACGAATGAAAAACGAACAATTTTAGCATAATTTAAACAAAATTTTGTCCAAATTGGGCATAAAAACGTAAACTTCGGTACTATGCGTTTTCACGTTTTTTGTGACAGTTTTCCTACACTTTTTATTACCGAATGCAATTGACATTATTTTTTATTTTTGGAAAAATAACATCAATTTCGGCACCGGTTTACCTAAATTTTTTTCGTTTTATCTGCTCGGAAAATTTATCTTTGTTCGCGAACGGTCTCGAACGAACACGAACGTTCTTCCATCCCTGGTTGTCACGTAGATGGCTCACATCATCGCTGGATGGCATCTCGAGGACACGGGCATGACGCATCCCGAGCGAAGAACACTCGGCCTCGGAGTGACAAATGCCATTCATCGCACGGCGCTGTGTACAAACACAAGACTCTTCGAGTGCACTCATACGGCACTTATCACCTCATCCCTCCTCCCAACCCCTGCCAATGTTGAAAATATTTAGTAAATAAATAAATATAAATCTTTTTTTTTGCAAAACATGACAAGACTTTTAGAAAAAAAAATGTTCAAAGTGAAGTCCATTCAATGACATCTTTAGGCTCGAGGAGGTCGATGCGGGAATCGATGAGGCGGAGCTCCCGCAATCCGGCATCCGGATTCTCAGTCGTCGAAAACGCCCGCTCGGAAGTGCGCCTCAGAATTGCCTGGAGACTGGCGATGACGTTGGACACCGCCTGGGGCACGTTGCCATCCAGGTCAATGAGCCAGACGACCAAAAGCGCGACAAAGACGTCACCTGTGCCGACAAAGTTGCCTCGAAGGAGGGGAATCGTGAATCGGTAACGCTCGAAACTTTCGGGACCTGTGCGCTTCGACGCGTAACAGTACATGACGTTCTTCTGGGTGCACGGAACACCGGAAGTGACGACTACCAATTTTAGGTTGGGATTGTTGGTTTGGAGGTGGGAAATCGCGGTGAGACAGGTAGATTCGTCGGAGACAGGTAGACCGGAGAGTTGGGAGAGTTCGAAAGCGTTCGGGGTCAGGACGTCGGTGAGGGACAAAAGTTGATCGCGGTAGACCGGCATGAGCTCGGTTGGGGTGTACTGAAAGGTGTTTTTTTTCTTTTTTTTTTCGTTCGCAAACTAAAAATTAAAAAAAAAAAAGTTTTTGACAATTTTTGTCAAATAACAACGATTTTGGATTTTTTGCTAAATATTTGGTTAGTTTCTGTTCATTTTAAATTTAAAAAATTTGAATTGTTGACGAACAAACGCTAAAAAATAAATAAATCAGAAAAATATTTGTTAGTAAATAAACACAAACACAAAAAAATGAACTTTTTAAAATAAAAAAAATTATTAAAAAATTTTTTTTAATTAAAAATGTTTTTAATTCGTGTTTGTTCGCGAACAAATTTCGTGTTTTTTCACGAAAAAATATTTTTCGATTTTTTTGTTAGCGTTTGTTCGTGAAAAGCAAGTCAAAATTTAACGAACAGAAACTAACAAAAATTTTTGTAAAATTAGTGTAACGATTCCAAAATCGTTGTTAAAATTGTTGTTCGCGAACAACCGCAAACGTTCGTCCCTCCCAGGTTCCCAGGTACTCACGTAGTGTCCATTATCCCCCAAAACGGGATCACAGACAAAGACAATCTCCGGATTGACTTTTTTGAGATCCTGCACGACCCGGCCGACGACTTCGAGGAAGGAAACATCCCCGACGTACCCGGTAATCACGTGGGAGTACCTGTTGAGGTTGTTGAGCTTGAGGCCTTCGTAGAGCTCGCTGAGCTCCGCAGCGGTCAGTCGCTGGCCCCGAATGTGTTTGTACCCCGTGTGGTTCGAGAACTGGACCGAGTTGATGTTGTCAACCTCGAAGCCGTGCAACTGGAGGGGAAACACGCTGCATCGGTTGCCGGCGTATCCACTCACGACGTGGCTCTGGATCGAGAGCACTCGATTCGAGACTCGCTGGATTGCCAGGCGCTCGGCTGCGGTCGCGGGCATCTGAATCGACCACGGCATCTGTATTTCAATTTGTACCGCGTCGCGTCGCGTGAATGGGCGGGGCCTTAGTTAGGACAGGTGCGCAGGGCCAAAAACTGTCAAAATTAGGAAAAGTGTCAAAAAACGGGGATTTGAGTACGGAAATGGACGAATTTGTATATTATAAAACTATTCGTCCATTGAAGCGACCAGGCCAGGCGCGGACGAGGGGCGTAATCCCGGGAATACGAATGACCGCGCTGAAGAGGCTCTTCGCATGGAAAAGCTTATATCGAGGACGGAAGCAGCGTGCATTTTAGTATGTTTGGGGCAAAATATAAATACATATTTAGCAAAAATAACACAAAATAGCATGTTCCCAAGCTGAATCACATTTTGGAGCTTTGACAAAATTGTATGAGTTTTAAAAAAACACAACAATTTTTTTTTCGTTTTTTTCCTAAAATTACTATAATTTTTTTTCCAAAAAATTACTGACCCTGGTAAATTTTTTTCTTGCTTCAAAAAAAATGCATAAATTACAAATAGGGATAAAAAAAGCCGTTTTTTTTGTTCTCAAACGAACACGAACACTTTTTTTTTGTTCGAGAAATGGAACGAACGCGAACAATTTTGTCAGTGTTCGCGAACGAACACGAATGAACAATGAACAGATTTTTTAGCATAATTTATATTTACAAAATTTTTTTTTCGAACTGGGCATAAAAACGTTAACTTCGGTACTATGCGTTTTCACGTCTTTGGTGACAGTTTGCCTACACTTTTTATTGCCGAAGGCAATTTACATTATTTGTCATTTTTGGAAAAATAACATCAATTTCGGCACCGGTTTAAAAACTGATTTTACCTAAATTTTTGTTCGTTTTATCAGTTCAGAAAATTTATCTTTGTCCGCGAACGAACACAAATGCAAAAATTTGAACTTGTTTGCGAACGAACTCGAACGAACACAAACGTTCGCTCATCCCTGATTACAACAAAGAATAAACAACAAAACAATTTTTTATGCAGCCTTTCTTGCAAGCGGCGGTGCTCCCGGGGCCGCCACAGGTCGAATAGTAAACAAGGCAGTGCGACAAAAAGGAACAAATGAGGCCAGGCCGGCCGGCAGTGTAATAACTGCAGCTTGTGCAGCCCGTATCGTCTGCATTTTTTCCTTTTGCTTTTTTTTGATAGTTTGTATGTCTCATTGTCAGTCTCGGTCGTCTGCTGCGGCCACAAAACCCTGTCAAAGCGATACCGCTGATGTCAGAAATGCTGACACAGAAAAAAAGAAGGATTATGAATCGGAAACAATAAAACAGCGAAACATAAACCCTAGAAAATAATAAATTATCGGACTGGAAAAATCAATGCACCAACAAGCCAGTGGTCATTGATCGTCTAAAGAAATCCTATTTGTTCCCTGCAAAAAATTACAAACCCCAAAAAAGACCGGGAAACAAAAACAAACAAAAATCATCAGTTTTGTGGTGTAATGCAGAGTTTTTCAAAGACATGGCCTGACAACCCACACCTGAACAAAGTACACTACCTGTATAAAGCTGTGTTCTTATCACATTAATTCTGGAATCATCTTACATCAGTTGTAGACGAAAGCGAAATAAACCAAACGCAAAACAAACGATGTGCGATCAGTGACATCATTATTTGTATAAAAAATATTATATTTATTTTTTCCTAAGTATCTGACTGACATGAGAAGTAGTGTTCTCAGTAGGGTTTCGGACCTGAGCAGAGGACCGAAACCAGGAATAAACAAACGTTCGCTTTTGTTCGCAAACAGAGAAAAACTGTCCAAAAACGACATTTTTGTAAAAATTTTTGCTCGCTCAAATTTTTCGGAAATAAGAAAAACAACTGTTCGTCGATCCTGACCAAAACCGACCGGGTATCAATGAAATCGAAAAAAACGTAGTTGGAAACTGAGCGTTTTCTTGTTTTCTTTTTATGGACAAAGTTGACGAATGTTATTTGCCATTTTTTGTTCGATAATAATCTTTAGAAATATTTTGTCACCATCACCACATTTTTACCCAAACTTTTGTTCGTTTTATATGTTCGGAAAATTTTTGTTTCTTTACACAAACTAATCCTTGTTTTTATTTAGGAAAAATCTGTTCGCATACAAACACAAAAAAATCTATTTTGATGAATTTGAACACGATCCGAACCAATTCCAATTTGATTTTAAATTGAAGAATTTTTATTTCTGACTAATAATAAAAACATTATCAAAATATTTTTTGCTTTTCCAAATGTTATAAAAAAAATTTTTTTGCTTTTTTTTTCGAAATACAAAAATTCCTGTAAGTCCGTTCTGTCATATATTTTATGCGTTTCCTCGTTAATCTTTTGACCCCCCAAAAAAGTCCGGGTTGTCTGATCATGTAAAGCGAGTTTTTCGGAAATGGGTTGAGTTTTCCGGGTCCCCGGAACTTTCGTGAATCCGACGACACTGTTTTTGCACTCTCTACCGTTTCCAGCGAAAATTTGCACCTGATCATTATATCTCACGTCTTTCATCTTATTTTAAACTTTACCAGTCAAAAGATTTTCCAGATACTACCATTTAATTTCACCTAATTTAGCAAAAATCAGATAAGCATAAGAAACATGTTTTTCCCTTTAAAAGTTAAATAAAACTAAGTCTGCGAGAAATTTTATTTCTCTCTAGCCTACAAATTTTGTGACTTTTGAAAAATATTGTGTCGACCCAAAAAAATATGCAATCACGGTACGATACCCTTCAAGCGTCAAGCGTTACCTGGAACAAAAAATTGTTTATAACCAAAAAAATACCGTGAAGTTAAATAAAAAAAATAAGACAAATTAATTAATTGATGCAAAAAAATTGTTCCAGAAGTCAAAAAAATCATCCCGTTATCGATGACATTTTTGAAAAACAGCAAAAAAAGAAAAACAGCTCAATCTTGGTCTCGAGACGATTCGTCGAAATCTTCAGACCCGGAATCGCGGTTGTAGACGTTGAGAGCCCGTGCTCTCGCAAATTCTTTCGCTAAAAAATAGAAAAATTAAATTAAATAAATAGAAATTTTCAACGGTGAAAAAATATTTAAAAAAACTTACATTCGTCCTCGCCGAGCAAAAAAGCGTGGTCCTGGAGATTTCGCATGTAATCCAGCAGTTGATCCACCGAAAGCTGGCCCAATTCGTTGACTAGTTTCACGTCGGAAGCATCCAATTCTGTCCGGAAGCGGAGATTTCGCTTGCCTTGGGTTATCGACTGAAATGAGGGGTATGAAAGGTGGAATTTACCGTAGTTTGGATTTTAGGAAAAAAGGTGGTTGCCCAGAATATTTACTAAACAACCCGATAGGTCATATTTTAATTTAAAATGAATTTTGAATCAATCAAAAAACAAAAAAAATTTTTTTGAAAAAGCGTAATTTTTGGTCACAAATTTTTTTATGAAGAACCGTAATTTTTGCTTTTTGGGTCAGCCCGACCAAATTTTGGCCGTTTTTAGTGCGTTTTACGTAAATTTAAAGCAAAAAAATCTAACCACGGTCGATCGGAAAATTTACTGAAAAAATATCGAAAAGTTAAAAAAATTTAGATCAGAAATTTATTTTTTTGAAAAATGGGAAAAAAATTCAGAAAAAATTTTTTTTTAAGTAACACCCAATAAAGGTATTTTTAAGAAAATCACGCTTCTTGAAGCGATTTTATATCAGAATTTTTGAAGTTTTTTTTGTAAAAAAATATTTTTATATACGTTTTTTTGGCAAATTTTTCGCCCCAAACCCAAAATTTCCCCATTTCAGTAAAAAACCAACCGAATTCTGCCGCACAACATCCCAAGCTCCAGGCACACTCTCCGGAAAAAGTGTCGGTGAATCAGCGCGATCGATGGAGTCCTCGCAGGTCAAATCGATGGTATCATTTCCAAAGTTGCCGAGTGGAGTGTAGTGCCCGGTCATCGTGTCGCTGATTGAGAGCTTCGGCGGCACGGCATCCGAAATACTCGTATCGGGAGAAATCTTGCAAATCGACGATCCGGGACCCGGCTGGTATTTGTAGTCGCCCGGTGGAACTGCGTACCTCGCCGGCGTCGACGCTGACGACGACGAAGAACACGGACCTTCCTGATGCATCGTGGTGCCGTAGTATTCCTGGTGAACCATGGAAGGATCGTAAATGGTGTACTTTATGCCTGGCTGAAGCCCGTTGGACGAAGAGCTGCCATTTCCGAGATGATCGTGGTCCTGGGGACCGGGCACCACGTAGGGAGTCGAGTAGAAGCGATTATCCATCTGACCGAAGAATCCAGAATTCGATCGGCAAAAAAAAGGAAGAAAAGAAATTTGGAATAAAAAATGCGCGGGCTTTGAACAAACAAAACGCGAAAAATAAAACTCGTGTTTGTTTTCTGAACAATTTTATTCGTGTCGGGAACCTCAAACTTGAAGGTTTACGTTGAATCCGTCAGAAAAAGTAACAAACATTGGAATATTATTACTTTTTGCTTATTACTCACTGGATTACGTTTACTTGAGTACCGTTTTTTTACGATCGCTTTTCTTGTTATTTCTAAAAATATCTGTTTTTATACATTTTTTTCATTTTGAGCTGATTTCTCGTTATTATCGTTGTTTTTTTCCTAGTTTTTTTATAAAATAAATGTTTCAAGCTTTAGGGCATGATCTCTCGGCTCATGACTCGTCCAATGGTTCAAATAGTCAGATTGTCGGCTGGTAAGCATGATTTTTCCGTTTTTGTGTGTCAATAGAGTTTTAGACGTGGACGAAGCAGTCGCAGAGGCTTCACGTGTTCTGCGGGACGGTGGAGTGGTCGCTCTTCCCACAGACACGATTTACGGCATGTCGACGTTGCTGCCGTTTTCCGGGAGACTTTTTGAGCTCAAACGACGGTCGGCGTCGAAGCCGCTGGGCTTGTTTGTGGCTTCGGTTGACCAGATTCCAAGGTGAGGATTTTGGAGGATTTGAAGGCTAAAAAATGTGTTTTTAGGCCTTAAAAATGATTTTTTTACGGTTTTTATGTTATTTTTGTTCAATTTCAGATTCGCAAAAGTCTCAGTCTCGATGGACGTTCTCAGACGACTCCTGCCCGGTCCCGTGACTGTCGTCTTCCAGCGACGAGATACTCTGCCCGCTGATTTCAATCCGGATTGCCAGAAAGTGGGATTTCGGATACCGGATATGGAATTTGTTCAGCGTCTGGCTGCGGAATTTCCCGAAACCCCAATTGCTCAGACCAGTGCCAACGTGAGTGGCTCGCCTCTGAGTCCTCTCTGCACACAGGTAATTTTTTTACTGATTATTTTTTGATTGTTTTCGGGGGTCACTCGAATTTTTTGCAGGACTTTGAACACCTCTGGCCGGAGTTGGATCTCATCGTCGACGGCGACCGCATCGAACAGCATTCAGGCAACCGCGACGGCAGTACGGTCGTCGATCTTTCTGTTCGGGGATGTTATAGCATTGTTCGACCTGGATGGTGGGTTCTTTTTGGATATAGAAATTTTTGGGCCTTGAAAATGCATTTTTTTTCTTTTTTTTGTAGAAAAAAATTCGTAAATTTTTTTGATTTTTTTTTCGAATTTTTTCGAATTAATTATTTTTCAGCCAAGAAAAATTAATTTTAAATTATTTATATTCGGGTAGATACAAATTTCAAAAGGCAACTTTTTTTTGAAAATTTGAAAATACGGATAAATTTTTTTCTAACTCGAATTTTTTTCCAACAAAATGAAAAAAATTGTTTCGGTTCATTTTGCCTTGCTTGTTTCCTAACGCGAAATTTTTTTCAAAAAATTTGAATTCTACGGATTTAATATATCCTATTGGATATCATATATCCGGTTCAAATTTTTTTTATTGAAAGGGTTTCGGCCTTTATATTTATGCCTTGCTCGTTTACATGATCTGAGAATCTGTTTTTAGTGCTCGTCTAACAACCGAGCTCCAACTTCGAGCGTGTGGCTTGATACCTGTCGATCAGGCCGGTGGGCTGCTGCCATGGGCTACCGGTGCGTTCAAAAACCTCCTGGCCATTTTCATGAGGCTATGGAACGGTTTTTTGCTGTTTTTCAATCTCCGATGATTTTTTTTGTTCAATATTTTGTTGATTTTGAAATTTTCTAACGTTTGTATGCCAAAGAAAAATGAAAATAGTAATAATTTATTTTTATCGACAGTACACTTGGGGCGGGTGGCGAAGAAATTGTTATTATTACGCGAAAATCCATCAAAAAAATACGTGAAACTAAATACCAAGACTAGACCAGGCCGGGAGGGAAAAAAATAAAAACCAAGGAAAAATGTATGTAATAATATTTATTTATTTGTCACTCGGCAGTTTTGATAGGCTGATATCCGGCGAGCAGGTTGGCTAGAAGGCCGGATTGTAACAGCTGCTCGATATCCGTAATGGGAGTGGGCTGCATGATCTGAAAGCCCATGCCAGGGCCACCACCGCCGTTGGCGTTTCCGTTGCACCCGACGAGGCTTAGTTGCTCGGGGGAGGGTGGCGTGGAGCGATGGAGTGCTGCCGGGGGCGCGGAGTCGTCGAAGCACCCCGGGCCACCCCCGAAGCCAGCGCTCATCGGGGGCGCGTCTTCGTTCGAGCGACGACGCATTTCTTTGCGCTTGTTGGCGAACCAGTTTGCGACAACCTGCGCTGAGACTACTTCTTTTGGCATCAGACCGGCTCCTGGAAAAAAATAATTTAAAAAAAAATTTACAAAAAAAAATTTAACAAATTTTTTTTTGAAAATTTTAAAAATATTTTAAATTTTTTTGAAAGTTGAAAAATATTTTTAATTTTTTTTTAAATTGAAAAATATTTTTTTTTGATAATTGAAAAATTATTTTAAATTTAAAAAAAAGTAGACTTTTTTTTACATCGATTTAAAAATTAAAAAATAATTGATTAAACTTTTGTTTTAAAAAATTAAATTTTTTTTTGAATATTGAACAATATTTTTATTTTTTTTGCAAATTGAAAAATATTTTTTATTCTTTTGAAAAATTTTTTTTTTTAAATTGAGAAACATTTTTTATTTTTTATAGATAAAAATATTTTTTCATAATTTTTTTTGATTTGTAATTTTTTTAAAACTGAAAAATAATTTCAATGTGAAAAAAAAGTTGATTAAAATTTTGTTTTAAAAATTGAAATTTTTTAGATTTCCAGTCCCCCAATTTGTATCCATTTTCAATATCCTCATCCAAAATCAGTCGTTTATGCAGTCTGAAGATTTTTCGCTATGATAGCCGAATTAGATTATAACGTACAGAGCTTCTCTGCCCTGACCCCATATCCCGCCGAAATTTGTTCGTGATCTTTTCAACAATTTTTGTAAGATTTTTAGATAATATTTAAATCTTGATTACCTTTTTTGTCGTATGCTAGGGCATTGTTGCACGCAGCGGCAATTTCAACTCTCTTATTGTAATCCGGAAATGGTATCTCGGCGAAATATTGCTCAAGAATTTTTATCAGGATGGGTTTAAAGACGTATCGTTCTCTGCGCTGTGGAATGAGTTCTCCGTCGCCATTTGTTTCAAGTCGTGTCGATGGATCGTGAATGAAGGCAGCTAAAATTGGAAATATGGATAAAAAATTTTAAAACAAAAAAATTTTTGATTTTAAATTTGGGATTTCATATATCCGCGGGATATATAAAATCCATAATTGTGGAAAATTTGAAATTTTCTTAAAACGAAACGTTTTTAAATTTTAAAGAAATTTTTTGGGTCTACTATACTTCAGCCCCCCACTGACTTTTGACCCCCCATGCTCGGACTTTGGCCCCCCATTTCACCTTAAATCAATGACGACATGAGTTTGGAAATCCGTATGACAGAGCCCCCCATCTGTGGGGGGCTTTTTCATACGGAAATCGTGTTTAAGGAGAAAATGGGGGGTCGTTCCATACGGCCGTGGCGCTACTATACTTTGAGCCCCCATCACGTTGAAAAATAAGCCCGCGGGATATTTTAGAATACAGCCCCCCATACAAATTATTTTCATTCAAATTTTCAAATATGGGGGGCTGTTGTAGCGCTATAACAGTCCCCCAGATTAAATGGGGGGCCATTGTAGCGCTACAACAGACCCCCACATCAAATGGGGGACTGTTGTAGCGCTACAACAGCCCCCCATAATTTTAGGCCTTGTTACAAGACAAAAAATTATACCGTAATAGTTTTTTTCCACCCAGAAAGCATTTTTAGAGAAATATTCTCAAATACAACGTGGGGGGCCATTGTAGCGCTATAACAGGCCCCCACATCAAATGGGGGACTGTTGTAGCGCTACATTGGCCCCCCATAATTTCCATAAACACAAAAAACATACCCAGCGGCCATTCGCAGCAGACGAATTTTTGTACAGTCTCATGGATTTACCGCATCGACGACAGAGAGGAAACAAAAACAACGACTGTCTAACGAATACAAATTTTTACACAAAAATTCAGGGATAAAATATTGCAAATTTGAGGGTTGTTATGCTATACAATAGCCCCCCAAAACCCATGTATAATCAAATGCTTGCGTGCAAAAAATGAAGTGGGGGGCTATTCCATACGGATAATCAAACTCCTATGGGAAGCAGTTCATACAAATTTTCAAACACCTCCACACCAAAACACCTGGGGGGCCCTTCTGTATGTATAATCAAACTCCTGCGTGCAAAAAATGAGATGGGGGGCTATTCCATACGGATAATCAAACTCCTATGGGGGGCTGTGCTCTAAAAAAACCCAAGGCGGCGTTGCTGCAATCGATGGGGGGCTGAAGTATAGTAGACCCAATTTTTTTATGGATTTCATATATCCGGCTGGATTTGCGGATATATAAAATCCATTAAAATTTTTTTTGCAGCATAACAAAATTGAAAAAGTCGTCAATTTGACCTAATTTTAACCAAATTAAATGACGTTTGTCAATAACCAAAAGAGGGGTTTGCTTTGAGCTTATCTGATTTCGCCGGAAATCGGGTGACACTAAATATGGTTTTTTTTAACGGGAAAGATGAAAAACGTGAGATATAATGATCAGGAGCGAAACGGTGGACAGAATACTCAAAGTTTCAAAAAAACTCACTAAGCTTCTCGGGATGCCGTCGACAGTTAAGATACCAGCAGTAAATATTCTTCCGACACCTGAGAGACAATTCGCGATGATTACCGTTGAGAAGTTTGGAAATATATGGCTGCGAGACACCTGTCATCATGGCTACCGTAGTTTGGCGTAGAGAAAACTGAGTTATAAATTGTTTCATGTCGTTGATGCATCCCTCTTCGCCCTGTGCCATGAAATCATCGAGTTCGGATGGATCGTCGAGAGTTGTGATCTCGATCATCGGCGTTCGCTGTGATCGAATCGGTCGACAGGGATTGCTCGACGTCGATGGCTGCTGCTGCTGGGCTTGGAGCAGCGGGGGACCCGGCGCAGAAGCTCCCAGACCAGCTACGAGCTGGTTGAGCAGCACCATATCCGGTCCACCACCCGCAGTCGATGCGAAAGGCACGGTAGCGAGGGTATGACGTTCAGGTGAGAGATTTGGCGGGGAACCGAGCATTTCCTGCTTGATGCCGCCAAATTGGCCGGGTGGAGGACCCTGGAGTTGGTGGTGGGGGTGGGGGAAGAATGTCGGTGGAGAAGCGCCATTCAGGAAGCCGACAGGTGTCGTATTGGTCGGGGTACCGGATGCGCTGGTTTGGATCATCGAAGTCACCTGAGGGATGTTTTCGGCGTTTTTGACAACGTCCGCATAGTTGCAGGGAGGCGTCGTGGCCGATGTTGGGTTGGATGTGGTCGAGGGTACTACAGATGAGGGACTACCGTTGCCGGCACCCATGAGTGCCGCTGCCAGGCCGATGTTTGGGATTTCGGTTTCGATTTTTTCGAGGGTTTGGAAGGCCTGCAAAAAAATTAGGTTTTATTTCGACGTTTGCAGAAAACTGTGAAAAAGTCGTGCCCGGCGAAATTTTATGTATGGGTTTTTTGAGAAACTTAAAAAAATTTACATAAGTTTTAAAAAAAACGTTTTTTCTAATAATTTTTTACATAATAAAAAATTTAATAAAATATTACATAAAATTAAGAATTTTTACATAAAAAAAATTTTTATGTGTAAAAAATCAAATTGTGTAAAAAATTTTTATGTAAATGTAAAAATGTTTTTATGTGTAAAAATGTTATGTTTAAATGTTTAAAATTCATGTGTAATTTTTTTCTTTATTTTTTTTTTGTTATTTTAAAACTTTTTTTTTAATTTGTGTCCTATTTTGTTCCTTGAGTTCACAATTTGCGAATTTGTAACTTCATCATCAATTAGAAGTGCATACATCCTGAACACGAAGCACAGCTGATACCCGGATCTCCCATTCATTCAGTACGTGCAGGATGACGTGTGCTATTACCGTTGATCTATGTCAAATCCGGGTGTTGAATGACTTTGATTGGTTAAGATTATCTTTCTCCTTTTTTTTTGCGCATAGCGCATACCACCACGCATGCATGCATACACGCATGCTAGGCCCCCAGGCTTAACGAAAACTACAAGGATTAACAACTGTTACAAATAGGATGATGATGATAATCAATTATGTGTTAGTTACCGTATACTACCCTGATTTACGTATACCGAAAAAAATATTATAGAACAGTGTCCAAGAAAGAAACACATAAAATAACTAGATACAATTAGGTTAGGCTACGATCGATGCATGCATGGATAATTAATTTAATTCTTACAATATTGTAAATATAAATAAATAAATAAGTGTGTGATGTTTAATGAAGTGTGCCGAACCCCCCTCCCTCCTTCGAACGAGAATGAATACATATTATATGAATTAGAACAAAGTAAAAACATGTACATCTCTTTTCTTTTCTTCTTCCTCTCCTGCAAGATGTTATTTGTTAAAACACAGAAATAGTAGCAAAGAAGGGTAAATATATTAAATAATAATTATATTTCCGTTACATATCAGACCACGTGTCACTAGGCATACAAATGAACGAACGAACAAACCATGGCGTCATTAGCAGTTGTTCTTATTTTTCTTCTTCTTGCGAACTTTCTTTTTTTTTCTTGTTTATTATTAATAAAAAAAGAATTCATTTTCTAAATTTGCACGTCGACCATGGACGGCGCGGCGTTAATCGCGATGGTGCATGTGTAATTTTTTTTAAGAGTTGTGGTTTCTGAGTTTCAAGTTTTGCTTGGAAAACAAAAACTAGGACAACTTTGAAGATTGTAAATAAATTGGAATGGATCAAATATTTTTTTTTTGGAAAAAAATGGGATTATGGTAATCCAAAAAATTAGGTAAATTTTTTTTCATTTTTTTGGATCAAAACTGTTTTTTAGGACCACTTTTAGGTCTTTCTCGACTTTAGTAAAAATCAGCAGCTGTTTTTTTTGAACACTAATCCGCCAGCTTCCAACATGCATTTCGCATCTTTTTTTTTTTGCAAAAGTCCTTGACCCCCAAAAAAACAGTTAACCCAAAGGATTAAATTGTTTCGACAAAACAAAGCCCTTCAAGAATTCTTCAGCTACGGATTTTTCCTTCAAATTATGTGTACTCGTGCAAAAAAAAACTCCGAAGAGCAGATTTTTTTCCATCATGCATAGTAATATTTATTTTTGTGTTTCCCCCGCAGAAGCAACGACACCACCGAATGTTTACCCATTTGCTCTGGGCTTCTCGGTTGCTGTGGTGGCGGTGGTGGTGGTGTTCTCCTCATCGTACAAAGAAAGAAGTAAGCAGAACGAACGGTTCTGAATAATAGTTGTTGAGTTCTACAACAGACGACGTGAGGCTTTTACACAGACACACGTCGCTGCTCTCGTCAGTTGAAAATCAACTCGGAAAAAAAAAATCAGTTTTTTTACTATTTGACAATGTGTTTTTTGTCTCTCTTCCACGCATAATATTTGATTTACTATGCATGCGTTGAGCAAATGAACGAACGAACAACAGACAAATAATTTCCACGCTGCGAGAGTGTTCTTGTTCTACAGGTGTTCAAATTTAGAAATTTTTTGAGCTTATTTAGATGTTATTTTTTTTGGTTTTCCCAAAAAAGAGGCCTCTAATCTTTTTTTTGGGTTTTGAGAAAAATATATTTTTTTTATATTTTTTATCTCAAAAAAGAACACACATAAATGCATGTCAGCTGGCAGGCTGATAAGATTACGCGAGTTATCCGATTTCAAAGAAATACTAAATTGTGATAATGATGTTAGTTCTTGGCACACCCCGCGGAGGAGGTTGGCGCACATAAGCTTTGATCTCCGTTCCAAAAAAAAAGTGTTTTGTCCCGAGAACATTTAAAAATGCTTTGGTTCAACAAAAAAGGCCAAAAAAGTTCGCAAGTTCGCATAAACACGTGAATTAAACAAACTCTGTCTTTGGTACAACTGGTATGTGCACATACAGTAGTGGCCAAAAGTTTATGACATTGATGTTTTTTCGTTGCTACCTGAGTCAAAAGCGTGCGATCCGGTTCAAACTTTTTTTCAAAAAAGTATGCTAGTACACTGTTAAAATAAGCCACTTACTGTCCTGAAACACAGTATATTGATTACTGTAACGGGCGATGACAATTTTCCTCAAAAGTCATTATTTTGTAATCAGTTCAGTTTTAATTTTTTATTACTAGGTAAAACGCTCTGTTATGCTTCTTAGTTATTATTTTGTGTTTCCAAAGTGTTTAGAAGAAAGATTGTTCAAAGACCGCTCATGAACAGCGTTTGGGATCCCTCGAAAAGGGTCGCCAACGAAGGGTACTGCGCGCATACGCGCGGGTCAGTTTAGCGTCGCAAATATGGCCGGCAATTGAACAGTAAAAATCTGCAACGTTCAAAATAATTCAATCATGGACTAGGAAGAGTAAAAATATTAGTTTGGGGCAGATTGCAAAAGAAATTCATATTCAAAGGTCGTCGGTCATGTCTTCGATATTGTACCCCAACATCATTTGCCTTATGAAAAACCCGGGATTGAACGGGTACTGACGTGTATCGGGTAGAATATGTTTGATAAGACTATGCGCAATCTAATCAAGCTCTATATTGCTATACGCAACCCTCCAGTCTCTTGGAATTTTGCTTGACAAATAAACATAGCATTTCGGAAATCTCATCATAGTACAAACAAATTGCACTGGGGTCCATATTGTGTTAAATTTGTTTTTACATGCTTTATTTAACCGATGTATGTTATTTTGAAGCTTTTTGTTTTTTTTACTCAGGTTCTGTGAGAATTCGGTATCGTTCATACAACACGAATTTCACAAATCGTTATAAGTGAATGTTAGGCAGAATTCCAAGAGACTGGAAGGTTGCATATGGCAATATATAGCTTGATTGGACTGCCTACTGTCTTGGCAACATATTATAAGCGATACACGTCAGTACCCACTCAATCCCGGGTTTTTCGTAAGACAAATGATGTTGAGGTCTAACACCGAAGACATGACCGACGACCTTTGGAGATGAATTTCTTTTACCATTTGCCCCAAACTAATATTTTTACTCATCTCAGTCCACGGTTGAACTTTTTTGAACGTTGCAGATTTTTACTGTTCAATTGCCGGCCATATTTGCGACGCTAAACTGACCCGCGCGTATGCGCGCAGTACCCTTCGTTGGCGACCCTTTTCGAGGGATCCCAAACGCTGTTCATGAGCGGTCTTTGAACAATCTTTCTTCTAAACACTTTGGAAACACAAAATAATAACTAAGAAGCATAACAGAGCGTTTTACCTAGTAATAAAAAATTAAAACTGAACTGATTACAAAATAATGACTTTTGAGGAAAATTGTCATCGTCCGTTACAGTAACCAATATACTGTGCCCAAGGACAGTAAGTGGCTTATTTTAACAGTGTACTAGCATACTTTTTTGAAAAAAAATTTGAACCGGATCGCACGCTTTTGACTCAGGTAGCAACGAAAAAACATCAATGTCATAAACTTTTGGCCACTACTGTAGTAACCGTAACCACCATTGTTGCAGTTCCCACGTCTTTTTTTTTGAATTTGAACAATCTCGTCCATGTCCGTGGGAGACGGGGACAATAAAATAAAGCAATAAAGTGTGTGTGTGTTTTTTTTGACTGTTCACGAACAAAAGAAACTACTTATAGATGTTTTTGGACAAAAAAGAAGGAAACTTGACCTTTTGTCGTTTCTAATGTTTTTTTTCGTAGCATAAAAAAACACATAGGTATCAAATTGAAAATATGTACGCGTTACGCTGAAATGCTGTGAACAAAAGCATTTTTTTCTTCAGTTTTTTTTTATTTGTGCAACAATTGTGTTGTTGATTGCACTTTTATTGTCTGTTTTGTTTTTTTGTTCATGTTAAAACTATTTACTATTTTTTGATTGGATTGCTTTTTCATTGTTGTCAGGGTGATCTGAGGATGAATGCTACAATGCTGCCTACCTACTTCCAGTTGTCAAGGCAAGTCAAAAAATATAAGCAAAAACAGATCCGGGTGATCTTGATCTAATGTGAGAACTTTTTTTCGGAAAAGCAATGCACGTTAATTTTTTTGAACAATTGAACAATTGAAGAACAACATTTGCTGCCACCACAACATCTGCATGCTTGGGTACTAAGTATGCCATCCATGTCAATCTATCAATACATTCTAAATACATACCTATCAATGAATTGTTCGTCGATCATTTGTTTTAAAAGCAGGCTATAAACATTCTGGTACTCAAAAAAAACAACAACATTGAAAAACAAAAAAATATGAAAATGCACACGAATGTATTTTTTTTTCATCATCGTTGATGTCCAGGTGAGTACAGGTGACGTTTTGCTTTCGAAATTCATTCAATTGCGAATATTTAAAAAAAAACATGTACTTCCCCAAAAATTTGAAGTTCAACGCCATCGTATCATCTGATGGATTGGATTGGATTGAGATTGGTGAGCATCAGAGAGCAGCAGCATAATATACAATTGTTGCAAAGCGTTCAATCACCTATCTATCTATCCCCTTCTTCCCCTCTTCCCAATCGCTCATCGCTGCTCAGCATAGAACAACACAATTCATCAGTAGTCAGTCAGTCGGTTGACTCTGGTCGTTTAATCGTTAATTTCGGTTCGTTAGCCACCTACCAACACATACCTACATACTATAGGCATACATCATGCAATCTGCACGTGTCGTACACGTATTATTCAAGTAAGAATAAAATTCTCTTGCGATCAGAAAAGTATTTAAAAAAAGAAGAAATTATGTGCATGTTTTTTTTGCTACAGAAGAAACCGGGTTGAAACGACTACGAACAACGATCACTAATAATTACTCGAACGATCGGTGGTTCACCAATTCACCGTTAAACAAACTATTTTCATGTTGTTTGTGTGCGAAGAAAAAAAAAGAAATTTCTCTGTGAAGGGATAAATTAAACCCAGTCGTCGTCCCCTCAAGAGTCCTTGCTCCTGCTGTTGCAAAAAAAACAAAGATGAAAAGAAGAATGAACGACGTGTGTGTGATCTGAATAGGTCAGTCGACAAGAGCACAAGTCGTCATCACCATTATTTAGGTGATAGTAAACATCAAAGAAGAATTAAATAAAAGTACATATACGTCAACTTTGAAAAAAATGCTACCATTAATTTTTTCCTTTCCCTGCTCAATCATCCAAAATAATAATTTTTTGCAATGATATCAGCTCAAATAAAATTGTCATAATTTTATTTATGTATGATATCAGCTCAAAAATGAAACAGTTTAACCCTTTTTTGGAGATAATTTACCAACAACCAGCTCAACTCGGTATCCAAAAAAAGCATCATTAATTTTTTTCCTACGTCAAATGCCAAACTTATTATCTGGCAATTGACCAAAAACCCAGTGTGCAGAAAAAAAAAGAGAAATGAGGCATTCAATTACGATGAATGAGCGAGTCTTACCTATTTACTACGAGAATGTCAATTCAGTTACAGTTGCGTACGGTATGAGCCAAACTCGGTTTGTCCACGTTTCATCAAATGTCATCAGGTCGGAGGACGTAGACGTATGCACTTTCACTTAATTGTCATTGTTCCGCTTAATTATCATCCTCCCTCACTTTGGCCTCATGGGTTGGGTAATTTTGACCGACCAACGCACATCGTAAGCCCTGACGAATCCGAATACATAACTTTCAAGTGCTACGCTGAATCGGTCGCAAAAAACACTTTTGTTGCAACTGCAGCAAAGATTTTTGACAAGTCATTCATCTAATTTTTTTGCAGAAAAAAAAGAAACAAGGAAGCGAATGAAAAAGAAGGTGAAGTCAGTTTACCGGAGTTCGTTCGTTTGTTTCGAGAGTAAACAATAGACGCACAGAAAAAAATATTTAGTTAGATGCTCTTTTACTGCTCTAATAAAAAACCGAAGTACTAGATATACACAAATTCTTTCAAGTGCTACTACTACCTGGCACTTGTTTTTGTGTGCAGATGAACATTCTGTTTTTGCAAAAGTCACATCAGTTTCGCCTATGTAGTGCAACACACATATAAATTTTGTCAACAACTCACACACTTTTCTTAGGTGGGAAAACAAATGAGTTGATCGCTGCCCTCCGGCGATATTTTAAAGTGATCAGAATGGTTATCGAAGAAATTTACTAAATTGATGATGGTGATCGTTCGTGAAACAAACTTATGAGCACACTTTGTTTGTTTTTAAAAAGTGCACCGTGTCCTTTTTTCATTAAATAATAATGCTCATGCATGAACGTGTCAAAAACAACATTCAAGAGAGCATAGCAGAAAGTGTCAATCAAGAAAACCTACAGTATCTACAGTCTTCAAATGTGTAAAGTTTGTTATCCCGAAAAATAGAATAACGATAAAAACCAAAACAAACCTCAAGGACAGCCTCAGGACCGATGCCGGTAGATCGTAGCCTCCGAATGAGTTCCAGTTGCTCGACTGTGAAAAGTTGTCTTTGAATGTTAAAGAGTGCAGCCAGGGCAAGCGAAGAAGAAGAATTGTTGGCATTTCTGCCGTTGGCATTCTGGAAGGCAGTCATGAAGGGCGTCGGCTGCTGGGCTTGTTGTAGCGCAGATCCCGTCGAGGAAGTCAGCACCCCAGAATCGGCACTGCCGTTGCTGTTTCCACCGTTGCCACCACTGATTATGCCGTCGGATCTGACCACCATTGGTAGCTGGGGTATGGATACGCTCATTTGATGTGTCAGGCTGCAGAGAATCCAATTGATCTCCACAGAATATAATAAATAGAAAACGAGGAGGGGAATAAGGAAGGGGCTATTTGTTTCTCAATTTTCTAAAAAAAACGTATATATTTAAAAACGTAAGTTTCAAGATATCAAACATCCGCGATCAATGATAAAATTTTCACGAATGGCACAGTGTACAAACGCGCGCGTCTGACAACAGAATTCAACCCAATGGCTCTGGTTCGAATCCTGGATGAGGAAGTATATTTTTTACTTTATTCACAAATCATCAAATGCATTCTCGTCAAAGTCGAAACTCTTTACTGATATTAAACTGGACCGGAAAAGGATAAATTCTGGAGTATGTATGTATGCCCCGCCTACCGCCCTCACAATGCTATATAACTGATTCTCCTCCTCACCGTGTCTCGGGATGTAAGATAGAAATATGCGATTAGATAACCGAATTTTATGCACGAAAGAGATCAGCGACATTTTTGAAAAAGAAGTTGAAAACATCCCGAGCTGTGCCCCCATTATGGGGTTCTCAGCCAGCGTGTAAAGAATACATGGGAAGCAAGTAACAACTTGTTTCACATTTCTCCTGGATGTAAAAACCTTGGATGTAAAGAAAGGAATAAATAATGTTTGAACAGGGTAACACTTCGGACCACCAAACGCAAGGTCGAAGTACACCACCTTTTTCACGGAAAGTTCGGTGTTAATGCAGGCTAGCCTAAATCATTTTCACCCTTAAAAAAACGGAAATGCCAAGGATGGTTTCTTTTTTTTTCTGTTCTGTTCACCACAAAAGGACACTTATTTAAAAGGACACTGGCAAAAAAAGAGCAGTCTCTCTCTTTTCACGCGATACGCCAAATGAATTAGTATAATTCTTTATTGTTGTATACATGAGCATATTATGTGTACTTACCATAATCCACTCCTCTCACCCACCCTCCCCCATCTTTTTCGTACACGCTATACAAAAAAGTACTAAACAGACAGAGTGGTTTGCACTACATACATACATGTGTACGTACGTACGCTGGTATCACCGGAAGAAAAAAAGGGGGACGAGAAGAAAGGTAAACTACTTTGTCCCACCTTTTCTTGTAAAAAAATAGTTCATTCACCTACAAAGTCAAAGTTTGTTGTTCGTTATTTATACGGTCGATTTGGTTGTTAAAAATGATGAAAAACACATGATACAAAAAATTTTTCCACACAGATGTTCCCGTTTTCGGGAGAGAACATTTGTGCTTTTCTGTGTGTTTCAATAATTTATTTTTGTTCGGTTATCAAACTGGTTTTAGTAATACAAAATGATGCTATATGCATGTATATTTGCAAAGTGGGACTATAAATGTTATCTAGTTATTGTTTGTATACTATCACTAGCAAATAAATATTATTCTGTTATGAATTATGGTTGCGTAATGATATATTATGGTTGTCGATATGTTTATGCATTCCTGCGGGCTTTGAAACAGAAAATTCTACCAGGTGGGGGAAAAACAGAGAATTCGGAAATGTTAGAGATACAATGGGTTAAAGATGTTATCAGATTACGTGTAAAACGGTTTGAATGATGTAATGGCAAGGGACGATCTTTTACAAAAAGTCGGGAGGTCCAGGTTCGAATCCTGTAGGATGTAAATTTTTTTTTAGTTAACGAACTTATTAAAAAATGGTAAATAAATCATTACATATTTATTTATGAATCAGGATAGGATTTACAACTCACTAAACCCCCGGCTAATCTAATGACTACAATAAAAAGTAGGCGTGGTCTGTTAACTAACTCGTATTAACAGGAGGGATAGGCTAGGCCGTCTTAGTGATGATCATTGAAACACACCAGAGAGCAAGCACACCACCACAACACACTTTGGTGGTAATTCGTGATGACGGTGAGGTTGTTGGAGGGACAAGTACATTGTCTAAAAAAAGAAACAACACATCTACAAAAACACCGGGTCCAGGAGGACGGGAGGGTTAGCAGAAAAAGAAAAAAAACAAAACACAGAATTTCTTGTTGTTATCCTCGTTTCTTTTCTCCTGGCTGGCTGGCTGCAAGAAGCATTACTCTATACATAAATATACATATATATATTTGCTATTTGCTGCTGCAAGAGACTAACTACTACTACTAGATGATTTCGCGGGTGTCGAAAAGAAAGAGGCGGAGCCACGAGAGCTGCGGTGGTTAGGAGGAGGACGGGAATGTTGGGAACAAAAAAATGCATGTTTAAGAGAAGAGCAAAAAAATATGAAACAATTGTGGGTTCTTTCTTTCGTTTTTTTGACAATGTAGGCGGAGCTTATTAGGAATGATAGTGGGTGTTGGTTGATTAAATTAAACAAACAAAAAATTATATTTTGTAGCAATGAACTTTTTTTTGCAACATAAAAAAAAGATGAGAGGTAGTGGAAAAGATAACCCAAAAAAGTTTTTTTTGCTAAGTTCTGTTTTTTTGATTTGATTTTAACGAGGGGTGACAAGAAGGGGTTAGATAACGATCAGAAAATAGAGTATACTAGAATCTAACAATATGGTAGGTATATTTTGTACCTGTGCCACGTGTTATTATGTATATATTATAAAAGTGTGTGAGTATGTATGGCATGTAAATATTACACTATGCATATTCCCAGGAAAACTAAATACATAGTACATATGTATGTAACTATTTATGTGTGGGCTGTTTTTTTTGCTCACTGTTGGTCAAGCAAGTAACGAGCAACATGCACGGTCAAAGATCAAAAGCTCTGATTACTATTAATTTTTGGCTATGCTTCTGCAAGCAGGCATCCATGCATGAATCGCATCAGTAGACCATTTTTTTTTTCATTTTTCTGGTTAAAGAACCAACAACACGCAGGCAATAATGTTCAGTGGATGGATTACTGTACATGACAAAAAGTGATGATAAGAATTCAGTTTGCACAACACAACGACGTCGTACCGACGTATGTATGCGGCAAATAATTATGGTAAATATTATACTTCCAGGATAGTTAATTCCAAAGTATCAAATATCCATCGAACAAGGAAATGCTAATGGAATATATTTAACTGAGTTAAGGAAACGTAAGTGAACAAAAACACACCACACAAATTGTGTATATCGCTGGAGAGGGGGGGGGGGTTTAACATGGTTAGACGAAAGAGGACTGGAGCCGGAAAAGGTTATAATGTACAATGACTGATACATAATATTATACAGGTGCATGAAAAGTGCAAGTGGCAGACAGATGATGACTGCACTATACGTATCATTTATTTTTATGCGAGTCCCCCAGACAATGGGAATTTCATTGCCCGGGGGCCCCGAATGGCCCACGTGTTGACGACTGGCCACAACATTTTTTTTTCTAATGGCACTAAATATAAATAAGTATCTATCCAGATAGTTGTAACATTTTTCGTATACAACCCTCATCTTTCTGGGCAATTCGTTGTCGTCGGCAGCTTTGTTCGTGAAAAGTGTAGCGAGCAAGTCTGCCTGCCGTCTGGCTGCCCGCGGTTGGTTGTCCAACCGGGAGAGGAAAGAGGGGGGGATAAGGACAATTTGGAATGTGTGCTTTCTTATTTATGTGGAACTCGTTGTCGTTCTTAAAAAGTGCATAAAAAATGAGAAGCAGCGCATCTGTGTTGCAGAGGGTGATAGAACGCAAAAATATGGATATATATATGCATAGATAAAGCGACGTACATACATACTCGGTGTGGTGGTGCCTGTTCGTAGGAGGTGGGGGTAACAAGAAGAAGAACAACAAGAAGAATGGGACTGGGAACATTATAATTTTCAATTCATTCAAATTTGCTAGCGTGCCATAGAACAGATGACGGACCATGTATTTAGAAAAAAAAAGTTTTATACCACCCGGATCAAGGAGGTCCTCATCTATCAAATCTCCCAAAAAATAGAAAAATCCACGACTGACTCAATTGAATCAACACGTGAGAAACATAAACTAAGCAGACAAAAATTTTTTATACCCCGCTCGCTCATAAGTTCATTTCACTGTCGGTGATGCAACCAACCAACCCCAGAGTATAGTGTGTAGCATCTTCGTCTTTGCCCACAGGCCCTAGCCCAGGACCATGGGGTTGTTGATAAATTCCGTCAACGACAACGTTGCCCGGCGTTAACTATCTCGTATAGGCAGGCATCAGGTGATAACGCAACGACAAAGATGCTTATCGGCTTCGCATAGGTAGGCTCTCGTCCGGTGCGAGGTCACCTACGAGAACGCGGCGTTCTTGTGATGGGAGAGGACGTCCCTACGTGCTCCTTGGACTCAGAGCAACCTAAAGAATCCGCGTTCCCGTCATCACCGATAACGAGGCAGAGTTCGAGCTGGACTATGACCTTACCCTATTTTTTGCACATACATGATTTGGAGTTTGATAAAATGTCGATTTTTTACAAAACAACAAAAAATAAAGATTTTATTTTAGGACGAAAATTAGGGCGAATTGTTCCAGGACGACAGATATTCACAAATGCATGAAAAAAACGTAACAGGAAGGGAAGAAAAAGCAAGACAGTAGTGCCACATGTTTATGGCGGATACGCGCATAGTCAATGCGTGAAGAGAAGAAAAAAGTGCAGGGTTTCTTTAAAAATAGGCGGAGTCAAAATGAGAGAAATGAAACAATTTTTTTTTTGCTCTCCGTTCTGATAAAACCACGCCTCGTGTCAGAGGAAAAAGTTTTTTAATAGTTGCGGTAATTGATCAATGTTTTATGCAAGATACAACACGTTGCAACACTTTTGGAGTGGAAGAATGCATTGCATTGCCCAAGGGCACAAAACAAGGATATCCGAGAATTCCTAGCAAGTATGGGCATGTATATATCTCCCAAACGAACACGTCAAAGATCGAACCAAAAATTGTATGCATGATCAGCACCATTTTCAAACAAACGAACGCATAAGATACATAATAGGAAAAACAAGTTTTTGACGGGTTAAAATATTGAAAATAAATATCAGGGAGCATTGTTTGTCAAAATTAGTTCATACTCAGTACAAATATAGTTTAGAAAAAAAAATTGGGATGGAAAACAGATTGAATAGACGAGTAGTCGTCCACTTACTTGAGTGCAAGCGATCAAAAAGCGCAAACACGGATCGACTGAATGGTGGTTTTTAGAAATTTTTCTTGAGCACTTGTTTACAAGTATAGTGAAGACAAGATGCAATTCATGTACGTATGCCTCGTTGGAAGTTGTCTTACTGTCTTTATAGTTTAGTGGCTCCAAAAAATTGACAAAAGAATTTTTTTTGTAGCGCAGATGTGTTTCGACAAGCTACGTACAACGTAGGAAATTTTTATTTTTTTGGATTTTTGTCGATTTTGATTTTTGTATACTTTATACAAATGGGGTACTGTATTGAAAAAACTGTATTTTTCTAAATAAGAACATTTTTAAAACTAAATATCAGAGAAAATATCTTTATTGTATCACTAAAAAATAATTTTTTTAACGGATATAAAAAAACTTACAATTTTGTTGAAACTGCAAAAAAATCAAAAACCAAACTATTATATAAAATAATGATGGAAAAAATCAAATTTAATATTCACAAGAAAAAAACTAAAAATTATTTCCCATCCATCAAAAAGCCATTAAAAAATTACATGCATGACATCATAATCGGAATATCAATTTTAAAAATGTAAGATCAGCAAAACACGAGAACGCTCTTAATTTCCCCCGCACAAGATTCATAAGACATCCGTTCCGGATGGGCCCCTCTACGTACGAGTCGCCATCATCATCTTCATCACCTTCTGACTGTTCATTGTAGTGTTGTATGATATGGTGCGTACGAGTTAGAGAATAAATGAAAATGAAATGAAAATGAAAGATTCATAAATGCGAAGCCCTTCATATTTTGCCGATACGTATAACGTTAGTAAAAAAGGGAATTGCTTAGTTAAACAGCGTATACGGTATGGATTCCCGTGATCGGGCATTTTAATTTGTCACTTTTGCTCGTGATGCTACATATTATCACGAACATAATGTGATGAAGATTGCAGGCGGAATATCAATGATTTTTAATGCAATGAAAGCGAACGGCTGATGACAGTTATGCGGGGTGAAAAAAAAGAAAGAGCACGAAAAGTGCTTTAATCTTCATCATTATTTTTCTTCTATCATTATTTTTTTTTGGGCGGCAAGGGGTTGGGCTAATGTACGTTTTTGGATTTTTCGGGGACTTTCTTATGAAATTTAGGTTCAATTAAAAAAATGTTTGACCTGTATACGATCGGTGACGGTAGGCACAAATATTTTTGAAAAATGTGAATTACATAAAAAATTCAAAAAAAAACTACGAATTTTTTTTCAAAAATTTTAAAAAAATGACCCTAAAAAAAACTTCGTAAACTCAAAATTTTTGGACCGGATTTTTTTTCCCAAAAAAACACAAAACGTATTGTAAATAAATATTTTTGAAGAATTGCACTATACTGCGTTGGTTCCATTTTGCCATGTTATGCGAACATTTTTGCACAAGTCAAAACTTTGCTAGGTGGGAACATTTTGATTCAAGATCACGCGCCCTCCCTTGCACTACAAGCATGCTTGCTGTACATGAGCTCTGAGGTCCTAGTTGCAATATTGTGAACATAAACTATTCTGCCCAGAAGAATCGTTTACACAAGACATAAAACGAACGTAAGAACACTTTTCATAATAAATACTTTTTAGATAGAACAAAACAATAAAGCCAATATCGAGGTTTCCGTACAAATGCGGGGCTTTCGTTGAAATAAATCGAGAGATGTTTTTTTTCCGCTTGATACAGCTGTTGTAGGGTTTTTTTTTTTAGGCTTCGACATATAAATACATAACGGGGTTTGGTTTACCTCGACTGTTTATGACAAAGGGGAGCGGCTGGTAGACAAGGGAAGAAGTGCAGACACACGCGAGGAATTCGTTTTTTGTCGACGTCAAAAAAATTATGTACAAACGTCGTATAAAAAAATTACTTGATGAAAAATTTTTTGTATGTAGATGAAAAAAAATCAGACAACAACGTAAAAATGAAAAAAAATGGCTCATCTGACAACCATATCAGACAAAATAATATTGTTTTTTTCTGTTCATCGGGAATGACACATTTTCCCTCGACGTAAAAAAAGTTGGAAGAACACGTCTTTTCGAAATGTTTTTCCCCTTTTCAGTCAGTTTTTTTTCTAAATAAGCAAGCACCATTTGCTTTTTTTATAGTTCACACAACTTTTTTTTTTATAACCAAACAAGTGCATAATTGTATTATAAATAATATAATTGTTGTTATGATTTGCATAATGTGTGCACAGAAAAACTTGGACTACCGCTTTCTCACGCATTTGTAGTCCGTGCAAAAAAAATTGCACAAAAAAAGTAAGAACGATAAGTATGATTTTTAAAAAAGTGTCTAGGCAACATAAAAAGAAGTGGGGGCTGTAGGAGATACCGTATACCCTTGCGGTGGCAATGTAGTGATTACGGGTGGTGTATAGTAGTAGTATAATATCACATAATCACCCCCGACAGCCCCCTCAACAAACAAGCAGGGAGTAAACAAATGCCATGCATTTATGTACACCTGCCTGTGCCTGCTTGCCAAACTCAGGGTGGGGGGGGGATTTTGAAGATGCTTGGCTGTAGGAGGAAGAAGAAAAAAAAAGAATGGTGTCTCGTCTTTGTAGGTTGATACGAGGTAATCCCGTACTAAACCCATTCGAACTAGGCTAACAAAAGGCAAAGAAAACGTGTATTTTCAGAGCTATTTTTTGGGGTTTCAGGAAACAAAAGAAAACACGGAAGAAAAAATGATGCGTTCTAATTGACGTCACGGTATTTTTCGTGATAAGACACAGGAGATGAAAACTTGCGCGCAAAATTTTCGAAAATTGAAAAAAAAAACGAATTTTTCAATTTTTGAAAAAGATGTGATACAGACTTTAAAAGTTAAAAAAGGAGCGTTAATAAAATTGACGTTACGATTATTTTCGTTGTGGAACACAGTTTACGCGCGCACCAGCGAACTTTTTCGTGCCGAGATCTAAATAAAAAAAACATGTCTTGTAAAATCGCGGTGTTACAAAGAGCAAATACTATATTTTCGTTATGAGACCAAAAAATTATTTTTTTGATCCTGAAGAATGTTATGCGAATGATGGTAAACCGCAGCGCCCTGTGGATGATGCACCTAAGTTTGCCTAGCCTTCCTTGCGCTTGGCGGTGTACAAAGCTAACAGAACCCCATAAATAGTTTCTTGGTACAGTAAAAACTGTTATAGATAATAACATTTCGTAAATCAAGTCACTCAGAAAAAAATATCACTGGGCATAGAAAAATAGTACTATCGAAGTTGCAAGTTGCGTGTTGAATAAAAAAAAAATAAAGGAAAGCAGGGTGATTGAATAAGAAGGGGCAGGGCTGGGCTCGGCTCCAACGAACGAACGTGAACGAACGCGAACGGTACTTCAGAACACTCATTGCCTCCTGCATGCAACCAGCTTCCCTCACATGTGCCTCCAGCTATCCCTATTCTAGGAGGTGTTTTGGAACAAAAGCAGCAAGCAAAAAATGCATAGCATGTTCACGCGTCTACGTTCGTTCTGTTTTTGGTATACCATGACGACGCTGATTTTTCCTTTTTTTGTTCATCAGTCGCGCCTGAACGATCAACAATAAACAAAATCGTACAGTTTGACGAGTGAAACGTTTACAACAAGAAAAAACAATCGAAAAAGTATAGTAACAAAAATTGAAAATTCTTTTAAAAACAACCAAAAATAACTTTTTTGAATTGTTTTATATGAATTATTTTTGAAAGAAAAATAAGAATGATTCACTTTTTTTTAATTGAAAAACTTTTTGGTTTCTTTGGTCTAAAATACCGCGAGACATGAATAAAAAAAATTATCTAACGTTTTCTTGAAACACATTGGTCCGTGTGGTGCACAACAATTTAGTTTTTCAAAAATCCAGAGGATCATAAATTCTACCAGCTGGAGCAATTTTTACGCCAAGTGGTAAAAAAAATTGATCAACCCATCATATTTTCTTATCACCTGCGCAAAAGTTGGTCCGGGTGGTAGACAAACTTTTCGTCGCAGGACAAAAAAATTATACTAATCAAATACAAAATTTTCCAACTTTGAAAAAAACGTCATTTTGGCTCCATTACAATCCAAAGCACAAAAAAAGAAGACATTTATAAATCTTTTACATGATGGCATTTTATAAGTTATGCCCTAGCAACGATACGCGACATTCGATACCCAGGAAGTTGCCAGAAGGCAGGCAGATATTATAGATGACTTTCATCATCTGCATCTGCTCTCCCCGTCACTGTGCCATCCCGTCATACCCCATCAGTGCGGACATTTGATCTGGTTCGGTTTCCGGGAGGCAGGAAATTATCATTCACACCTCAGGCAGTCAGTGCAAAAAAAATGGTCTCGAAGTGTGCCAAAAAATACATGCGTTACGAAAAATGATCGCTATGTAGACGGGGTGAAATAAGACGCTAGGGGATGACAAAAGTGCATCGTGCATTGCATTGCAAACAGAAAAAACAACTACTATCGTTTTTTTGGACCGAAAGATGAGAGATGTTGACTTATGTAATGGGTTTTTTATGCATGCATAATTCGGTTTTTTTGTCTGGGGAATATTTTGAAAAAAGCGACACTTTATCTGGCACTGGTTTGATGTTAATTTAACCAAGTAATTATTTTAAAAAAAAATCGGTCAAAGATTTAAAAAATGGATTTATTGTGTGAAAAAAAGAACTCCGATTACAATCTTTATTTTTAGAACGTAATAAATGTACATTTTATGCCGGAGTTTGGAATGCGTTTAATTTAATTTGTGACTGTAAAAAAACGAGTCTGTTATTAAAATTTAATCTATAAAAAAGTTTAATTTGTTTCAAAATTTTTCACCACAAAAAATTCAATTTTTGACCAAAATTTTTTATAATTTTTGAGTTTTTGAAATTCAAAAAATTGATACTAAAAAAAATTTTTTTTTTGGTTATTTTTTTTGTTTTTTGGAAAACAATTGGGAACGTTTTCAAAAAAAAAATGGTAAATACTCCCCTATAAAAAGTTTTGTTCTTTGAAGTTCATACCCCATCTTAGATCCAAAAACAACAGTGCTCATCGTCTATGGTTCCCAGTAATGCTCAGAATTGTATAACCAAATGGCTGTTGTTAGAGCACTTCTCAGACAAGACAACATACCGAATACATAAACTATGCGGGCACGGCACAGACTCTTGAGTTGCTGGAAGTCACTCGCAAGTCGCGTACTGATGTTGGTGTTGTCCTTGCACCCTTCTTTGGCACATGAATCGGATATGAACCTGGTACATGCACTAAATAGTTGGGAGGAATCTCTTGCACTTTAAAATAGAAAATGTTC
This sequence comes from Turbatrix aceti, assembly GCA_963969345.1. Lineage (NCBI taxonomy): Eukaryota > Metazoa > Nematoda > Chromadorea > Rhabditida > Panagrolaimidae > Turbatrix > Turbatrix aceti. The sequence continues at coordinate 3,016,698 of OZ017769.1, read as the reverse complement.
ATCGGGGAAAAGGCGAAAAATAGGAGAAAAATTGTAATGTATCGAAAATTACAACTTTCTTCGGAAAATGTTGAATGTCAAACTAAAGAAAAAAATTGGTAGCACATGGTTAGTCCAACACCTGTTTTTTTCTCTTGCTGGATTTTTTGCAGAAAAAAATGTGCAAATTATTTTTTGATGCAAAAATTATGATAACAACAAAAAAAATTCTGCAAACTTTTGAACTTTTTTTTCACGGGTTACAGGAATCGGACGGAATCTGAAAATAATTTTTTTTACAATGAAATCCAAAAAAATTTTCTCGCGTTCAAAAATTCAAAAACACGCTCCATTACAGAACCCCAAGCACAAATCGTTTTGTACTTTCCCGTCTTTTATCCAGACAATACAAACGCAAATGACAAACAGAAAATCTAGAAAATACATTTTCCAAAATGTATAAGAATTGGCTTACTGTATTTTTAAAAAAAAAGTTCAAAAAAAATTTATAAATGCATGTTAAAGAAATTTTTATGCATCTTTTAAAGTGCAGCAAATTTTGTTTTTTTTGCATTCTTGTTTTTCAAAATATTTAACTTTGCAACAAACAAACAAACAACGATAAGTATGTCTGATCCAGCATTAAAACACATAAATACAGATATTTAGAATTTTTTTGAACAAGTGGGGAGTTTGGGGGTCGTCAACAAAAATAAATATGTGTAAGGCAACGTGCCGAATAACAACATCACAACATCTTCATCATCATTATCGATGGCCTTGTAAGAGCAAAGAAAGAATGGAGACTTGTCTGCAAAGGCAAAGCACACATTCACCTGTCTGCTAGCTTGTTTGTCGTCAGCGGTAATGACAACGACGACGACAACGACAACGGCAGCGCTTCCTACTTTGGCAAAAATTTTTTTTTCCTATTGGTCACCAGACGACTACAACAACAAGTTACACCTCTCTTCTGCGAAGAGTTAGTTAGCTAGTTACGACACGATGGATATATGTGGATGTAGCGCGCGGTCTTTGGGGATACGAATTGCCGGATAGATGCGAACACAGTCTCCATTCGCACAAATTTAAAATTTTTGTAGTCCAATGCACTTTCCAGACGAACATGCATGCATGCATGCATGCAAGGACGAAGAATCACTTTCGTGATTTTTAAATAAATGAATATTTTTTAAAATATTAAAAAAAATCGTAAAAAAAGGCGGAGTTTGAGAGACCAAGACAAAAGTGATATCAACCTGCCGGGTATTCGAAAAAAAAGTTGGCTTTAATATTTATCATCTCCGGCAAAAAAAAGGCGGAGCCCCGGAGGGTTTGCAGCAAGTCGAAAGATTAAAGTATTTTTATGTAATTTTTTTTCTCTTTACCAACAAACAACAAATGACTATGCAATTTGACCACTGACTGATATTTGGCTTCTTCACTGATGTAAGATTAAAAAGAAAATAATTTGTAGTACGAACGCTGCATGATGGGCTGAGAAAAAATGCAAAAAGCATAAATTATGTTCAAATGGCACTGAAAGACCAGAGAGACCTGAACGATAGAATTTGTTGTGCGTCCATAAAAGTTGTGTGATGTTACACTTGTCAAGAACAAAAATTAGGTGTTCGAAAATTGAAAACTAAAATTGGAAAATTTTCTAAAATGCACAAAACTGCATGCAACATGCGTTCTTGGGACTCTGCAGGGTCTCAAGTGGAAAATTGGTACCCAATGGATTTCCCGCCAATTTTCTGTTCCATTATAAAAATACCATTTTTTTGCATTTTTTTGTAGATTTAATTTTATTGTGGCCAAAAAAATTCAATCAGTCCCCTACAAAGTTCAAGAGCTTATGCAGAAGCACATTGCATGCAATGCTCTCTGACCAGGGGACCGCTAATCACTACAACTCTGTAGAACATAATAACAAGAAAAAAAGCAGAAGAGATGATACTCGAGAGAGCGACCCTTAACATAAGGATTGGGCGAAAGGTCACAAGCTCGTTAATCCGTCATTAAGTGTGAGAAGAAAATTATGTGTAATATAAAAAAAGTTTATGCTTATGACTAAAACGCCTTTGGCTTCGGGTTGTTGCCATATGTCGAATTTTTTGCAATCAAATAAAAAAAAATTTTTACTTTATGAATAATTTTTGAGAATCACATTTTTTATGTGAATCTAAATTTTTTCCAAATGTACATATTTTTTATTACGGTACATTACCGCACATTGGAAAAGAGTAAAGAATGAACAAAACACAGTTTTGTCAGATTAACACTAAAAAAGATGCTGCATGCAAAGTTCTTCCCCCAAGGAACTTCCAAATTCGGTCGGAATTGTCAGCGTTGATCCCGTTGCCAAAAAAAAGTCTATAAGAAGTCTAATCTCCCTGGTATACGTAGAACCCACGTCATGGTAATTATACATACTCCTTGGCTGGGGTGGTGTCACTTTTATCCCCTCAGGGTATGTGTTTGACCCCTCAGGGCATACTTGGTTTATCCCTTCACTTACTTCCGAGATGCACGCTAAAAAGATGACGGAAGTCTGCGTTTGCAAAAAAAAAAAATTTTGAAATAAAAACTTTATAGTCGAATTTATTTTTTTTGTAACAATTAAAATGCAGACAAAACATATGCCGAGAGAGCACAAAAAAGTTCTAACGGACAGATCGCCCCTAAATTAGCTTTTAAACTCGAAAAGTTTAAATCAAATTCGAAAAATTGTTGCTAATTTTTTAACAATTTTTTTTTAAATTTTGTTTGATATTTTCGATATTTTTTATTTCTGTCAAAAAAATTATTTTTAATGAATGCAACTTTTTTCAACACTTTTTATGCCATTTTGAAGTAGCAAATCCGTAAAAAAACAACAACAAAAAAACTTTAAAACAAAAATATTTTATTTATTTTTGCAAAAAAGTGGCAATAATGACTAAAAATCGGATCAGGAGAATGTTTTTGTCTTTGGCATAATAACAAGTTAATGTGACCATAAAACACCACAACAAACACATAGTAGTCATCCCAGACAGTAAGCAAGCAGCAAAAAAATTAAAGTGATGGCATGCCGATGATCTCTGACAAACACCATTGTTTTGTCCGTCTTCGAAGACTGAGGGCCCCCAAGCAGAAGCATGTACTAAATATTTACAAATTGAGAGATCACAGAAGTCAGCAGCTTCGAGCCCCCGATGAACCGGTGAACAGGTGAACAGTCTCCTCCTGGAAGCGCCAAGCGTACTCTGAACACTCACTGCCCGGTTGTGAGCAATTATGGCATTTGTTGTATGTATTATAAAATGGTGATAATAAGCAAATCCCTGGCCAAACCACACCTAATCCCCCCTCCTCCTGTAAAGAATGTGTATACAGTAGCGACAAGACATGTGGCCTGCTCCGTGTTGTCTACATGACACGGGAACAGACAGCGAAAAAAATACAATAGGTTACGACCGGATTTACGAGAGTGAGCGTTTGAACTTTTGAAGAAACTTGGATTAAGCATGTATTTTACTTTTTTTTTGGCTTTCGGCATTAAAATTTTTTTTATGAGATTACCCATTTTTGGAACAGATGATGGTATTTACTGAAAAGATCGGGGGTGGGACATATTTTTTAAACCGTTTGTTTCTATAAAAGATCTTAGAAAAAAAACAAAAAAAATTAAGCTCAAAAAAATGTTTAGAATTCGCTTTTTTTAGTTTATTTTTAAAAGAGACAGAAAAAATATTGCCGAAAAAAAAATTATAAGTGAGTTTTTGAACCGTATTTTTATATTCTGGATTATAAAAATCATAAAGGAAAAAAATTGGTTCAAATTTTTTTTTGAAAAATTAATTTTTTTTATTTGGATTGGATCGTTGAAAAAAAATTAAAAGGAACAAATTTATTTAATTTTTAAATTCAGTTCTAAAAACATTAAACAAAACAATGCAGAAAATACCCAAAATGAAATTTTTTTATCACAAACATAAATTAAAAATTACTAACTGGTATTTTTTGAAAAAGCTATCGTAACGCAGAAACTATAACTATAATCCACCGGTAAGTGATTATCTATACTAAATAGTTCTAGTAAATTATTTACTCTCATTTGTAAAAAAAAGACAATTGTTAAAACAATGGCATTTCTGTTAAATCACACCTGTTTACGGTCACTCGTTCGGTTGAATCATAAGCCAAAAATGCGCACGTGTGGTTAGTAAATAAAATGATTATCCGAGAAATTAGTCAGTGCATCCCTCATCCTGCGAAGAAAAAAACAATAATTTGAACAAACAATTTTAATGACCCTTATCCTAATCCTGGTGGTAGTGCTACCGTACATACATACAAGCGAGCTGGGCTCCGAGAAGGGAAAAAATGTGTGTATCCACACTAATGTAAGTGAGTATAAATAATAGAGCTTTACAAGTATGCAAATAAAAAATAGAAATACTATGCAAAGAATGCCAAGAAATCAAACATCTTCCATTGCACAATTCTTGAAACTAAAAATGCATAAATTAATCATGCCGGCAGTATGCGAACCAAGAAGGGTCGAACAGTCGTTTTTTTATTTTTTAGAAAACACAAACACATTTTGACAATTTTATTTGAGAAATCAAACGAACGCGAACAGGTTTGATCGTGTGTTCGTGTTCAATCAAAAAAGTTTGTGTTCGCAAAAAAAAACGGCGAACAGATTATTTGTGTCATCTGTGCAAAATTTTGTTTTTCAGTAGGTAGAAAAAAAGTATAAACACGTTTTCGTTTTCATTTTTTGTCAAACAATAATCATTCATTTTGTTTGACAAAAAATTCATTTTGGCAACAATATCGAAATTTTTTCCTAATTCTTGTTCATGTTTTTTTGACAAAAATTTTATTTTTTTGTCACAAAAAAATGAGAAAATGTGTTTGTGAACGTGAACAAATAAAATAAAATTTTGATTTTTTTGCAATGATTTTTTAAACAAATAAAAAATCATCTTTGTTTACAAACACGATTGAACTCAGTTGTTCATTTTCTTTGATGTGAACTTTGTGCAAACGTTAGATTTTGTTCGTTTCAACAAATTTGATTTAATTTTTTTGTAAATGTTTGTTTACAAACGCGCCAAATCTGATATTTTGTTTGTGTTCGTTTAAAAATTAAAAGACACTCTGTGAGCCGATTTAGGACCAAGGGGGGATCGACGACCCCGTGTTTTTACAACCCCCAAATATTTTGTGCCAAAGTTGCAGGTGGCAGGGGCGGAGGAACAGAAATAAATATAAAAAAAATTCCAGAAGCCGGATTCTGGAGTTACGGCTTCTGGAAGTTTTTGACGTCAAATTTTCAACTTGCTTCAAAAAATCTGATTTTTGGCATACAGTGGTATCTTGGCACGAGAAATCGACTGGTGTACTCAGATTTTTTTTGAACTTCTGATTTTTTCGGAATTATTGATTTCTGCAATTTTTTGACATTTTGCCATACATTTTTGGCTACAGCATTTGCATTTCTTCTGGGGGAGCAGTGAGGTTCAGATATTCTTGTAGAGCATGTTTTTCTGAGTCTGGGATAAAAAACACAAAAAAAAGTGGTAACACTTTTGTGACCATCCTCGGGCATTTATCGCGCGCACTCGACAAAAAAAGAGTGTAAACAGCATCTTTTTTGCCTCAACTGACAAAAAAAGGCGTGCGCGCGCGTAAAAGGAGTCATGTTTAAAAAAAAGCTCATTTTTATTTTTTCTGCTAGCGGTTACCTGAATAGGTTTCATCATGTCCTGAAGATTGTAACAAGTCACTTGCGCGTTTAATCCGACAATTTTGCGCATTGCTACAGGCATTTGAAAAAACTGAAAAGTTGGAATGCTGTAACTCGTAGCAAAATAATACGATAAAAAACACAAGTAACTTAAAGCAATGTTTGGGACATGCCCAAGCCTACCCAGGTGACCGCTAGCATAAAAAACAAAAATTGGCTTTAGGGCATTTTTTTAAACATGACTCCTTTTACGCGCGCGCACGCCTTTTTTTGTCAGTTGAGGCAAAAAAGATGCTGTTTACACTCTTTTTTTGTCGAGTGCGCGCGATAAATGCCCGAAGATGGTCACAAAAGTGTTACCACTTTTTTTTGTGTTTTTTATCCCAGACTCAGAAAAACATGCTCTACATGATGATCTGAACCTCACTGCTCCCCCAGAAGAAATGCAAATGCTGTAGCCAAAAATGTAAGGCAAAATGTCGAAAAATTGCAAAAATCAATAATTCCGAAAAACTCAGAAGTTCAAAAAAAATCTGAGTACACCAGTCGATTTCGCGTGCCAAGATACCCTTGTATGCCAAAAATCAGATTTTTTGAAGCAAGTTGAAAATTTGACGTCAAAAACTTCCAGAAGCCGTAACTCCAGAATCCGGCTTCTGGAATTTTTTTTATATTTATTTCTGTTCTTTCCCCCCTGCCACCTGCAACTTTGGCACAAAATATTTGGGGGTTGTAAAAACACGGGGTCGTCGATACTAAATCGGCTCACAGAGTGTCTTTTAAATTTTTCTGCGTCAATCATGCAAAACCGTAAAAACTTGAAATCCAAAAACAAATTCCTAAAAAATCCTAAAAAAAATATTTTTTTGTAAAAAATGTGTTTCTCAGAAAACCTCTCCTGCAACCCCCTTTTTTGTTTCTCTCCGAAATGCCAGCTAAGTCCCCCTTCCCCCACAAAGCAGGTAATGCCCTCGGTTATTATCCACTATCCACGCTTTCCAAATGCTGTCTATCTCTATTTTTACCCATTTTTTCAAAGCACTGTGAATCGTATTTGTAATTCGAGCGACGAGGAAGCAGTATAATTTGGGATTCTACTGAGATGCAAAAATTGCAGGAATGCAAAAAAAAGTGAATGACGAGTCATTTACTATACGGCGCTAATAAATAACACCAGACCACCTTTAGCGTTTGGCATTGTCCAGAAGAAGCAGCCCAGCCAACCCATCCGACAACATGACATGAAGTACACATTTTTCAGCCGGAAAGTCCTCCAATTAGAGGCTTATGCATTCGCGCAAACAGTTTTGCTATCCGGCCGAGCACATCACACTGGTCTGGCTAACAAGCGACTGGCATTTTATATTTATTTACAAGTGAACTTTAATTTCTTCAACCACACTACCGGAGAGGGGGATGAGTTTTTTTTTGCAGGACAATAAATAATTCGCGGTATCCGCTGTTTCATCGCGTTCGGGCGGGACTAAACTGTAGGCAATTTTACAGGTGTAGGAGTGCAAAACACGGTGTAAAAGTGTCTGCGGATACAAAAAAAGGTCCGTCTTTTTCTCAAAAAAAATTTAAAAAAAAAAACAAAAAAAAATTAAAAATTTTTTTTCGGTTTCGAAAAATTTTCGAAAACTGGATTTTTGATTTTGGCAACAAATATTGTATCAAATTTTTCAAATTTGATCAAAAAATCAAATTTATATTTTTAGGACTTTTTTTGAAAAACCTTGTTTTCTGAAAAAAATATGAAGAATTTTTTTTTCTGATCAATGCTTCAACATAAAACTCTTAACATAAAAATAACAGGATAAGAAGCCGCTAAACGATAGAACACATGCTGCAAAAACAAGAAAAACACACAGAACGTTGGATCAAAGGTCGACCAACAAGCTCACATCCATGGTCCATGGTCAAAGCCTTCTCCCGTCAACATGTGTGCCATTTATAAAATATGTTCAAACACTACAACCGTCTATCCAGTCCAGCCTAATCCATTTCAAAACATTTTGAGACAGTAAGAATTTTCCATCATCAAAAAATATAATACATGTATGTATATATTTCCAATGGCATCCAAAGAAAATTATTATTTAGAAATCCTCTCGATGGACTCAGACTTTTTTTTGCCTGTAAAACCACCGAAATCTGAGAATCTCTTACGTAACCGAGAAAAAGACGACAGAGAGGTTTAAATGAATACATGGGGATAATTAGATGGCCCTCAACGCACTCGGCAGGGAAGCATGGTTAGTAAGACATACGATGATACGATTTTTGTACTTTTCAAACGTACAGACATACGCAGAAACAGGATGTAAGAAGTATTACTACCGGGATGAAAAACTGAAAGTATGCGAAGCCCGTAATGGAAAAAAACGTAAAATACGGTTGCGAAATTAAAAAAAAACTAAGACGAGCGAGAAAAAGTAAAAATGTTACATGGTTTTTGGTTTTTGAAATTAAAAAAAATTCGTTGTGACAGATGAAAATATTCGTTTTGAGATGAAAAATTTGAAACTTTTGCTTTAAGACAACAACTTTCGTGGGTTAGAAACATTTTTGAAATTTTAGGATTTTTTTGAATGAAAATATTTACATATGCTTAATTTCGTTTCAAGACCAATAAAGTATTCAAAATTTCTTAAAAAATAAATGAAAATGTTCGTAAACTTGTAAACGGAACAACATTTTCGTGGTAAGACAACAGCTTTAGAGAAAGTCTATAACATTCGCTGTGAGACATTCACATTTTCGCTTCAGGACAACGACTTTTGTAGAAACGAAAATTGTTGTTCTGAAGTAATTTTTTTTCATTTGTCCATTTTAGGAAAAAAATATGTTCATTTCTAAGACAACACAAAGATCTAATTTTTCTATTTTTTTAAATAGAAAAACATTTTACCGTAACAAAAGTTCTAGATCTAAGGAAGCAATTTGAAAGAAAGGTGCGTTCTATGCTGCTTTGTCGACAATTATAATATACTTTAAATGCCATGGGGCCAATTGTCCAAGAGGCCGGACCAGACAGGTGAGTGACGTCTACCTTCACCGTGCTGCTCTTCGCATAGCTAGTCTAGTCTACGGCATATAATGCCAAATCCCATAATGTACGCTTCGTGTAGCCTCTATCTATTCTCGACAGGGAACAAAAAAAATTGACATGTCTAACACTTCTTTTTTTTTATCTATCGTAGCTCATAACATATACGTCAAGTGTCTATGACTGCGTCGGATTTGGCACAAATTGGGGCCGGATTATCCGAAAAGTTTTTTTTGTACGTTGCCGAGCTGAAAAGGAAGAAGCGGATAGATTTCGGGTCGTCTCTTGCGTGGAAGATCGTAGTTGCCAGACGTAGCCTGTCCGGTGAGTCATAAACTTCTGCTAGACACAAAAAATGGTCGAAAAAAAGAACCAAAATCCGGTATATCTCAGAATGTCAGGTAGACGTCAAAAAAAGGTAATCTGTGTAAAAGAACAAAAAAATGCCGAAATGGAAACAAGATAAAATTCTAATTGACCTGAAGCGCAGATTTGTAATGGATTACGGTACAATTAGGAACAAAAGAACTTGTTATTTGAAAAAAGTAAAAATAGCGACAAAAAGTGCGCACGCTTGAAAACTCCGATATGCTGGTCTCGAGTGGAATCGGTTTTTTCCACTCGAGAGCAAGCAAAACAAGTAATCGATTTTGGTACATATTTATAATTATGCATATATGCACAAAAAACTTGTTATTTAAAAAAATAGCAAAAAAAATGTGCGCACGCATATGCTGGTCTCGAGTGGAATACAATATTTATACCTATTTTTCGATATCAAAAAACCCAAATTAAATATTTGTCACCTAAGTTTTAAAAGTTTAAACCTAATTTCAATTATCACGTAATCTAAAACTACTGTAACACCCATTCACAAAACAAATGCCCTGAGAAATTAACACAGCATGTACATAAGTGCTCGGTAACTTTGTATGTTAAAGATGAAAAAAGCGAGCCCTCGATCCCTACAGTGAAAGTAAATTTCTTCTCGGAACAAAAATCACCTGCAACCTACATCGAGTACAGCTAAAATCAATTACAAATGTAGCACAAGGACACGTGGCCTCCGCATGCGCCCACCGGTGAGACAGGTGTTATTTCGCATTTTGTTACTTTTGTCCTTTTGATGTCGTGCACGACAAGTTGGAGGGGTAGGAACATTTGAGGGTACATAAATTTAAAGATACGGTAAGTGCGTTAACGTTAGAACAAAAAAGTGTGTGTCAAACCAGGCACAAAAAATGTATCGAAAAAAATCGTTAATCATACGGAAAAAACTTTAAAAAATCGTAAATATTTACAACTTTTTGTCAAATGTTTTAATTTTTTTGTTTTTAAATCAAACAGTGCAAAACATACATATATATTTTTGGAGAACAAAAATAAAACTTTTTTATCTGATATTTCACGTAAGCCAACGAAGGACTAAATAAATATAGGGTAAAAGGTTAGGCAAAATTTTTTCTGCTTTGTGCACAAGAAAAAAAAATGCCAACCACGGGATGAACTTTAATACGGACTTCAAAGTCGTATCACCTTAAACATGTTTGGAATGTTTTATTATAATAAATACTATAAAACACACGTCAGTTTAGTAGAATTATGTTTAAACCATAAGAAAAAAAGGAAAGATCTTGTTTTTCAACGGACTACAAAAAAACATGTGCAGTTTTTTGGAAATGTTTTTACTAGAAAAAAGTGGATTTGGAGTTTTTCTAAAAAAAATATGGATTTCGAAACAGTTTGTTTTTTGAAAATATTTTTTTTCTGTAGATTTTTGAAAAAAAATATCTCTAATATTTATTTCGTTGCGAAAATCTAAAAAAATGGAAAACACGGCGTTCAAGCACTCATCAGCGGTGGTTACTGTAGTTTAATCAGGTCGAACATCAATTTGAGCAGCAATAACACATAAAACGAGACACCTGGGAAAAACAAGGCATAGACGACACACGTGGCCAAATAGTGCAGATTTGTTACCGAGTGTTATAAAAATTAGTGTTGTTTTGTTCGTTGTTGTAAAAAATGCGTGAAGACAACAGAAATTAGTTTTCGATTAATCTAGCGTACATAAATAAGCACCATTGATCAAGAAGCGCTCCAAAATGCGTCGGCAATCGGATAAAAGATGCGAAAACAGAAAAAAAAGCAGAACAACAATATAATAAATATATAATAGTACAACTAGTTTCCAGAAGATCTGACAAGAGAGCGGTATTTTTTTTTTGTTTTTTGTAGCCCGTCGGCCACGTTTATCTCCTATCCCAGTGCTAAACATCTCCTCCTCCTCGATGTCGTCGTCGACCAACCACGATGCAGTGTGGCATGTCAACAACAAACTTTCACGGCCACCACGTGACTACAGGCAACAAACGCAACGTCGTTCGCAAAAATAAATATCTACAAACCAACACATGAAAAAAAAAGATGTTTTTTGGTCAGGTGACTGGTGTGCAAACATTTTTTGCTTTTCAAAACCAAGAAAAAATCTAAACAGACGGTCTGAAGAATCGAATTATTTTTGGATAATCTGTGGTATGACGCAAGACGGTTCCAAATCCCTGTCTAAGTTTCTGCAAAGCGGGTATTGCTCACAATAAGTTATTATTAACACCCGCAAAAACCCCCAGGGCTAAATACCAAAAGTGCAACAAAAAAATGGATGAAAAACAAAATCTATCATGGTAACTGCGAATTTTGTAATTCTGACAACAATCGTGACGAGAACCGAAGAGTATGTAAAATTTGAACATTTTTCGTACAACAAAAAGCCGAAATATGTATTTATTTAAATTTGAACCTTTTTGCGTTAAAAAATTTTTGATTTGATAAACAAATGCGAATTTTTATTCGAAATGTGAATAACAATTGTGAACAGACCCCTAAAAAGTTCTAAATACTTTCAATTTTGGTTTGTTCAAATTTTTTTTCAAAAAAATATATGTTTTTTTTTCTATATTTTGAACATTTTTTTGAAACTATTGAATATTTTCTTGGAATGAAAAAAAAATTCAATTTCAAAGTTCTGCTACAGTATTTACGTTCTAACGATCTACATCGAGTAAAAAAACTATGAACAAAAAATTGTTTTATTTCATGAAAATTAAAAAAAAAACTTTTTTAAAAATCTACCGACTAATTTAACGCCTGTCCAAAACCGTCAACTGCATACAACAACGTTTGGCAGATTTTATATATTTGCAACGCGCCATGCCACACCTGTCAGTACAGTATCCCCATCTAAATATTTTTTTTCTCCAATTTTGTTTAAATGCAATGCCGACGACACTGTTTACAATTCGTATGCCAGATTTGCGATACTCCATTAGTGAGAAACAGTCACGGTAATGCATGGATACATGGATGGATGCCCGATGGCACACTTGCATACAAAAAAAAGCAGAAGCAGGTGGCCGTCACCTTCCTGAGGCAGAACGTTGTCAGTCAGTGAAAACCAATTACTCCCAGAGTGCCGAGCGATGACTGCAGAGGATAATACGGGGATTTCCGAGAACATTAAAAAAATTTTTTGCCATCAGTTTTTTTCTAAGAACTACAGACAATTTCCACTTTTTTTCAATTTTAATTATCAACAATGACAAATTTTTTTAAAACTCAGAAATACGGGTTACGGTATGAAAAAGTGATCAGAAATCAACGGAAAACCCTATTTTTGCTATTTTTACCAAAAAAAGGAAAAAAACATAAAAACAAGTCAAAAGTGAGCCAAATGGTCCAAATTTGGGTCGTCGGGCACCTTTTATACCCACATCACCCCCACCCCCACCCCACCCGCCTCAAAACTGTTAATTGAGTTAGTTGCCCGCCTCTTTGACTGACTCTATTTCGGGCCTTTCTACCGTGTGGAAGACCATTGCCGTCAACACCCAAACACCTGTCTAGGGACCCAGAAAACAGATAGCTATACCTTGACTCCCTCTAATTTGCATGCAGCATTCCAGGTGCCGCATGTACCTCAGAGAGGTAATAAATGTCATAAATATCGAATAACCTCCATACATGATGGGATACGAATTTATCAGAATTAATAAACAGCCCCGGTCCTTAGTCGACTAATTTTTTGGTGATTTTGAAACATTTTTGATCTTCTTTATGTACTTTTTTCTATTGTAAATATTTTTTGTTTGTAGATACTAAAGTCAAAAATAAACAAAAACACATCACTTAAGACAACAATTTAAAGCAGCTTGAATTATTACCAGAAAATTCGCACACCTGCAAGCTAAAATGACACTTAAAATAGTGCTAAGAGTCTTTGGGAAGATCAAAATTGCAGATTGATGAACAATCAGGTATTATCTTGCATACCTGTCAACACCAAAACAAGCGAGTCATTGTGATGAGCAATAAAACAACAAAATATGGAATTGCATCATTTTTTGCAACAGATAAACAACAAAAATTTGCAGAAAAATTTGGATCAGGGCATTCGAATTGGAGTTGTGGTGCAGAGCGACGGCACCCGGGGGTTTGCAGGACTTGAGGGGGTACGGGTTCGATTCCGGGTGGGGTCAAAAAGTTTTGTCTGCATTGAAACGTGGTTAGAAGTTGATTTGTTTAACTCATGCAAAAAATAAAAGTTCAAATATTGCAGAAAGACACTTTTGTGCATCAAAAACAATGTTTTCACAAAAAAAGAAGCTAAACTTATTTTTGCTGCAGGTTAGAAACTAAAGGCTGAAGGTTACAAGTTCGAATCCGCGTTGCGTCAAACAAAATTTACGACAGTAAATACAGATTTATGCACGAGTCATATTCATCGAACATAAATTAAGACTAAGTAAGTGAGCAAATTGTTTTCCCCGTAATGTTATTATATACTACTACCGTACCGGATAACTCATCATCCTCATCCCTACGTAATCGCAGTTCACGAGTGAGTTTGGAGACAACAAGTAAATAGGATAATTAAAAAGTATGACTGTAGATGTGTGCCGGGATTGCCGGAGAAGCCGCCTCACCTCGCATCACCGGGTCATCATACCTGGCTTCAAAAATGCCAGCCTCTTGCAGCGCCATGATTTATCGGCCAACAAACAACAAAATGCGGTGATTAACACCGCCTTAACCATAATCCCGCTAATTTTTCCAAAATCCCTCACAAGTGTTGAGGGAGGACGATTGTTGTTTACTTTTTTACTTAATTAAATTAATTACAAATGATAAATCTCTCCCAGGCAGCAGCCTTTTGTCAGATGCGCTGCTACCTACTCGAGAGAGTTCCTAAGCCATCGTAATCCCCTCCCCCTGCCGACCGGCCATTTGACCACACTGGACGTCGTTGTTTGTTGTGTAATCATTAATTGGTAAACAAAATGCCATTAACGTGGTTATTAACACCGGCCAACGGATAAGTAGATTTGAAGAATAAAAAATTAATCACTTCGAGGAAAAAAAAGCAATCAGATACTGTTCTTGAAATTTTGAGTAATAAAATTTAATATTTAGAACTTTTTTGAACTAAATTTGAATTTCGAAATAAAACAAAAACACATTTTCGTGAATTTTTTTTATATTGCGTTCTTCAAAATTTCTGACCGAATTTGAAAGAGAAACAGTTTGATAGAACTGTATAAATATTTTCTATTTTTCGTACAAAAAAAACAAAAAATTATAATATTGGAAAAAATTTGCGCACAAACATTTGTGGTTCATTTTTTCACTGGCTTCAGACGAATACTAAAAAAAACGAATCCTGACAAAAAGCAACGTTTCAAAATGCCAAATGGCCGGAAGCCTGTTATATTAATATAAAGTGGTCAGTTTGATAAATAAAAAAAGAAAGAAAAAAGGTATTTTGGTATTTCAAAAATATGCATTCCATTCGTATAGCTGTTTTTTGTAATTCCATACTTTTGGTTTGCAGCTTTGTATAAAAATGTGTTTTGTGCCAAAAAAAATATTGTTATATTTAGCATCGTAATAAAACTTGCAATTTTAGTGATTGCAATTTTGCTTTTTTTTATACAAAATTCAGCATTGTATGAAACTACCGTTGCATGAACAAACACAAACAGCAATAAATTTTTGAATTTGTTCGGAAACAAAAGTAAATTTATATCTCTGATTAGAACTACTTTTCAGATTCGGTTTAAATTTTTAGATTTTCAGACTGTTTTTTGTTTCGTTCGTTTGAGAAAAGAAAACTTTTGACTGTGTTTGCGAACGTACACAAACGTACAAAAAAACATACTGTTTTTTATCATCGCTGAAATATTTTGTATTCTGGGTATAGAAAAACGAAAAATTTGTACGTTTTTTCGCTTTAGAAAGCTCAGAAAAATCAATTTTTCAAAAAAAAATTGCTAAATTTTTTTTGAAAAATTGAGCTTTGTTCGCGAACGTAAACGAACAGAAAAATTTAAACTTGTTTGCAGACAAAACCGAACGAACACGAACATTCATTCGTATTTTTCTACTATAACATTCCTAAATTTTACTAATAACGGAAAAAATTGAAAAAAAAAGTAGAAAATTCTTTACTTTCACTTTATATTTAGCTTTTTGGTATCGCCCACAAAAAAACATCTGAAGATAGTTTCGTTCCCTAAAAAAATTAATTGTAAATATAATAATACAATTCCTTACGATGGGCCGATTCGCTCAACTCGGTGTTCAACAAGACGAAAAAGAGACCACAGCGACGATGGGAAGAAGAAATCGCGACCAAAACGAATCGAGACATTTACGCCTACGTGGACGTCATTTGTGCCTCCTAACATCTGGTCTAATGATAACTAACCACTGAGTAATGGTGAAATAAATAAATAAATAAATAAATAATAATAATGCGCTTGACTCCATCGGCGTGGATCCCGGCATCACCGAACTGGTGCGATGGCTGTATGCAGCTGGAAACTCGGCAGTCAAAGTCGGCGACAGGACGGCGGAGTTTCCAGCTGCGGAGTTTCCAGCTGCATTGAGGAGAAGTCCTCCGGACTTCTCCTCAAGGACATCGAGGATGATTTCGAGCTCTCCCTCCACGGCCTGGTTATCCAACGGGTGCAGTCGTTCATCTATCTAGGCCAAAAGATGCAGTGGCCGCGCAACCACGTCGTTGAGATACGTAATCGCATCTCGACAGCAAGGTCCATCTACTACCGGAACTCAGATCTCCTGCGCTCCAAACGCACGCCAATGTACTTGAAGCGCCGCCTGATCCATGCCTGCATCTTGCCATCGGTGTTGTACGGCTGTGAAACCTGGGCGCTGACAGAAACGGCAAGATCTACGTTGCGCAATGCTCAACACCGAGTCGAACGAGCCATCCTCGGGCTGCGACGGTCTGACAAAGTCCGAAACAAAATCATCCGACGAAGAACAAAACTCAAAGACTGGGTGAAGGAAGCGGAACGCCGAAAATGGACATACGCGCGAAAGCTCCTGGAGGCAGACGAAAACAGATGGGCCCGACGACTGACCTTGTGGATACCACAAGGAAAACGACCCGTGGGACACCCTTCCTTACGATGGGCCGATTCGCTCAACTCGGTGTTCAACAAGACGAAAAACAGACCACAACGACGAGGGGAAGAAGAAATCGCGACCAAAACGAATCGAGACATTTACGCCTACGTGGACGTCATTTGTGCCTCCTAACATCTGGTCTAATGATAACTAACCACTGAGTAATGGTGAAATAATAATAATAATAAATAATAATACAAAAGTTCAGATTACAAAAGAATTTGTCATCTTTGGCTTTGTCTTTGCCGTTTGCACGGATCAAAAAATAATTACCTTTCAGAAAAAAAGAAAAAAGTAAACAATTTTAATTTTTTGATGGCTTCTAAGAAGGTTGTTCATTCCGTGAAATTAAGCGGTAATCGGGAAAAAAATTATTTGCAATTACAATTGTTGTATGTATTGTTTTTTTATGCTTTGATCCAGGGCGATTAATTTTTGGGATTAAAACACGCAATTGAATTTATGTTTTTTTACGCTCTGCACGTTTACAAAAAAAAGATTCGGATAATGTGTTGTTTGTCGGAAAAAAAATAGATAAGAATTAATCTAGGCATTTCGGTCGAAACAACGACAAACATGCTTTACATTTTGAATAATAAATGTTATTGATACGGTAAAAATCGAACGTTTGCGTTTGTTCATAAACAAAAAAATTGCGTTTATCAACACAATTTTTTACATTTATTCGTTCGCGTTTTTGGTAAGAGTAACGGGTTCTATTTTTTTCGGAGAAACTATCAAATTGAACTAATGGTTCTAAAATTTATGACATTTTACAACAAAAATAAAAATAACATTCACAAACTTTTGCTTTGAAAAAATTTAGAAAAACTGTTACCCTAATCAAAAAAACCGCAAATAACCCAAATTTACGTTTTTTTTACTCGATGAAACGAAATTTCGAACAAATAAATATAAAAACAATCTGTAAACTGTTCGTGAACGCAATCTAAATTGTTTATGTTTGTTCAATTTCTAAAACAAAATTTACATAATGTTTGTGTTCGTATACAAACGGAAAAAAAACTGTTCACGTAGTAAATAAATTGACTAATTCCTAATAGTAAAAGTTTTGGATCCAAAACCTATAGAATAGTGGGAAAATGATAATAAGGAAACCCGTAGCCACCGCCGCCACCGCGATTGTCTCTCCGAAAGCTTGTGAGCTTAAAACCACCCCTACAATCCAAGCTAGCACTCAAGATCTTTGGAACTACCTTTTTTCCTTCATCTGTTCTTTTTTTGTCATACAAAAAAAATTTTAATGCCACGAAAATTCTTCCGGAATCGGATTAGAGTGCCTACCTGAAAGGGCACCCGATGTCTCCGGTGCACCTGAATATCGAGGTCAGAGACAAAGGCTCTTGTTGGGATTCGGTGGAACAAAAATTGTGCAATGCATTTTTGCAACAAAAAAATCGGAAATTGAAACCGAAATACGTTTTTTCGAAAATCAGTTTTTTCGATAATTTAATTTCTTATAAATACTATAATTTTTTGAAGGTTTTTCCGAGTTTCGAGTATTAATCTGCGTCAAAAATAAAGTCACCTGTACTCAATTTTAACCAGGAACTAAAATTTTAATTTGATTCAAAAAAGTGAATTTTATTGTTAATAAAATTACTAACAATTTGAATGCCCTGTAATCACTCGGAAAAAAACTCGACCTTTCAAAAGTTATTTTTCGACGGAAAAAACAATGTTTCTCAATTTTTGGCACTGAATTGCCATTTTAGGCAACGAGACATTTCATGCGACAACGCAGACTCGAAAAGGTCAACACCGACTCAAGCCCACCCAATTACAGCCGAGCAGGCTGCTTTGTATCATTTTCGCTTGCTTTGCCACCTGCGAGCCTCGCTTCAACCCAGCCCGGGTAACGAGTCAATTAACGCCATGGCAGGTTGAAACGAGTCAACCAATCACAGGCAACACTTTTTGTATCCAACTTGCAACAGTTGCCACGGGACAACAGCATGATCCGGCACTAGCAAGCAGGTGGTTCACGCAGCTCACAAGTTCGCAGAATAGCACATAGCGCTGTCCAGTCAGCTCAACTTTCAGCTGCATGAAAATTTTCTACAACAAAAAAAAAATTTGTTTTTTTTTTGTTTTATGCAATACGACTCATGTCAGAAAAAAATTGACTACATTTGAAATCGTAAATTTTCGGGGTTTACCTAAATCCAAAATTGACTTTCTTTTCATTTTTTTTGTGCTAGAAGCCTCTATTTTTTTACTCAACAAAAATTTAACCGCTGTAGCGAGAAATCTGCATGATTACTGTTGTTTGAAGGAAAAAAACTCGCAGGTAAATTGGATTTTTTTTTAATTTTCATCCGCGATTTCTTCGTCACCTGTGCTACTTCAGGTGAAAATCTCAAAACTGTGCCGTTTCTGATATGCTAACAAACGCTTTTTGTCGTCGGGTAGGAGGCAGTCCACGACAGGATTTTGGACTGCCGACAAGACTTTTTTACACTTTCAAATGTTTTGAGCCAAAATTGTTCCTCACTCCTAAAAATCTCTTTTCCCGCCAAACACAGATTTAAAAAAAAATCGTATACTGCAGTTTTGGCTTCTGGCATCGATTTTTGTCAAAAACTTCCAGAAGCCAAAACTACAGTATCCATTTTTTTAAATCTGTGTTTGGCGGGAAAAGAGGTTTTTAGGGGTGGGGATCATTTTTCCAAAAAAAAAAGCAATTGTCTCCAGAATCCATGCAGAATCTACGCTCATACGTTTACCTTCAGCAAAAAAAAAAGCAACAATAGCCACAAAAAGATCGTCGCCGCAAGGCATCAAATATATCAAAAAGAACGAAAAATTATGCCAACATTCAAAAAAATTCTTCCTGGCACAGGTACTGGCGCTTCAGAATCCACGGAAGCTGGATTGAGGACGAGATGGATCGTAGACGCTGAGGCCCATCATTGAAGGAGCCTGCTGCTGGCTCCACGACCCGTTGGGCTGGACGTAGGCCTGGGCGCTGTTCGGCCAGACAGGAGCCATGCCGGACATCGCGGAGCGCGATGACTGCTGCTGCTGCTGCTGCTGGGTGTTGTTGAACGAGGGCTGCTGGGGCTGCATGCGGTAGCCCGACGTGCTGGTCATCGGTGCTGCGTACGCCGGCGTCGGGTAGGATTGCTGGGCGATTGCGCTGCCTGCGTAGTTCGCAAAGGGATCCGAGAGATTCGAGCGGGACGCATCGCTACGGAGATCGCGGGACGACGGCTGGTTGCCGCCACCGCCGCCGCCTCCGCTGCGACGCGAAGGAGTCGGGCCGTCCGTCGCCTTGCCCGATTTGGATGGAATTCGCTCAGAACGACGATCTAAAAAAAATAGAAAAAAACTTCAGTTCCACCCCAAAAAACCCACAAAAACTCACCATCACGATGCTCACTCGGCCGGTCATAGTGCCGGACAGGAGACATGTAGCCCCGCGGAGAGGCGGGCGCCCGTCCACGAGACGACCGGGGCGGCCTGCCCCCACCCCCACCCCCACCGCCCGAGTGGGGAGGCGGAGGGGAGGGGTAGCGTTCGTGTCCACGTTCAGGTTCGCGTTCGAGTCGCGAGCGAGCAGAAGCATCTCCCGCTCCTAGAAGAGATCGGCCGGTTCCCAGTGAACGCGAGGACGGTCCGTTGCGAACGGGGCGGGCCGAGCGAAGGTCTCGAGGCGGCATTGGCGGCGGCATCGGGGACCGGGAACGGGAAGAGCGTCTAAAAAGTGGTGGTCTACAAATATTGCACCCAGCAAAGCGTCGGGCAGCGTTCAAAATCCTAAAAAATTGCTAAAAAAATCTTTTTTTTCCTAAAAAAATCCTAAATCTCAGTTTTTGACTATTGCTAGATATAATATTTTCGCCTCGAGAAACAAATCCTAGAAGCCTCGCGCCTAGGGCCTAGAGCCGATGTCGGCTGCTGCAAACAGGTGCATACTGATACCTCCTCTGCTGCTCGCGTGGTGGAGGCGATCCCCTCGACCGCGATCCAGGGGGCGGAGCACGTGACGACGCTGACACTGCTGCCTGCGGCAGTGGAGGAGGAGATCGACGGGACGAGCGTGAGTCGTAGCGCGGAGGCGATGAGCGTCGTGGTGCCGGAGGCTGGGGTCGATAGCGATCACGGGCATCCCGGGAACCGCGTTCGTCGGACATCATCGCCGCCTGGGCGGGTGGGCGAGAGTCGAGAGTGGTCTTCAGCTTCAATTCTAGCTCGAGTTTTTCCTTCTCCAGCTGCGCGTTGATAGCGATGAGACGCTGGCGCTCGGCTTCAGCGGCGCGCTGGCGATTCTCCTCTTCGAGGCGGGCCATCTTTCGCTTGAGGTCCTCGTAGGACTCGTCGTGGACAGGGCGCTTGCGCGGAGGCGGCGAGGGTGACGGACGTCGATGGTGGTGGCGATCGATGGTAAGCAGGAGATCACGATCGCGGTCCCGACGCGAAGACGACGAAGACGGTGGCGGCGGCGGAGACGGGTGATGAACGCGACGCGACGACGAAGACGGCGATCTGTAGTACGACGGGCTGTGGGGGGAGCGATGTCCTCCGCGACGTCCCCCACCCCCACCCCCGCGGCTCGGTCGATGGTGCGGGGGGTGGTGGGGTGGCGGGGAGTGACCGCGGCCGCCCCGGGGCGATGGATACGCGTAGGAGCGTGACGAGACGACATCTCCCCGCGATTGACGGACGACCCTAGCAGAACGAACGACCTGGACGTAGGGCACGTCGTGGACAGGCCCGTGGGGTGGTCCATGGCCGTAGGATGAGACGGGGACACGCGATGTCGATGATCGCGCTGAGACCGGTGGTGGTCCTCCTCCGCCGCTGCGAGCTACATAAAGAATTTCGGTTGAATCCTCCGCGTCAACGTACTCAACACGCGGGTGCTTTGGCTTACTGTTTGGATGCGAAGTGCCGCGGGTCGGACGAGGCGTCGGGCCGGGAGGCGATGGGCGGGGCGCCTTGATGGGAGGCTTCTTCGCTGGAGCCTGGATCGGTGGATGGGCACGCTTCTTCGACGCGGAAGGCGTGTTGCTGTTGTTGCTGGTGTTCGACTGGCCGTTGTTGTTGTTGCTGGACGCCGCTTGGTTCTGCTTGGATGGTCCAGAGCCGCCGGGGCCCGTTGCCTTGCCGGCAGGCGTCGAGTTTGTTCCGGTCGTCGTCGTAGTCGTCGAACCACCACTCTTCGTGGATCCAGGAGTCGTAGTCTTGGCTTGAAAGTCGTTTTGCAGTACAGAGGCTTGCGATGCTACCTAAACAACCCAAACAAACCAGTAAAATCCGTTTCTATCTATTTTTGAAGGAAGGAGGGAGTATCAAAGTCCGTTCGTCGTCTGTCTTTTTTTTTTTCTTCGTGTATGTACGTGTGGGCGAAAACAAACCTCAACACCGATGGTCTTGCCGCGAAAGATGGATTTGTGCATGATTTTGACGGCTTCAATGGCAAATTTTTCGCTATCCAGCACCATGAAGGCAAAGGCGGTCGTTGATTGCTTTGACAGGTAAATCTTGGCGTCGCCTTTGAATCCCGCATTACGAAAAGTCACCTGCAACGACACAAAACAATTTTTTTTCCGTATTAACATAACTCGTCGACACTATGTTTTTTTTGCGAACCTCAATATCAGAGCGACGAGTTGCATATGGTAGTCCTGAGATCCAGAGGCATCGTTCGCCCTTTGGATCGTCTTTGGGAAACGGTAGATTTGCCGGGAGTTTCGGGACCACGGTTGTCGCGGCCTTTTTAGTCCCTTCCGTTGTTGTGGGTTTTTCGTCGCCGGAGGCAGTGTTCGGATTTCTGCCGTCAGTCGTCGAGGCTGCCGAATCCAAGGCCATCTTGCTCTTGTTGTCGACGTCGTTATTTTCCTTCGTCGTGCTGTCTCCTGCTGCAGCAGCGTTCGCCGACGCATGAATGGCTTCTTCTTCCTCGACGTCTTCTGCATCCGAAATATCGTGAATCGTCACGGCAGATGCCACTTTCAGAGTCGAGTTATCCTTCTTCTCCTGACCTCCTCCCTCTCCGGTCGTCAGGAGATCGCCAGAATCACCGTTGAGTTCATCCTGGTCGATTTCGTCGTTTTCGATTACGTAGATGTCGTCGAAATCGTTCTGGGTCTCAGAAACAGCAGCGGCGACAGCAACTTCACCGTTCGTCTCCGCTGCGTTCTGCTCGACTGATTTGTCGCCAGCGCAATCCGTGGAATCGAGATTTTCCTGGGAATGCTGATCGTCGACGTCTTCGATGAGTTCGAGTACCTCGGGTGCGGATTGATTAGAATACGTGTCGGGTGCTTCTTCGTAGATCATGAGCGAGTCGTCATCCTCGGGATCCTCGGTGACGTCGGCGTTCTTCTCTTCTTCGACGGGCGCGGTCGGAGGTTCTTTGCCATCAGTGCTCGTAGAATTGTTCTTCTCAACTTTTCCATCGACTGTGACTGTAAAGTGATTAGTAGTTTTTTTCGGCATCGCTTCAACTCATCGAGTCTCGATAGCGTCCATTCTGCATCAGATATCATCAAAAAATAATTTTCCCTCTCCCGACCCAGAAAAAATCAAAATTTTCCCCAAAATCCAAAAAAATTGTTTAAAAAAAACTATTTTTTAACATCCCAATTTTTTTCCTCCCAGGAACCAGGCGCGAGTCATCATCGCCTGTCGGACAGCGCGCATCCCCAAAAAAAGTCATCCACCCGCTGCTAGGCACTCGCACTTGCTCTCCCTCCATTCAGGGTGGGTTCAGCTGCCGTCGACGGCCCATCCAAGTCCGGTCCGCTTTCAAATATGTCCGCAGGTCGTCGTGGTGACTGCTTCCTCTTTTTCTTCTTCTTCTTTTTTTTGTTGTCCGACAAAATGAAACGTGTCGGCGTGAGAGACTTCGTGAGAGAGGACGGGGGGCCTACCCACTGCTTACTCACTCAGGCACGACCGTCGTGTTGTTTTTTTTTCCTGCTTCCGTGAGAGTGAGTAGTCGTTGAATCGAGGCAAAAAGTGAAAGGGAAGAAGAAAACGAAGAAGAGATTGCCCAAAGTGCCGTTGTCGCCACCGCCGCCGCAGCTCTGCTGCACGAGCGTGCGATGCAATGAATGTCTCTCTTTTTTTTGTCCAAGCGCCGCCAGGAAATTTTTGACGTAACAGGAAATGCGTAGAGCAGAGCACAGAGCAGTGACCCCTCCCCAAACAAGCAATATCAATGTCCAAGGACATGACTTGAAATGTTTGACGTCAAAACGCGATAAAAACTAATCCAAAACCCTCTATTTCCCGCATAAATTTTTTTTAATGCGAGTCAAAAGCGCCCTCAAAAATTTTCCATCCTAGTTGCAAAAATCCTCCCCGAAAAAAAAAACTTGGGTAATTACCGGGTTTCGAATCAGTCGCGCCATCGCCACTTATGTTTTGGTCTTTGTTGTTGCTGCCAGCAGCCTTTTCCGCCGCTGTCACCGTTGGCACGACTTCGGCCACCGGTGGCGTCGTCGCTGCTGCTTCTCCGGTTTTCTTCGGTGTCGTGGCGGACGTTGTTGACGTCTCCATTTCCTCGTGAAAACGAAAATCGTTTACGTTTATTCCCTCGTCGGTCAGCGCCTAAAAAATGGCAAAAAATGAGTGACTGCTTTTTTTCTTCGTGTGAAATCATGCAATCATACATGTTTCATATTTTTCGCGTTGTTTCAATTTTTTTTGTCCTTCCTGCATCTTTTTGAGGTGTTTTTGGTCCAATTAAATGCATGCAAAACAGTTTGAGTGGGGGTCGGTTTTTCTATACTTAGTTTGGTCAACCAAAACCACCGCCTCCTAAGCTCCCTAACTACCCATCAACTTTTTTTCAGGGGGTCCAATTGGCTCAGGAGTCAAAGAAAAAGACAATTAAAATGAAGAAAAAAATTCGTGGCAATTCAATTAAACTTTTTTGCATGATGTAATGCTCAATTAATTTTTGCACCACTTTTTTTTAACCTGACGAAAAAAAAGTAAATCAAAAATCACATTTTTTTTCAAAAAAAATTTTTCGACTGCCTTTCTAAGGTCAAAGAATACCGATTCTCAGAAGAAAAAATGCTTCAGTTTTTTTTGTGCCATCATAAAATGGCACAAGAAACTACTTGCAAGAAACAAGAAGACATTGGAGCAATTAGTGAGCACCCAGGCTGTCTTGAGTAGCCACAGCGCCGGCGGTAAGTGGGTCCTCCTGCCAGTCGTGCGTGCCCTGCCCTTCGCCGTACTTCATATTGCTTGTCACTACTCCCCCCTCACTTTGATGATTGCCCTGTCTTCCGCCACCACGCAGAACGACTTCGTCTCCATCCTCGTCATCCCGGATTGCCCCAACGGCATCGCGCTCCTCTTCCTCCGTCTTCTTCCTCGTCCTACTCATTATTAGCAACTTCTTCGGATTCTCAGCATTCGTTTCAAACTACTATGTACATATCGGAAAAAAATTTCCGTCTGAGACCCCCAAAATAGCTCCTAATCTGCCGCCCTTTCCCCAAGAGTCTAATTTCGGCACTTAATCGTTCTTTGCCCCTGAATTTAACAAATGACAAATCTAGCATCTAATCCAGTGTCCGCCGTTCGTTCACATTTTATTTATTTTCACCCCAGTGACTTCTACGGTCAAGCGCAATGTCAAATGTGTTTTTTTCTTCTTTTTTTTCCTACGGCACGGAGTGTCTTCCAAACCAGACGACAGACATCCCAGGAGGATTATGCGCCGGCTACTACTACCACTACCACCACTATCGAGTCCATCTCGTGCCGGCTACGCATACCAAATCAGTATTTCCACTGATAAAAAAAATATATAACAAATATTCTAAATCCACATTTTCTACTTCGTCCGGTGCCCTGCTTTAAAAATGCCCTCCTCTTCACGTTGACGACTTCCGTTAAAAAAATTCGCATGTTCACGGTTTTCCAGACAAACGTCTTCAAAAAAATTTTACTTTACGGCCCATATCGTCAAGAAAGCCCACTGACTCTCGGCGTGCTTTGCTGACGGCACTAAAAAAGTTTTCAACAAAAACGAGGAAGTTATCGTACAACCCTGGGCTCGGTCCCCGCGTCGTTATTCGCTTACATCAGGCGCAATCATCATTCGCAAATAAAAATTCAGTCCCAAAAAAAAGTTTTATTCCTTGTTCAAAGATTAGACCCTTGCCGTCGGCAAAATTATTTTACTCCGTCTCCGTTTTTTTTTTCACCCTAAAATGATGATGCTGCAAAGAATTGTCCGCCATTGTTCCATTTCCTTTCATGCACAAGTTTTTTTGTGACAGCAGCAGCGCCTAATGTTTCGAATGTGCCCTAACTAAAGACGTCAAACAAATCTGTGCCCCCTTTCTTTTGCAGCACACGGGGCGCCCCAATTATTCTACAACTATCATCTGCACTCGATGATTTTTTTCTCCTGCCTCCTTGGACTCGGAGAAAAAAATGATGTGCACAAACCAAAGTTCCTAGGACATAAAATTCGACGAATTGAACTCTGAGTAGTCCGAACATCTTGCATAACAATGCGCCGGCTAATTCCAGAGTCATCCGCCGTCTCCCCTCTTCCCTATCTCCGCCTTTCTCAGTTTCCTACTTTTTAACCCATCAAAAACTTGTTTTTCATTCAGCTAACGCACGTTCATCATTTTAACGACACCAAGGGCATTGTGTTGAGCTGGCTACTAGGAAGAGCTAGCAAACCCTCCCCCCTTAACCCGTGGCTACTATTTATGTTGCCCCGCCTTGGGCAAACACAAAAATACCCATCGTATAGCTGTGTTTGTGGCCCGACGGCAATGATGATGATGACCACGTGATGTCCTAAAATCACGTGACTCTGCCGCCGCTCCATTTTCATTGCCAAGAAAAACTAACAATTCGGTTAACAAGAAAAAAGAAGTTGTCATTCCTCTGACGAGTTTCTTTTTTTCTTCGTCTTCCTGTCTCGATGGCCTTTAGTTGGAAAAACTATCGAGGAAATGAGTGACCAAACGACGCGCTGTGTTGGTTCAAAACCTCAGGCAATGAAAACACGGGTCAGTTCGTAAAACTATTTATGAAATAGTTTTACGAACATGTCTGTGTTTTCGATTGCCAGAGGCATTCGTCCACTATATTCATTCCTACGTGAGCCCTACATGGGATGCCCCGGAAGAACACAGTTACCCCCGCATTTTAAAACAATGTTTATCCGGTGCATACAAAAACAATTGTTGCCTAATCCAACTAATCCGTGTCCATGTCCGCGTATTTCAACAATCACTTCAACAAAATTCTGTTTTTTTTAGAAACAACAGCCTACAAATTTCTATTCCTGGTCATGCAAGTTCGACTTTTCTAACTACCACGTGTAACAAAAAAATCACAAACTACCAGGTTACCGATCCACGTCATCTTCCATCCATCCAACATGCCGGCTTCTGACATCCACATCTCGTCAAAAAAACTCCCGGTTACCCTAATTTTCTGCGGAAATCGTAAACTACAGACTCTCGACACCGTACTCATATCTCGTCCTGACAGTCTCTTCGCTCAGATGCTACAATGCGCTCTGGAGTCCGAGGACCCGGAATCCCGGCAATCCATTGTCCTTGACTGTGGCGAGAGGAACTACGTCCTCGTCCGACTGCTCATCAACGCCCTCCGTCACCCCGCGTCCAAGATCATTCCTCCGGACGACTTCAAAGCCTGGTCCCAGCTTGAAGCCGAGGCTCTGTACTGGAATGTGCCGGATCTGGTGGCCCAGATCCAGCAACAAGGCCCTACAAGCAACGCAAGCACGATCACGGTTTCCTACCACGGCACACTGGCTTTCGGCAAGCAGGGCTTCTCGGCAGACGTCAACTTCCGCAAAATCCATCGCATTCTGATCCAGGGAATGATATCGGACTGCAAAGCCATCTTTGGCGAAACGCTCAACCAGGGACGCGACGGAACGATGGGCGAAGACCGGTATACGAGTCGTGTCTTTCTAAAGCACGTCTTTTTGGAACAAGCTTTCGACGCTCTGGCCGCAAATGGATACGCTATGCTTGCCGCGACCTCGCATTCTCCTGCTCACTTACTCACATCCCACAAAGACGAACAAGAAGCTTACATGCATTATTCGCAGTTTGTATTTCAAAAAATATAAAAACAAATAGTATCTTGCCGCTCTCGACTCAACGACTGATTGTATTTTTTTCTTTGTCATTTGAAGTCTAATTTTTGAGATAGATTTTGACGAATGCAATGAAAAAAGAGATGCAACGAAGGAGATAGTTGGAAAAATTCAAAACAAGGAAGGATTGAACCATAAAAACGGTCTAAAATTAGCCAAAAAACTAGAAATTGAAAAAAAAGATTGGTAAATAAACTGAGCAAAAAAAAATTGTCGTGGACGCAACTTTCTGCCGACCAGCGCTATTTTTTACCAAAATGCAAAATAAATAAAAAACCAACCTTTTCAAGTCGATTGACGAGTGTGGCTTTTACACCGGTGATGTCAAGTCCCTTGTTGCCGAGCTGGGTTCTGAGTTCGCTAACTTTGAGCTCAGAAATTCGCTTACCAGCGATCGAATCTGTCATTTCTAAAAAATGAGAAATTAAGGATAAAGCTGACGCTGTGGTAATAAAAACAAAAGCGCGAACGCCAACGCCAACGCGGGTAAAATCGATATATCGCGGACGAAGACACAGAAACAAAGACACGGCGTCTTTTACGATAAAATCTTCTCAGAAATACATACAACAAACACCTTTACAAACAAAAAAAGCAGTTTGATGTGTCACAGACAATTATTCATGGCTCCAAAAGAAAAAATGCTAAAAATGATTCTGTTTTAAAAAAAACAGGTTTCAAAGCGATTTTTTTTAACTCGTTGCAAAAAGCTCAAAAAAATCCATTTTTGGTTCTATTTACGCAAAAAATGACCAAAAACGAGAAAAAATAAAACAATTTTAAAGTGCACCGGTGAACGATCAAAAATCCATCACGATATACGAAATACAAAAAAAAAGTGTTCATCGTTGAACTTTATCCCTTCCACCCGAAAAATGAGGATAATCCCCCAGATATATGTCAAAAATAATTGAAACCAATTTTGCACTCGTTAATTTGAGTAAATCCGGGTCCAAACGCATAAAACAAAACGGATAAGAGCACGAATGCCTCGTTAGAGATTTAAACGCGCAAAAAAATCCAAAAACACGAACATGTCCGCGTCCGCGCAAAAGATAGACAACGCGGAAGAAAACCGCCACTCTACTCGCCTCGATGAATCGATTTTTCAAACATAAACAACAAAAAAGTTTATAAAAATCAACTACTTGCGATTTCTAACTTTTGACTTCTCAGTCAATCGACTTTGTGGATAAAGTCAGTGACAGCTTTCATAAATTCACCGGGATTCTCAGCGTGAACCCAGTGACCAGCGTTTGGGATTGGATGAAACTCAACGCGTGGAAAGAGTTTTGCCCGGATTTCGTCGAAAATATCCTCGGTCACGTAGCCAGATCGCTCGCCGTAGACAAAAAGCGTCGGACCATCGAAAGAGCCTTTTTCGACGGTGTAGCGCATGATGTGTTCGATGCTGTCGTCGATGGCATTGATGTTCGGCTTCCACCTCGCCTTCTGCGGGTTATCCGGATTGTCGTGAACCAAATTGGTCAACAGAAACTGTCGGATCGCTTTGTCGGTAACGACGTGGGCGAGGTCGTCGGAAAGTTGTCGCCTCGATCGAGTGAGGTCCAGATTCCTCATGTGATGCGTGTATCGACGAAAGTGAATGTTCCGGGATTCGGTGACGGGAGAGATGTCTTCGACGATGACCGATCGGAGCAGATTTTGCGTGCCTGGGGTGCAGGCAAAGAGAGAAGCCACCTTGCCTCCCATGGAGTGCCCGAGGAGGTGAACCTGGTCGAAGCCGGTCTCCGGGATGACAACTTCGCGGATGAAGTGCTCGAGATCGGCGACCATGTCGGAGTAGGTCCTTCAAGAGAATACAAGCGTGAAAATGGCGGTAAAACTGTGAAATGACTGATAAAGCATTTTTTGATCCTGATATTTTGGAAAAGAGCACAAAAACGTCCGATTCATGATTGTAGGTGCAATTTTTGGATTTTTGAACACAGTGCAAGCAGGCAGCGTGCAAAACATTGAAAATGGTCCGAAACCGAATTTACAGAAAAGGTTGACTTTTTATAAACGCAAAACAAATCGATAAAGTTTACCTAAAATCGATTTTTTTTCGAATTTTGCGCACTTTTGAATGCTCGCAACTCTCGCTATTCACCAAACCCAGTAAAAGCTGTCAAAGAAACCCACAAGACAACAAAATGCCACAAAAAAGAAACCTACATGGAATCATCGTGCGGCGAATCGCCATGGTTGCGAAAATCGATGGCGTAAACCTGGTTGTCAAGCTTTCTCTGTATAGCCTTGCCGACGGACTTCCAGTTAGCCTTGTGACCAAACAGCCCATGACCAATAATGAGTGGACGACAAGCGTGGTGATGGTCGTGATCGCCGTAGCGCTTATACGCCATCGAGACCACCGAACGGTGACCGCATGACAGGGCAACAGAACGCGTTACGCGAAAAAGGTGCGGTAAATTCATACAACCACGAAAAAAGATAGAAAAAGCAGGTCAAAAGGTTGCTACGAAAAAGTATTGGAAACTGGCAGTAAAAAATGGAAAATACGCATCGACAAGTAAAAAAATTGCGAGCGTAAAAACACTCACATTATTTTCGCTTCGAGAGTATAACTCGCGGACGCGTGCGCACTTTTTGTAAACAGCCGGTTTTCGGCGGGTTTTTGATCGTAATTTATTTACGCAACTTCTTTACACGATTTTACGTTTTTAAATACGATATCTGATATAAACAGTGAGTTAATTCAGTCAAATTAGGTTTCATGGGCTTCGGTGCCTTGTTCGACAGCGACGGAAGCAGAGGAAGTTTCGTTGGAAGACAGGGAATACTCGTTGCGACCGTAAATCTTGGGCGCGACAGCGCTGATGTCATGAATCGGATGAATTGGATCGACGGAGCTGATGTTGCGGAAGAGGAGGTTGTCGAGACTGCGTTCGGGAGCAATGCGCTGAAAGAGCATCCGAGAAGTCGATCCGGACTTTGGAGTGGAGTGGGAGAACTGTAATTTCACTATTTTTTGGCCAAAAAAGGTAAAAAATGACTTACATGAAGCGTGCGAGGAAAGGTGATCGGTGGAGCAACGAGTTTTCCGCAAACACGGACTCCGAGACACCACCGGGCCATCTGGGCAAATTGGTAGAGGTTTTGGGTGATTCGGAGGAGGATGAACGTTGGCAACTGAAAAAAAGACCGGAATTTGTTTTCTTGGACGAAAAATATTTTTTTTTAAACTCACCCAGAATTCTTCGTCCTCAAGAGAACAGTTGAAATTGTACCCGAAAAGGACCATGAGAGCCAGCAGAGAACGCTGAACCATGATCAGCGTCAGATCGGCGATGTTTTTTGCCGCGTCCATCTGAAAACTTTTTTTTTTAATTCGGCATAAAAGTCCGTCAAAAACTTACGATCCCGCCGAGTGCCAGCATCATCGATTCACCACCCCGGCTGACGGAAACGATGACCAAAAACAAGGCAAACACGAAAAAACCACAGAAAAAGAACAAAATCATTGACTGGTCGGGTCGGGTCAGTTGGGCAACTGCAG
Source organism: Turbatrix aceti (assembly GCA_963969345.1). Classification (NCBI taxonomy): domain Eukaryota; kingdom Metazoa; phylum Nematoda; class Chromadorea; order Rhabditida; family Panagrolaimidae; genus Turbatrix; species Turbatrix aceti. Next base: position 2,985,773 of record OZ017769.1, on the reverse strand, counting down.
ATGGACGACACGTTTTTCGTAGCCAATAAGTGACCCATCAAACGAGGGTCTTTCTCTACGTGGAGCATTACATGTTTGTTCACCGCTGCCATCGATTGATAGGAAAACTGAAAAAAAATTTGAGAACAATAATTTTTTTTACAAATTCAGTCAGGCCCAAAAAACACACGCGTAGTTGTTAGCAACGTTGTTCGTTAAAAACTAGTGCCAAACATGTAAAATCGCCCAAAATTAAAAAAAAACAAGCTCAAAAGACAAAAAACAAAGAAATTTTTGAAAATTTTGAAAAATTCATTCAAAAGTCGACGAAGTATACTTTTTCTGTTTTCTCGAGACGAAATTGTACCGTAACCCCAATCATGGGGAACGATTGTTGAAAAGAGTGCTCTGTTGGTTGCGTTTTGTCGTTTGTCTGTCGGGTTTTTTTGTCCGGTTTTCGTTACACGATGTCCAAACGAGTGAGTTGATGATTTCTCATGCCATACCATACTACAGCAACCTTGTTTTCAGGCGCTGGAACCGGATGAACGCGGCGATGTGGCCTACATGAAGCGTTGTTTCGATGTTGCCCGTACCCAATACGACGAAGCTATTCAACCTTCGCCCCATGAAATGGTGTTTTACGCCAACAAAGCCGCCGCGCTTTATGAAGAAGGCAAGTACGATGAATGCATCTCTACCTCCGAAATGGCACTGGAAGTCGGCTCAGAAGACAAAAGCCAAGTCGCAAAGTGAGTTTTTTTTGGGGTATATTTTCGTTTCTTTAAGATTTGTTTGTTTCTAGCGTCATGGTTGGCATCGCAAAGGCCAAGAAATCCCAGGGAAAGAGTTCCGAAGCGTTTGATTGGTTGGAAAAGGCTTCGGCGATGTACCCGGATCCCAGAATTGACGAATTGAAGGCAGATTTGCAGATCGGAGCTGTTCGTCGTCCTTTGAGCAACGCGTACCCTTCAAAGCTCATTTCTGTGCTCATGGACATTCAAAATCACAAAGAATCTTGTAAGCGTACGCGAACTTTGGTTCTTTCGTCTCCGATTATGTCATTTTTCTTCGAACAGTTCATGGAAAAGTTTACGGTTGCCATTCATAGTAACTTCTGTGTATTTTTTGTAAGCTTATTTTGGTTTTTATTTACAACCGAAATTTTCATCTTTCAGTCTGATCCAGATTTTGAAACCATTTACATCAAAGTTTGGTGTTCTTTGTCTTGGTTGGCTCCCTTTATCGTACAGCTCGTGATCGATTTCTCACCAGTTGTTTCTGATTTCATTTCTACCGCTGACTCCGCTCCCGGTCGGAGCCGTCAAAATCTCTGCGACCCACAGTTACCAGACATCGCTTATAACGTTCTTCCACGGATGAGAAGCGCTTTGAGTGAGTTTTTTTTGTCGATCCTCTGGATGAATCGTGTTTTTTTTTTTTAAAGAATCCTTCTCTCTGTATGTCGGACATCTGAGCTACGATCCCATACATCCTAACGTAGTACCGTTCATCCAGCGACAGCTGTCAAACCTTCAGACGCTCCGTGGTCCTATCGAGCTGTTTCTCACGCTCTCTCCAAATCCTCCGGAGCCAACGGCGCTCAAGGATGCCATGATCGTGATTCGCCAGTACACGCAATCTAGTTTTCCTGTAAGCGAGTTTTTGGGTTGGTTTCCTGACACGAAAATTTTGAGTTTTCGTGTCGGAATCCGAATTTTTGTTTCAAACACTGATTTGATTTTCAGAAGCTTTTTGAGACGAAGCGGTTTACAGCGACCAAACTTGAATTCAAGTTCATTGTGCCTCCAGAAGGGTTCAACTACTTCAGCAATTTGGTGAATTTTTTGAAAAAGTTGACAATTCGGTAAGTCCAATGTTTTTTGTGCCTACATTTTCTTCAATTTTTTTTGCAGGATGCCTGAAACTCAGAACATGACAATCAAGATGCCAGTTCTGAACGTTCGATTGCCAGCAGGCGATCTGGTCAACGCTTTGTTCACCGTTTTTCCGCAGTTGCAGACTTTGACGCTGAATGTCGGCGTTCCTCCGCCGTCTCGTTTTTTTCAGCCAGATGATCCCGAACATCTGACCAAGGACTTTACCTTTTTGACGCAGGAAATACCAAAAATGCCACCTCAGCTTCGCGTCGACTTTCATATAAACGATTTCGGTAGGTTTCAAATTCCTCCGGCTGGTTTTGCAGTGCAAAATTGGCTAACGAATACTATTGTCAATCAGAATAATCACATTCCCGTCTGTCACGGCAACAAGTACTTTACCTATCAGATTTTGTCGTTTTGAGTTGAATTTTGTACGTTTTTGATCGTGTGGTGTATAAATGACAAAAAATAGTGTATTGAAACAGAAATGAAAGAAAAAAGAATGATCAAGCGCATTTTACAAAAAATGAATCGATAAAGTTTACTTAGAATCGATTTTTTCGAATTTTGGGCACTTTTGAATGCTCGCAACAATCGCTACTCACCAAACCCAGTAAAAACTGTCAAAGAAACCCACAAGACAACAAAATGCCACAAAAAAGAAACCTACATGGAATCATCGTGCGGCGAATCGCCATGGTTGCGAAAATCGATGGCGTAAACCTGGTTGTCAAGCTTTCTCTGTATAGCCTTGCCGACGGACTTCCAGTTAGCCTTGTGGCCAAACATGCTTGATGCACACACAATTATGGACATTTCTCATTTTTGAAACGACAAAACAAAAAAAAAAGATACACAAAGTTTTTTTCGAACCGAAATGAACCACAAGTGCCACTTTTTTATTGCGTCCACATTCACACAAAAAACCGTCAGTTTTACGTTGTGCTGCGAGTTTCCTGGGTGCTTTCTTCTGAGATCCAGTAGTCAAGGTTAGGAATCTGTTTTCCATTCTTCCTGGTCGGTGGCGGCTGAACGCGAAGTTGATCGTAATACTCGTGACCGAGTATGAGATCGTATCCCAGACGCTCAAAAGGCTCGTACCGTAGGACGCCCGTGATCAGCTCCACTGCTATCGCGGGCACAATTTCTGCAGGCAACAACTAAAAAAATAAAAATTATTCGCATATATAAATTTTTTGTTTAAAAACCAACATTTCCAAATCCACGAGCAGTTTTCCGGAGAAGACTGGGTCTTTCGATGCGCATCGCTTCGATCTGCTCCTTTGAAGGATATCCGAGAGCGTCGACGATCTGCTTTCCCTGCTCCTTGTTGGATCCTCCGGCCAACATCGGTCGACCGATTAACATCTCCGCCAGCACACAAGCACCTGCCCAGGTATCGATTTTGGTCGTGTAATGCCGCGCACCCCAGATAAGTTCTGGAGCACGGTAGAAACGTGTCACCTGGTAGGAGGGGTATTCCTTCTCGATTGACAGGTACTGAGCGTTGCCAAAATCCGCAAGTTTGAGAATTCCTTCAGAATCGTTGACGAGCAGGTTGGCGGGTTTCACGTCGCGATGCGCGATGCCTTTGGACGCGATGAAATCGAGGGCGGCAAAAAGTTGCCAACTGTAAAGTTTGATATCGAGCGAGGAAATTTTTTCTTCATGCCGATGTCGAAGAATCTTGCTGAGATCCGTCGGTTCAAAATCCAAAATCATGCAGTTGCAAACATCGTCTTCGACCCGAACATGGAAGGAGTAAAGCAATTTGACGATATGTGGGTGATTGAGTTGGGCAAGCAACTCGGTCTCCGCTTTCCCGTCGTTGGGGTCTTCCCGATCTTCCGTGAAACTCGGGGGAACGTTGACATTCCGAGCCTTGGAATTCCTAGGCCAACATTTTTTGATTGCAATACGCTGCTCCACTGGTGACGTCATGATCGCCGAATACACGTTGCTGAAGACGCCACTTGCGTGCAATCTTTCGTTGTGAAAGATAATATCCACCTTTTTGCCGTGTCCTGGACCGTGGATTCTTGTGACACGCAGCTGCCTTGGCCTCGATGTCATGACGCTATGCTCGGGATGGATGGGATGCGACGTTAAAACCTAACTGCTGGGTTTACAACCTTTTTGCCGTTATTTTCCGATTTTTGATTGGGGTATGTAAATTTTGTGTTAATTTGCTTAATTTGGCTTTGTTTTTTTCTTTCTTGTATCCGGAGTTTCCAGAACTATGGTTGACAACAAAATTTCTAAGTCAGTCGCCTTCAAGAAATCACTTTGTTTTGAAATCCGAGCTCCAGGTAAGACAGGTGAACGCTAAGGTGTATTGAATTGTAAAAAAGTGCGACCAACGATGAAATCATTCATTTTTCAAAATGTTGTATCTATTGATTTTTGGGTAAGTCTAAATGCTACAATCTTACATATTTATCTCGGTGCTTGCTTCAACAATCAAATTTATTTGTATTCATCCGTCGAAAAAAGCCCGCTAATGTGCACGTTTGAAAAACATCCGCAAACTACAATCGGTACTATTCTTGGAACTTTTTACCTGCGCACACGCACGCCACTTCTTGACAGAAAAAAAAAGTTGAAGAGATTCCAAAAAGAGAACGAACGAAGCATGCATTGTTCGTTCTTGCAACAGAGCCTCAAAATACAACTTTTGGCACTCGCGGTCGGTTCTTAAAAGCATAAATTGAAAATCGTTGCTCGCTTCGTTTGAGATTACGGTACCTGCTTGGCATACAGAGTACAAATAACGAGCAACGTCGGCAAAAGAGAGGAAAAAAACACGGCGAAAGTGACACTGGTGAAGCAAGGAGAACAATTACAGGCTGCCTCAAATTGCCCGATGAAAAACAATACAAATTTAAGTTTCACGGTTTTGTAGTCTTCTCTCGAGGCTGCGACCGAGCTGAAGCCCAAGCCAAGCGTCAGGCGTCGGTTGCACTATACCGACAAAAGTGTTGAGGTTGTTGTAAATATACTCACGTGTCGACCGGTGAGGTGGCGACAGGTCGAGTTTGTTTTAACGGGGGTAGAGGGGGAGAAGACGCAAAATGTGTCGGTTGTCATTGAATTCAATTCCATCATTGAATCAATCATCTTCCAAGTTTTTTTTGTTTTTTTTGGATTGGAAGAAGACTCGTTTTTTTGGCCCTCTACATTTTACTATTTATTTCCCAACCACGGGACAGACGCGTAGCTGTGCCGGCTTTGCGTGACGAAGGCCAATCGATGTTCTGTCTTCCCTTTTCTGAGTCGGAAGACTCCTAAAACGAGTCAATACCGAACAGGGACTGACTGACTGGGATCTATCTCATCTCGATACTGGGCAAGTAATATTAAAAAAATTCTTCTGCTTCTGAGGATTCTAAGAAGTTCCAGACACCTTGTCTTTCTCAATCCCGACGTCCAATCATTGGTCATGTGCAATTTTAATCGCGCGGGCAACCAACCCGATGAGTCCCGCGAAAAATTTTAAATGACCGATTCACAAAAATTGGAATGAGTGTTAATGTACATGTATTAAGATGGTTAGTGCCAGCACGGTGGATACTATATGTATTAGATATCTTCTCTCTCTCTCTCTTTTTTCGATAAATACATATACAACGTCTCGTCGGTTACCCCAACCACCACCGCCACCGCGCGTGCACCGACCAATGAGCGCAACGCCCCGCCTTGTGAGGAAGTGGGGGAAACGGTCGCGACTCGACTCGGGGGGACGCGACAGGACGAGACTCTCGATGAGTCGTAGTATATACACGACGTGCCGACGAGGACGACGACGAAATGGAGGGGGAATCTTTCGTTAAGAAAGAAATGATTCTGGATTAAACTTGGCCCACAACCGACCGCTCACGGAGGATGGAGGGATCGTCGTGTGTCAGTCAAAAGCGTGTCGACACGAAAGATCCCTGGGCCTGAGACTAACCTTGTCGTGTCTCCTTTGTTCGTGACGGGAATACTACTACATGCCGTGCTCAAGCGACGCCTCCAATTAATGCGCGCTCGTTCGTTCTTGTTTCGTGCCAACGCGCTTGCGTGATCGAGACTCCAAAAAAGAGGGTGCCTACCCCAACAAGAACACGGCCGTTCGTGTTTCGTGAATAAGCCTTTTTTTGGATGGATGCGACACGCTTCGTGCCATCTATCGATTCAGGCATTTGGCAAATGACAAATGATTGATTACGGCACGCATCACGGATTTTACGGATTTCAGACGCCTGTCTGGGATCGGTGCAAACAAAATCAGGATTCACGTAACCACGTAGCCACGGAGATCAGCGTAATCTTTATCCCCGAGAAAAAGAATGTACGCGTGCAAGCGGAGACAACGAAATTTTAAAAGGTAAATATTACATAACTAAAAATAAAAAATGTTATACTGCCTGTTTGCTGACATCCGGGTATTTATCCTTACACTTTGTTACCAAATCTTCGCACCCATCATCCACGATTGCCTGCCGTCTCAGCTATTTCGCGCACAATTACCACCGGAAGCAGAGCAATTAACCTTCGCGCAATTAACACTCCCATATCCACTTCTACCCCTCACCTTTTCTATCCGAAGCCTTCAAAATTGCCTTCCTGACACCTGCTTGTTTTGTTGGCACTCCTTATGCCATTTTGTAATCCATACTTAGTACCAATATTTTTTGTCTAGGATTGACTAAATTGTCGCCTGTTTTTTAGCTACACACCTTTTTTTACCGTACATAGATTGGTTTAGCACACCTTAATTTTTTTTACGCTTTTTTTGGCGTACTTCAAAAAATATGATATTTACGACCGTATCAATTTTTTTTTGTTTTCAGAATACGCGAAAGTACACGACCCAATCAACCGACGAATCCATCAAAGCGACATCGAGAGCGTCTAAACGGAGAATTGGAAACCGTAGCCGCATTGTTGCCCTACGATGATGCAACGATCCAACGCCTCGACAAACTCTCCGTTTTACGCCTTGCTGTGAGCTTCGTCCAGATCAAAGCGCATTTTGCTTGTAAGTTCTTTCTTTCTTCCTTTTTTTGTAAATAGGATGGATCGTTTACCGATGGATGTACCGACGCGCCGACGCATCCAACCTTGTTACCCTGACAAAACGTGTTGTGTTGACTGACTGACTGACCACAATCATCCACAATTATTATACATTTGTGTGCGCGCGCGCAACTTTTATGAAGTCCAAGGAGATAGGTATTGCGCAAGAAAGGGATCGGATCGGGATCTGTCATATCCTCCCCTGCTGTGTCCGTGCCACCACCGCGTTTATTTGCCCTGGTAATGTAATAACCACCGTGTCGAGAGTGGTGTCAAGGAGGCGTCAGGTGAGACACCTAATACGATCATCAGTGCGGGATAATGTTCATGCACGGAGCATGGAGGTGTCAATTACGTCACTTGACTCATCAAGTATTTAAATATCAAGTTGACTGACAACTGATCTCTTTTATTGTTCTTATCACTGTAGCACACTACGATGGGATCTAGGTCAACGATGGGCATGGGTAGTTGTTAAAAGTTACAGTATACCCCCCCCCCAGAATGAAGATGACGCAGTCAGTCATTCATCGTTAGCCCCGTTATTACACAAAGCCTCAAGAGTTGTGGTGGTGAAGAGAGTTGTTGCCGTTGCCAAAACAGTGTCTTGGGGGAGAGTCTTCAAAAACATGCTGCCACCAGGGCCAGGGCCTAGAAGACGTCGCTGCCGACTTGTTCAATTATTTATTGAGTCACCAGCCATCTCATCCGAGCCACAGTGCAACAGCCCAGTCCCGGCTGTCGTTTAGCGCCCCCCCCCAACCCGCCGTCGGAGACCGTAAACCGGCGATCACCCTCTTTTCCCTTCCTTATGCGTTGTTTTGTTTTCGAGTGAGCGCATCCAGCATCCATGAACCTATCCCCTCCCAGTCAACTAGTTGGCGTGGGAGAATATAAAAAAAGAGGGATAGAAGACAGACAAGTTTTGGCAATGAATGAAAAATGCGCGCAATCTTGTGCGCAGCCCTGCCAAGTGGGGTGGTGGCAGTCATTCAATCGCTGCAGATGGCGCTGTATGCTTGACAAAATGCGACATCATGCAATCGCGTAAGATACTAATTAAGCAAGCGCGCAAGCAAGCAAAATAGCCTGCATCTTCTCCTGCCACCCCCGAGTGAGTCTGGGTCGTAAAAAGTGTCCACAAAAAATGTCATCAACCTGTGCCATTTGGAATAAATACATTAGATTGACAGGGGAGCAACAAATGACCCTTCAATCTGTTTTTGTATTTTATACCCAAAAATAAACAACCGTAACCAAAATGAAAAAAATATGTTACAGTGTACGCCAGACAACTTCAAAGTGGAGGTGAATTAGCCCAACTTGCGTCTCTCGCAGCACCAAATGCAGTCTACGCTGCGCTGTCACCTTTTGGGATTCCGATATGCCCGATTCCCTCGCTCGTCGGGCCTCAGGGTCAGGCGACGTTTGACATCAATGAACCAACTTTCTCACAACTTGCTCTGAAGAGCATTGGTGGATTTGTGGTCGTCCTCACGGAATGGGGTGATCTGTACTATGTTAGTGAAAACATAGATCAGTACCTCGGATTCTGTCAGTCCGATGTCCTGCATCAGCCGATAACTGATCTTTTGCACAGCGAAGATCGGGAACAGATTTTGAAGAATCTGAGAGTTCATCAGGCAAAGGGACGACCTGGGCATGAAAAAAGTGAGTTTGAAAATAAAATGTTCTTACACAAAAAAAAAAAAACATAAAAATGAAGAAAAGCTGATTTCAGTTTTTTTTAAATAAAAAAAAATGTGATGATGAAGTTTTTTTGTAGCAGCTGTCGACCCAATGGAGCGATTGATGGTCGGACGCTTTCGGTGCCTGCTCGACAATACCTGTGGCTTTGTGGTGAGTTTTTTTTTTTATTTTAAAGATTTGCGGACATTTACGAGTGTTTGTGTAGAAATTCAATTTTTAAATTTAGTTGAACAGATTTTTTACATTTTTGTGCGTTTACAAAGAAATTACTGCTCGCTTATCTTTAGTTTCATCTTTTTATGCTTCCCCTCAAAAAATCCAAATTTCCAGAGAATGGAAATCCGAGGTCGTTTTGTCCCGCTCATGGCCCTTGCCGGTCCATCAGAAGAAGTTGTCGTCTCAAAAGAAAAAAACAAGTTCCTCCAAGCTCCGTACGGCTTTGCCGCCATCTGCACACCTTTTGTTCCTCCTGTTCATCTTGAACAAGCCCTTGAAGATCCGATCTTAAAAACCAAACATGGTCTGGATCTGTCTTTTTTATGCATCGACAATCGACTCAAACACATTCTCAACATCGACGAAACAACAAAAAACAACCTCCTCAACTTTTACCAGTTTGTTCATCCCGATGACGCCAAGTGCCTTTCTGAATGCCATGAAGAAAGTATGTTTCATCTTTTTTTTTTGTTTGGGTTACTGTATTGCTAAATTGCATGTTTGCAGCTCAAAAAAACGGGTCGTCTGCCATGCTGGTCGTCAGAATGGTCGGACAGAGAAATCATGCTGTTTACTTTTTTCAAAGCAGTTTTCGATTATTTTACAAGGCTGGGAAAGCGGAATCTATCGGGATTACCCATCGATTTTTGACGTAAGCTGAAAAATTGAAGTTGACATTAACTGAATTGTGTTTTTTTAAGAGAAACAGACGGCATGTCGTTGCTTGAAAAACGTGGCACGATTAAGGGATCCGCATTTACCCACGACGAACCTTCGCTTCAGTCTCCTCGAAACCTCTCCACAGCTCAAAACCTACCAACACTCATTCCCAAATCAGAAATCAAGGTTCCGAAAATTGAGAAATCAGAAAAGCGCCCAACCACACCCCAGCGTGCCAACAATGCGGCACCGGCCCGATCGACTCCGTCGTCGTCGGCTGTACTTCCGCCAATCCAGCTGTCTTCCGGTTCTCTCGGAGCGATCAGCTGCCTCGAGGAACTGGTAAAAGCGTCGACAAACTCTTTTCCACCTCCCCGAATCGCTTCTGCTTCGTTCAAAGAAACCAAGCCGGCATCTAAGAAAAAGCTTTCCGCCCCACAGCCCCCGCCTTGCGTCCCAACGACGTCTACCCCGGTTTCTGCCTCCGTTCCATGTCAACAACAGCAGTTATCCACTTTTCCCACGGTATTTCCACCCCCATACTTTCCCCCAGCCCCGGAATTCGCTCCACCACCCGCGCCTGCTCCGTGGTCGTTTGCCCCGACTGATGGCATGGATTTTTCTGCCTGCTACCCCACAACTGCTCCGATGGGGTACCCCGGTCACGATCCGACAGTTCCATTCGTGCCTCATTGGTTTCCGGATCCAGCGCAGAATGGATTCAATTTTTCGGAAAATCTTCACCACTACGCAGCGGCTGCTCAATTTTACCCCGATGTGGCTCCGGGGCCAAAAACTGGGGGCCCGGGACCGCCTGCAGATGGTGATATTTACCGTTTTGGTTTACCTGCATTCGGTGGACTCCAGCCTTTCGATGCGGCCAAACAAGATGCAGGAATGCCGGTGGCGAGGTCTTCTGCGGCGCCCGGAGGACACAATTTGTCGTTTTTGAACGAAATGGCTCACACACTTTTTGGATAGGGATTGGATTTTTTTGTATAATAAAAAAGTGAATTTTGAAAAAAAATAAAATTCTAATTTGTGTAAAGGTTCATTTATTTATTTTAAAAATATGTACCCAGAAAAAAGATAGTATTTGTGTTGTCAAAACATCGAATACTAAAGTGAAAGTAACGGTTGCCCAGGACGACGCGACATGTTAGCTAATGGCGGGTGTCTAATGGGGTTGTATCACGCATTCTCGTCTTTTCCGTTTTTCGTGGACTCAGGTGTCGGCTTTTGGTGATCGTCGCCGGCAGGTGCTGATTCTGCAGCCCCAGCATCCTGCTTATCTTTCGATGGCCGAGATTTGTGCCGACGATGGTGGAAGTGCCGACGACGAGCGTCGAGTCGACTTCGGCCGGTTGGATCGTCGCAGGAGTGAGATTTCTTGACACCAGCTGCTTTTTCCAAACGCGATGGAACAGTATTGCCACGCCTATTTCGGCCTTCTCGTTTTGCAGTCAACGATTCTCGTTCGAGAAGTGTTTTGAGTTCTTGTGCAACGCGCCAGTCATGCGGCAGCACCTGGGTGACCGTTTGAAGCATCTTTGGCGTCGGGATCTTCGCCCGGATCGCGCATTTCGTGCGCAGAGCCTCTCGGTACGCTTCCCGGTCTTTTGCTTGTTTGGCTTTTGAGTCCTTGTTTAGGATTTGTCTGAAACATAAATTTTGAAAACAGAAAAACAAGAAATAATCTTACTTTGCTTTTTTGAGCATGATTCCCTTGGCGTCCGGGTAGTCCTTCAGGACATCGTTGAGATCTTCTTTAGACAGTACGAAGAGTGTAGAAAACCCTCTGGATCGTATACTGGCCGTTCGGCGGTTGTTTCCGTCGATGCCGAGAAGACTGATCTCGCCGAAGACTTTTCCCTCGCTCATTGTCACGTATACAGTCTGGTAATCCGGACTGGTGACCTCCAGCACGCCCTGGTTGATGATGTACATCTCCTTGCCGACGTCCCCCTTATTACAGATGACATCGCCCGGAAGAAAAGTGACGGGCTGGAGCCGAAGGACGAGATCTCGGAGCAACGCTGGATCCGCGTCCTGGAATAGCTCGACTTTGCTGAGCGTGGCATAATGCACGGAAAGAGCGAGATCGGTTTGCAGCTTGAGCGGCAGACGTTCTACTAGTCTTTTTTCGTCTGAAAACGACACGAAATCCAATTAAAAAAAACGAAAAAAAAAGGACAAACCGAGGGTCTTTTGTCGCTCATAGGTGTACAAAAACCAGGTGCGAACCTTCTCACAGACCGTAATCGGCAAACCAAGACGCGTGCACTCTCCGAGAGCTTTGTCCATCATGGAACGAAACTCTTCGACGTTCTTGTTCGCGTTATAGACGATATCACGGATCTGACCGAGAAGCAAGGCAAACACGAAGACACCCATCATCCAGGAAAACGTCATGTAACCGTACTCGATTACGTTCGTCGGAGGAGGGTTGTTTCCCGTCGAAGTTGCCACCGCTGCGGTAAAGTAGAAACAGCGGATGTATGCGTTTCCTGAAACGAAAACAAAATTATAAAAATCATAAAAACAAAAAAATACGTTCAAAATGAAATTTTCGCGCCAAAAAACTAATTTCGTGTCAAGAAAATACATGTCTGGTTTTGACACGAAAATATTCGGTAACGTTTTTTGAATTACAAAATTCGAAGAAAATGCTTTCAAAAATGCGTTTTCGCGCCAAAAAATAATTTCGTGTCGAAACAACCAACGTCTGGTCTCGAAGCGAAAATGTTGTACAACGTTATTTGAACGGTTCGTTTGAAAGCTTACCCTGATTATTGTATACCCATTTGTTGAGGTACCAATGACCTCGATGAAAGTACGGCAATTGTCCAAACGCCTGCCACGCGCTGAGAACGTAGTAAACGCAGCTGTTGCAGTGGATTAGGTAGATCATGTAGCAGGTAGTACGCGTGATACGAATGATATACGGACTCGAAAAGGTATTATCCAGTAGATCAAAAAATTCCCAAAAACTAATAATTTGTACGAGACGGTTTATACGCCATATTGCAATTGGACCCGTGATAAAGTACCCAAGATCGGTTGGCAGAAGACCTATTATGTTGAGCTTGAATCGAAGTGATACCAGATAATGACGACTCGTTTCTTTAAATTTCCACTGAAATTGATTTTCTTTTTTTTGAATTTTTGAAGATTTTGTGCTTCTTTGAATGTTATTTAGTCGATTTAAAAAAAATTGTTAAGAAAGTCCGTTTTTGCTATCGATTAAAGATTTCATGTCCTTTTTGTAATTTTCTTTGCCGTTAATAACTTAATGAACCACTATTTTAAATGCAACCGGATTTACAGAAAAAAATTTGAAAGGAAGTATCAAACATTCAAAGAACATTTGTAGCGTGCGTTTGTTTGTTTGTTTTGTGGTCGGTCTAAACACGAAAAAAATTTTTTGTAGTAGGATGAATTTACGGTAAAAATTTTTACTTCCTAAGGATTTAAAAAATCCATATAAGAAATTCGTCATTCTTTTGACCGGCGGACTGGATGGATGGTGGCTTTCGTGCACGTCACCTTTTTTTTCGTTTCTTCCGGCGAGCGAGCCATTTATCATTATTACTGTCTGCTAATCTTTCTATCTTCCTCAGGGAAGCAGAAGAGAAAGAAACTTACGTGTGTGATGCCACTGTGCATGTAGATGAGGCGGGGCTTTATAACCAGCATGTCAAAAAGATAGATGCAGTCAAAAGAGTAGTCTGCAATGCACCATTGATGAAGATTTTCTTCCGTCTGGTAGGGGTAGGCTATTCTGAGGGGGATGGTGAACGCGTTGTAAGCGAACGAAAGCACCATGACAAGCAGCCAGAGAAGGTACTTTTTGCCTAAACAAAAATATATAAATAAATATTTTTTATCCCTGCGCGCTCAAAAAAAAAAGAAATGCGTACTGAAAGGATCGATGAAAAAAGGAATGCAAAAGCAATGCCGAGAATTCCGATTTTCTTCCATCTCGGAGTGCCTCTGCATGAGGCCGATAAGACTCATGAGCGATTCGTCAGAATCTACGACGGCGGGAAGCTTGTTTATGTCATCGGTTGTCTTGTCATCGTCGGAATCCAACTCGATGTCTTCGTTCATAAGTTCCATGACGTCGATTGTTCGTCGACGGAGGTTTTTGGCGATGTAGTGGAGCCGTTCCTGCATGATGAATGATAGACGGGATGGGCCATCGCCTCGATCGAGATCGGGGGCTGAGGCTGCCATTGATGGCCTAAATTTCATTTTTTAGATCAAAAATCAAAAAAATGGAAAAGAATTTTGATTTCTAAAATTTAGAACAACCGAATTGCAAAATTTACATTCAAAAAACGTGAATATTTGATTTTTCCAATTTTCGCGTCGAGAACACCGATTTCTAAATTTTTGTTTCTCGACACGAAATTTTTTATTAACGCGAATTGTACTTTTTTTTTGGACTTTTTGTGGACGAATTCGCCCAAACCCATAAGATTAACACCTTAAAATTAATGGACCCCCGTAGACTTCACAATAGTCGACGTGGGCCACGTAGACTTCACATTATATTTGGTAATATAAATAGTATTTCGGACAACAAGCTGACTCTCCATCCTTGTAACTTATTGCATGTCCAAGGAGGTTAATAAAATAAAATAAAAAATAAATAGTGGTATGAACATTCAATACGTCTATGTATTTATGTATGTATGTATGTCTATGTTCCTGGCGGTAAATGAACATGAACGGTAAATGAACACAAAACGAAACGACACTCGTGTAATCGTTTTGTGGCTCAACAAGTGGTGCATCGGCCGGGAATCAAACCCGGGCCCCCCGGAAGGCAACGGCAACTGATGTTACAAATTTCGGTGATGCTTTGGGGCTTGGTCATTGAGCTCCAATTGTGGACTGCAGGCTCAGCCTTCGTGGGCGCGGCATACCAATGAGGGACTTGGTACAAACATTGTGCAGGCCCCAAGCAAGAATGAGTCACTGGTTACGCACATTATCTGTGAAGAAGAGTCGTGCACAGCAATGTGACACACATGAAGCGCGCAATCTGCGTGCCGCCAATTTTTTCAGTCAAAAAGCGATGACAATCATTGTGTTTGGTTTTATTCGCGCGCGTTTGCTGATTTAACCCATTGATTGCTAATTTCTGCAAAAATATTCCGTGTTTTCTATATCCGGTATTAGCTAAATCAAGCCGTAGAATATTCACAGTGCGATGTAGTGATCATGATACCAAAAAAGGAAATGTGGGGTGGGGTAAAAACTTAACTATTTTTCAGGTGAATTATTTGTGAGTTTATTTAAAAATGGGAATAAAGAAAAATTCTTATCAGCATTTTAGATTGAATTTCGGTGAGTCCACCTTAAATATTATAAATTAATTTGGAATTGCTACACATTTGTCTGATGTTGCGTGTTTTTATCGGCATTTACTGCACCACACTGTGGATACAACTCAGTGTGTTGTAGAAGTCAATTTATGCCAATATGTTCGCGTTTGTGTTGTTTTTTGTAACGTGTTTTACCAAGGACAAGGTCAATGTTAGATGTTCGTGATTTTTTGAACGTGTTTTTTGTGTAATAAAGTTTTGGTTATTGTACTGGTGATGGGTTTTTTAACCCTTTTATATTTTATTTACCCATATTTTATTTGATTTTTTAGGAAGGTGTTCGTGATTTTTTGAACTTGTTTTTTGTGTAATAAAGTTTTGGTTATTGTACTGGTGATGGGTTTTTTAACCCTTTTATATTTTATTTACCCCTAATTTATTTGATTTTTTAGGAAGGTGTTCGTGATTTTTTGAACTTGTTTTTTGTGTAATAAAGTTTTGGTTATTGTACTGATGATGGGTTTTTTAACCCTTTTATATTTTATTTACCCATATTTTATTTTATTTTTTAGGAAGGTGTTCGTGATTTTTTGAACGTGTTTTTTGTGTAATAAAGTTTTGGTTATTGTACTGGTGATGGGTTTTTTAACCCTTTTATATTTTATTTACCCATATTTTATTTGATTTTTTAGAGGAATT
The DNA here is from genome assembly GCA_963969345.1 of Turbatrix aceti. Classification (NCBI taxonomy): domain Eukaryota; kingdom Metazoa; phylum Nematoda; class Chromadorea; order Rhabditida; family Panagrolaimidae; genus Turbatrix; species Turbatrix aceti. The sequence continues at coordinate 2,970,235 of OZ017769.1, read as the reverse complement.
TTAGGATTACTTTTGTACAGTTTTGATATGGCATCGAAGGACTTAACCATAATTTTTTTTGCAATGCTATTGGGGAAAATTTTTTTACGATATTTATATGTAGGGGGTAAAAATGTCAATTTTTTTATTTTTTTTTTGTTTTTGCTAAGACGGCTTAGCAAGAGAGCGTGTGTGGCAGCGTGTGTTGTCGAATAGCTAAAGGGAATGGTAGAAAATAGTGACAATGTCACGATTTGATCCGTATATCAGACACAAGTAGTATGTATTTCGATTTAAGGGTAGACTTAAAATCTGCCCGTATCGTACAAGCGGAGATCAGTCCTCACGTTAACTGTCAATTTAGAAATACATAGTTAATGGTGCAGTTGAGTATTTTTCATATTTGGAACCACAAATTGGGGTTGGCGTTTAGTGTCCCATCCAGGTTTGCGACAGATCAGGTTGAACGCACCCACATAGATACTATTACTGTTAGATATGTTTTTAGTTAATTTGCTGGTAGTATGTATTTAAAATCGTTAGGTGTCAAAATTTAATTAAATCTAATCTAGATTCAAAATAGCAGCATACCCATTCCTACGCGCTACAAAAAATAAAACGGGGTAATCGTCTAAAAGCTCAGTGTCGATTGGCTTGTAAACTTGGAAAGCGTTATCGTCGAAGACAGCGATTTTCGCCTCCATAAGCCGTACAAAATCCGTTGGGCTCAGTGATCGGTATCGCTCGGAAACTGACGTAGGTACATCGTCGGAGATGAGGTGGATTATGCAGTCGATCATGCTGATGCCGCCGCTGACTGGATACGTAGTGAACCGATCCGAGTTTATGGCCTCCGGAAAATCCATGTCCAGCTGAATGGGGTTAGCACTTCTTACGATCCCCAGATTCTTTGCTGCCTGTGTTACCCATTCCGTGTTTGGTAGCTCTACATCTAATTCGTTGACCTGTACACAAATGTTGTGCACTGGGATGTGAGCACGATCTCTTGGTATGATAGGTATTGGGGTGATCACAGGAAACGATTGTAATGCGCTCGGTAGCGTTGTCTGAGCCGTGGACGGGATACGCTGAGCCGTGGACGGGATACGCTGAGCCGAGGACGGGATACGCCGAGCCGAGGACGGGATACGCCGAGCCGAGGACGGATTACGCCGAGCCGAGGATGGATTACGCCGAGCCGAGGATTGTCGGGTTCTTGGATGGCATCGGCATCCTCTCCATCGACCATTTCGACATCTCGGGCAGCCAGGGGGTTGTCAGCGCTGTTGTCGTGTTCTTGGATGGCATCGGCATCCTCTCCATCGACCATTTCTACATCTGGGGCAGCCAGGGGGTTGTCAGCGCTGTTGTCGGGATCGTGGATCGCATCGTCAATCTGTTCATCGCCCACTTCGATATCCTGAAGATTCACGACAGTGCCGTCGACATCAGTCTCGTCAGCCTGATTGGCAAGTGTCCCATTCTAAAATTTTTTATGTTTTCGTAATGGTTTGGTGTTTCTTACCAAATATGCCGCCTTCATCTTGTAATAAAGGCTTTTGGACGGTGTGGTGACAAGTCCAAGGATTTGACGAATGCACTCCCTGGCAGGTAAATGACCACCGAGGACAGTTTGATGTCGGAAGGTGTCTATTATTGCTGGGATGTTCCAGTTGATTCTGGGGAAGTTCCGCCTTCTGTTACGTTCCATATCGAGTAGAAATAGACTGACAGAAAATCAATCGGTCGGGACTGACTTACTGGCCGATGCCGTAATGTCGTTTGCTTCAGTCTGTTTATCATACACTCATACACATGTGTGTGTTAACCTCGGTCTCCACTTATTACCTCATTCTGTGATAAACTAGATAAGTTTGTATCAAACTTATTTGTTCTTATGTTTGCAGAGAATTTATTTTTGCAGCATTTTCTTTGCTACGCGAATTCATTTCCTGACATGTGATAACGATTGGATATATATGTGCCATTTTTTATATCGACGATTTGGCACACAGAATGCCAAATACAAAAAAAAGAAAGCTTTAGAACAAAATTTATTCAGAACATTCAATAATGAACCAAAATCTTGCCCATTTTGAGTAATCCTCCCCCATTATGAATAACAACGTGCATTTTTAGCTTTTCATCTCATATTTTTTAACAACTTGGAAGAATTTTAGTAAATTATGATTCAATTTTACCCTTCGGTAAAAATGTGGGGTTTACCCCGAGCGGCCAGGCCGACAAAAATTCGGCCTGTTGACACCCTTACATATGATGGCATGAAATTAAAATTGCCATTCTTTGGCAAAAATTGATTGGTCCGGTTTTCATCACCAATTTCCAGTACGACAAATTTAAATGTGAATAATAAGCAATGTGTGATTCAGCAATAAGCAAAAGAAGCAAATCCGTGTGGTATATTTTGCTGGATTGTAAGGGTTTTTTGCATGGCGAATTAGATCAACAATAATACTGCAACAATAATAGATGACTACAAGAATGCAATTTTTTCTCAACCGATGAATCCTCCGAAAAAATCCTCCGAATCTGTTTTTTTTCAATGTCTACTGTAATCTGTTAAAGCAAAAAAAAATAATTCATCGATACTACCAACTTGGAAGTAATTCCAACAACTCGGAGAAAAGAAATTTCACAGCTTGTTGGAAAGTAAAATGTGATTTTCATAAAAAAATGATCATATTGAAGAGTATACGCAGATTAAATTTTTTATCACATTTTTATATAGATCCATATGCGATACGAATTGTTTTTTTTGAAAAATGTGTATTTGATTGTAATCGATTTATGATATTGACGTCTTTCTCTCTTCGATGGACAAACCTTTTGAATACGCAAGACAGACGTTTTCTCTTCGACGGACAGACTTTTTCTGCGCAGTGGGCTGTTTTTTCTCCCTCTTTCTATTCGCTTGCCGCGCCCACGAAGGCTGAGCCTGCAGTCCACAATTGGAGCTCAATGACCAAGCCCGATGCTTTGCTATACAACTTCAGTGCGCCGACGGACACCATTTCCACATGCCATGCAAAAAAAGTCCGTCGAATCATAATTTGATCATTGCACTGACCCCGCCGACATGGAAACAAAGTTGTGGGAAAACTTTTTAGAAATATCCCTTTGCCCCATAATCGGACCATGCCTGATCCCTATCATCACTCTGTATATTTCATGTTTTCCCCCCTCCCGAAAATTAAAGAAACGTAGAAGAAATCGGCAAAAATTCTACTGATTTCAGGGGGGATCGAATTCGCCCAGAATCATCCAGAGCCCATTAAATTCACATTAAATTTTTTAATTATTACATAAGTAGTGGTATGAACATTAAATAAATGATACACTCAAAAAAAAAATCACGTTTTCGCAAAAAAAATATCACGAAATCGCATTGACGTTCGTGCGTGATGAAACGCAGGACTATTCTTGCGATTTAGCGAAGGAAAACGTGAGAATAATCTTGCGTTTTTGGTTGCAAGAAAGAGCTTGAATTTTGCCTGGCAAAGCGTTCCCAATATTTTCCGTGCGGGAGTACCCGTTTTTTGCCTAAACCGACCCCCTTCCCCATACCCCCCACCCCTTAGCACGGCATATAAAAAACATTCATTACAAACAATATGACTATAAAAATAATAATAAAAAACAAAAATCACTGCTAAGAATAGATAGAGTTGCCGTGTTGCTGTTTCTTCTGCTGTGCAGTCGCCGTTTCTGTGAAGGTCGTTGCTGTGATCGACGATCTCGTAGCATTTCGACTGCCCTGTACGGTCGCCGATATATGCCGACTCATCGCAGCCGATTGGGCCTAAAAACTCCAAGCAATTACAACAATCCACAAGTTTTCCCAAAAAACTTACTTCGAGTACAAAACAGGGCTCGATCGCAGGTTGTTTGAAGTCATCTGAAAGTATTGATGCGTAAATGGATAAAAAATGAAGCCCGAAAGTTAGTTATGCCCCAAAATTTCATACCAACTGCCTTTCAACCTATTTTTTTACCTTTTCTGCGATCGCGGAGCCAATCTTGGCGTCCCATCTGTCGCAGCGCAATCCTACCTAATAAATCGCAAAAAACTCATCGAGCAATGGCAAAAAAGGTAAAAAAAACAGGGTAAAACTTGGTTGGTGTTCAAAAAAGTCGTGATTACGCCCCCAAACTTTTGAAAAGCTCAAAAACATACGTTGGCAGCGGCATCACAGTTGAATGGAGTCGCCGATCGTATGAGTTTGCTCGGATGGTGTCGCCGGAGTTATCTGAAACAAAAGTAAAACAATTCACGCTAATAAACAACAATGACAACAAATCGACAAAAAATAACACGAACAAAAAAAAAAGCAAAGTCTGGAACAATGACAAGCTCGCTGCAAAAGCGATCGCAATATTCGCGTTGAGACTCCTCGAAATTAAAAAAAGTCGTACAACTCTTTGTCTTCCCTTTCTGCCCGAGCACGCTTGCAAGCGCGCTTGTCGAGATAATTGCAAAAAAATAATTGGGCCAAATTTAGATTTGTTTTACTTTTTTTTGGGTTCGATTAGTAAATTTGATAATATTTCAAGCATTTTGGTGCATTTTTTGAATAAATCGGACAATTTTTGATTGAAATCGAGTAGGGTTCGGAAGAAAAAATCCACAGGTCTTCAACATGTAGACAAAAATCTGAAAATTTCAGTACAGACTAAAAACTAAATTTCCTTTCGAATGACATACTCAGTTTTTTGATAACGAATTGATAAATGTCAAAAAAAACGGTTTTTTTCGGAAATTTGAAAATTTCGGAACTTTTTCGAACTTTTAGGAACAAAATAGTAAAATTTTTGAATTCTACGGGGTTTTTTACGTCCGGTGTCAAGATTCTTGCCATAACGTTTCAAAGCTGAGCCAATGGTGATTTTTTCCCCCGACCCCCCTTTTTTGATCTCGATTGTCGGAAAATTGGTACCAAAAATGAGTGTATGTTGCGCGAATTAATCTGGTGAAGCCAAAAAAATAGATAGAAATTCAAGAGTTACACCGTTTTGTAGACCGAAAAATTTCTAACAAAATGTTTTATCTCGTTTTGCTAAGCAGTGTTTTACCTCATAGCCTCAGGCGCTTAAACAAGTAGGGTTCGGGAGAATCGCTACCGTATGCCCATGCGATATGGTAATTATCTGAAATGTTGGTTCTAGATAAAAAAGATACCGCTCTATCGATTGGTAATATTCGCATTTTGATCACGGTTCTAAAAAGTACCGAATTTTTCAAATTTCTGAAAAAAACCGTTTTTTTGGACATTTATCAATTCGTTATCAAAAAACTGAGTACGTCATTCGAAAGGAAATTTAGTTTTTAGTATGTACTGAAATTTTCAGATTTCTGTCTACATTTTGAAGATCTGTGGATTTTTTTTTCCGAACCCTACTCGATTTCAATCAAAAATTGTTCGATTTATTTAAAAAACCCACCAAAATGCTTGAAATATTATCAAATTTACTAATCGAAATCAAAAAATTAAAAAAAATGTTAAAATTTGGCCCAAAATCTTTTTTTTTGCAATTAATTCGACCAGCTCGAGCAGCAGCAGCAGCAGGAGGAAGCGTGAATTCACTTTCAAATTATTTTCGCTATAAGAGCACCCAAAATGGTGACTTGTCTGAAAAACCTGAAAAACGCCCAAAAACGCAAGATTTTTACTTGCGATTATGAGCAAGAATGTGATTCTTGCGTTTTCGTGAGATTTGTGCTTGCGAAAACGTGACAAAATTTTTCTTGCGCATCAAATTTTTTTGAGTGTAGTTAGCTCGTTTTATCGTCCTGTTCCTCAACATTTTTTTTTTTTGTATTATTTTTTCAATTTAGGAAAACGTAAAACAACAAGTCTTGCGTTTAGCAATTAAAAAGTGTAAAAAAGTTATAAATAATTTCCAGACGTAGTAAATATTCAAAAAATAGCACGTCATAACTTTTTGCCAAAAATGATGTCAAAACGAGGAACCCCAGATTATAATAGAAATAATTTTTTTTTGAAGAAATAAAAAAATAACTCACGACAACAATCCCGAGGGCCCAGGCGCCTCTGGCTGTAACGTCATGCTCGATGACGCGGCACTCGTCGCCGCCGACGGCGGCTCATGAACCCGGCCAGACGAAGAAGGCGCCGGAGGCATCAGTTCATGATGAAAAACGAGTTCTTCCGGAGCATAGGAGTTCTCGACTTCCGGCTCGGTGTCGATATCCAGCATGATCTCGGCTCTGTCCCTCGGCGAGACATCCTGGACGTTGATTGTCGGCGGGAGAGCTTCCTGGCTATCCGTGGCGCTGCGTATGAGCGCATCAACCGCGTCTCCGATATCGTCGGTTTCGTGTTTTTGCCTGGCTGTTCGAGGTCGGAAGTTTCCGGTGACTGGTCGTGCTGGAGGTTGTGGGGGTGGGGGTGGTGGCGGAGCAGGACGGGTCTTTTTACTGACCACAGGTGCAGGTGCACCTGCATTTCCACTTGTACCTGGACCTGGACTTGGACCTGGTTGTTTAGATTTGGATTTTGGGCGTTTGGATGAATTTTCCGATTGGACTCGGGGTTGGTGGCGGAGGCGGGGTCGGGGCGGAGCTGGGCTGGGAGTGTCGGTTGATTGGGACGGGTGGGGTTCGTGCAACGGTGCTGGTGCCGGTTCCGGTTCCTGGGACGATGTGGAAACTCCAATGGGGGGTTCTCGTCTGGCACGGCGCCTGGATTGCTGAAAATTATTTGGATTGGAAACAGTAAACGGAAATTAATTTTTGGACGTAAAATTTTTTTTGAACGTAATTTTTTTGTAAATTTTTTTTTGTGTAAATTTTTTTGCAGAATTTTCATTAAAATGTAAATTTTTTAGGATACGTTTTTTTGAATTGTAAATAATTTAAAAAATGTTATTTTTTTGAATTTTGTTTGTATAGGCGCCTGGATTGCTGAAAATTTCTTGAATTTGAAAAAAAACGAACGTAACAAAATTTTCAGACGTAAAAAAATTTTAAAACGTTAGTAAACTAATTTTTCGGTCCCTATAATATTTACATGTTTTGGCTTTTTCTTGGAAGGCGCTGAAGGTGATTGCGACGGTGATGAAGACGACATAGCCGACGGAAAGCGATGTGTTGCAAGAGCAACAACAACGCGGGATGGCGATGATGATGGCGGCAACGACGGCAGCGGCGACTCTTTTGGTGGTTGTAAGAACGGAAGAGTCAAGCATCTTAGGAGGATGGATGACACTCAGCTCAATTCCACAATCCGCCGCCCGTGTGTGGATGGACACCAGTCAATTTTGAAAGCAGACGGGAGGGCAATAGACGCGCCAACGACACGCAAGCGGCATCAGGCGTGTTAATGAGCCAATGCCAATGCTGCCGGTGGCACTCGTCTCGCATGCGAGCGAAAGCAACAACCTGGTTTTCGCCCGAATGCCCCCCCGCGCAGGTCCTAACCATTCATTAGCCAGCCAGCCAACCAACCTCCCCCGGGGACATCAACTCACCAGCATCTGTTCGATGGCATGTCGGCGACGAAGTTCGAGTTCGAGTCGGGACTGCTGGTGTTGGTTGTCGTGCTGGGGACCGGGCCGGGTGCGACGACGATGCCGACTCTTTTCCTCCATGATTATCGGCCAAGAATGTCGCAATTAGAGTCGACGAAGGGGGAAGGAAAGGAGGTAGCCTCACTCGGCTCACCTGCAGCCCCTGAGGTTGTTGTGTGCGCGAAAGAAGAGCGAAAGAGTTTTAATCCATTGCCGGCGTCTTCTTGTCGTCCTTGCGGCCAAAACAACACCGAAAGACACACTTTTTTCACCTTTTCTTATGTTGTTAGTCGGCGGAATACGAAAGTGAAAAAGAGAGAAAAAGAACGTTTTTGGGGTGCTTCCAGGAACGAAGCACTACAAAAAACAGCATCTTCTATTCCATGCCGTTGAATTTGGTTATTAGAGGTGCTAATGAGCTTCCAAAACAACACAGGTGCCACGTTGATAAAAAGTATCGTAAAAAAACGTTGAAAAAGAAAAATCGTGTTCAGAGCACAAATTTCGCGTCGAAAAAAAAAAGTGTTCTTGGCACGATTTTTTTTTAATTTAAAAACGACATTTTTGAAAACAATTTTAACTTAAATTAAATTGGAACAAAAATTTGGATTCAAAAAATCGTGTCGAAAGTAAAAAATTCGCGTCGAGAAAAAAAAAGGGATTTTCGACACGAAAATGTTTCCAAAACAAAAAAACGCTTTTTGAACGGAATTTCACCGTAATTTTTTTTTGTATTAAATTCGAACAAAAATATCGTAAAAAATTGTGATAAATCGACACAAAAATTTTACAAAATTTGAAACGTAATTTTTGGCATAGTTTTTATTTTTTTATTGAATTCAAAGAAACATCGTAAAAACCGTAAAAAATCGTGTCGAGAATACAAATTTTGCGTGGATAGAAAAAAAAGGTGTTCTCGACACGAAAATTTTACTAATCCAAAAACTGACATTTTTGAACGTAATTTTATCGTATTTTTTTATCCAATTCATTCTCATTTATTGAATCCGATTGAATACGTCAAAATATGTATGTACGTCCAACACCCTCAAACCACCCCTTTCGGTCGATGCTGCTGCTCGTCCTCCGGTCGAGTCGGCTTCCGACCCGGCCAGACTTCCTTGGCGTATTTCTTGTGATGTTCTTCGACGTCGCCCAGCAGTGATCCCGGCAGAGCGGTGGGCGCGGTCAGATCCACGTTATCGAGATCGGGAGCTGCGTTCATCCTGATGCCGAGGATGCTGCTAAACTCGTCTTCGTCGGCGGGTGTTCGTGAAAAAGCGTCCGCATCCAAGCGACGAATCATCGGCCTCGGCTGCTTGGCTACGGATGGGAAATCGAGTGAAGCGTCGTCGATGCGGCGCTTCCGGGGGATGAGGGCTGTTTGGACGAGGTTTTGGAAGCGGCCGACCGTTGGATCGTCTGGAAAATAAAAAAAATAAGAAAAACCGGTTAAAAAAATATTTTTGTGCAAAAATGACCCTGGGGAATGGGAAAATGGCGCACGAGACGCTAATTAATCTCGGCACGCTAATTGGCTTCAAAAGTAAAAAATAAAAACACAAAAAAAATTTTACCGTAAAAAAACAAAAAAAAAGGTAACCTCAATTTTTTTTTATTTAAAAACAAAAATTTACGATAAAAATTTAATTTTTAACCATAAAAACTCACTCAAATCCACGATAATTTCCTCCGCAGCAAAACAGAGTTTCGGTCGATTTTTCTTCTTCTTTCTCGCATCGTCGACCGATTGCTCGATGACGGGGATTCTCCTGTTTTGAGCTGTGTTGTACTCTGTTAGGTGCTAAAAAACATTTAAAAAAAAAACTTTTACACCAACAAAGAAAAAAAACTTACATCGAGTTCTTCTTCATCTTCGGGTAAAATTTGTTTCGGAGCCGCGGAGGCAGTGTTAGCTTTCTCAACTTTGGCTTCGTACTTTTCGCGAATGATAAACCTCCTCGTCGATGCGCCAAAGTGAAAACATGTGCCAACATCCATAAAAATTGGGATAAGAGGGGCTATTCGGGTGTTTGATATAAAAGTTCCATGAGCTGAAAACGGGAAAAATCGGGATATTTGACAAAAAATGAATGAAAGGTAAAAAAAAACAAAAAATAAAACAATCGTAACAGATTTACGAAATCGTAAGAAAAACAGTGTTCTTTAAAAGTATAGTTACTTTGTTATTCGAAAATAAAAAAAAGTTATAAAAAATTGTAATACAGATACAAATAAAATACCGTAAAAAATAAAACAGAAACACAATAATAAAACCGTAAAAGCAAAAAGAAAAAAATAATCGTAATACATGTACGATATAAAAGTATCGTAAAAGTAACACAGAAAATAACATTACTGACTGAAAAGTATCGTTATTTTGTTACTCGAAAGTATCGTTACTTCTTTCCACGAAAGTAATAACTTTTTTTTCAAAAAAATGTTACTCCACTTTATCGTAAATTACGATAGCTCCTTTTCCCACCAAAAAACTCACAAGAACCCAAATCAACAAGCGCAAATCGATTCAAATGCTTGTGATAGATGAGCACGGCATGAACTCTCGAGCAAGAAGCATGCTCGACTGGGATTTCACAAAGCTCGACGTTTCTGCCGAAGTAAAAGTGACTGAGCTCGTCGACGAAGAGTTTCTAAAACACAAACTTTCTTCAACCCATAAATAGTTGAAAGGAACTCACATTGACAAGTTTATCGCCCTTGACGACGTCCAGATGGCTGCCATGAGGCGGCATGCCAGCCCAGGATGGAAGTTTGTATTTATCCTTCTCGGGACAGTGCGGCTTCTGCGTCACGGTGTTGGGGCCTCCAGACGGCAGCAACGGGGTGGTCATAACGAATTTGAGGGTGTACAATCGATTGGGTATTTATTGAAGTCCAAAAACGGATACTGGAACACTCTTTGGACGCGTAAAAGGCAAATGAAGTGCGAGAAATGCTACAAAAGCGAGCAACCGACAAAAACTTTAAATTCACGAAATTGCAGGTTCCCAGCGCGAAAATTTTTTGTGTTTGACAAAGTTGGGTTTTCTTTGTTTTTTCGTCGTTTTTCGTGCTTTTCTGTTCAATCATCCGTTTTTCGATATTTTTTGACCGTTTTACCCTCTTTCAGGTAAAAATGGTTCGTGTCATTGGTGCTAACAACAGAAAGCCGACGACCCGGAAGGGTAAAAAGTTTCTCATCGACCGGATGCCCAAGATTCGAGAAAATGAGAAGTCAGCGATGATCATCCACGGCAGCAAGACGACCGAACGACTCCGCGAAGTTCTGACGTTTTTCTACATGCTGAAACGACCGCTGTCGGTTCACCTTCGTCGACACAACCCCTTCCACATCTTTGACGACGAAACTGGCGTCGAGCGATTCTCTTCCAAGTACGACGCTTCTCTCTTCATCTTTGGCTCAAATCAGAGGAAACGACCGGATACGCTCATCTTTGGGCGCATGTTTGATGGACACATCCTCGACATGTTCGAGATGCAGATCGTCAATTACGTTCCGGCTAGCCAATATGGAGTAAGTTTTTTGTTTTGGCCCAAATTTGCTGTTACTTAAGTCAATTGAGAAACGATATTTTGGGGTTTTTTACGTGTAACAAAACGATATATCGTATTTATTGTTTTTTTTTCATTTTGGACACATTTTTACCCTAAATTACTTTTTTTGTCTGATTTTACTGTTTTTTGGCCTAAATTGTTTATCAAAAAATGTATCGTTACTGCAGTTACGATATTTTGGTTTCTTACGAGTAACAAACATTTTGTATCGTAAATGCAGTTTTTGTTTGACAGCTTGAAACTTATTTTTGGCCTAAAAGTCGCCATTATTTTTGATTGAGTGACGGTATTTTGTTTATGTATCGTTTTACCTGTATTTTTCGGCGTTTTTGGCCTAAAATATTTGTTAAGAGAATACCGGTAATCCAGTTACGAATTTTTGTTTTCAAATACGTATACGGATACGTAACAACAATTTTATATCGTAATCGCTGATTTTCTCAGTTTTTTTGTTATTTCTCTACTTTTTTCAGCAACTAGCCCCGATGGTCGGTGCCAAGCCAGTCATCCTGCTCCAGGGTCCCCTCTTCGAGACCGACGAAACAATCAAACGTCTTGGCAACACCATGGTCGATATGTTCCGCGGCGCCCGTGCCGAAAACATCCGTCTCCAGGGCCTCGAAAATGTTATCTCGCTCACAGCCGTCGACGGAAAGCTTCTTTTCCGCATGTACCGAGCTGTGCTCAAGAAATCCGCGACCAAGACTCCGCGAGTCGAACTCATCGAAACGGGCCCGAGCATCGACTTTGCCCTCGACCGCAACCGGATGGCTTCTGAGAGCCTGTTCAAGACAGCGATGCGCGTGCCCGACGAGGTGCGGGTCAAGCCGCGCAAGAACGTCTCCACCGACGAGCTCGGCACGAAGCACGCTCGCATCCATCTGGGCAATCAACGACTTGATGGCATCACGACGCGTCACGTCAAGGCGCTCAAGAGTCGCAAGAGCACCGGCGCCAACACGATTCCGCTGGGCCAGAGGTTTTGATTGTGAGTGGGGATTCGATGGGGTTTTGGTTGGAATGCACATTTTTGTTGGTTTTGAATAAAATTTGGCTTTTTTTTAATGTCTAAGTTTTAAATTTGTTCTGTTGTGAAACTTTTCAGGTCTTTCAAATTAAAGTAATTCATTTGCTCGAAAATGATAAGCACAATTAAAAGTAGGATACGATTAACAAAAGAAACAATAAATACGAATTTAAAAAAATCTTTTCTGATTAAAAATTTAAAAATAAATTCTTTTATAAATAAGAATTTTAAAAATTTTAAAATTCTTATTCATAAAAGAATTTATCAATTTTTATTCGTAAAAAGCATGATACCACCATTAATTAACGGGTGGTACAACAACAGGTGAAACTTTTTTCACCTTCATTATCCTGAAAAATATTTATTTGTTAGCATTGTACTTTCCCGATTAAAAAAAAAATTTACCCGGAAAATACAAAAAAGACAAATGTCATTACGGCACAATTTAGAATCCACAAACAGTAGATGCCAGGAGGGACTAAGTGGTATTCGAAACACTTGATGTTACAGAAATACCATCCCGTATTCAATAGCATATTGAATACGACGTTGATTCCGGCTTGAAGTAGAATTTTGATATCATTTTTGTAATTTGACGTTGAACCGTATTTTTTACGCTGGAAGTATTTAAAACATCCATTTATGAGCCTTTTGTTGTTGTTTTTTTTGCAAACAAAACGCTTACTTTATAGACGACGCCTAAAAAAACAATAATGTATAGGATCCCTGATGCAGGGGGGCACGTCATGGATATTCCATAATCCAAGTATGCCATGACAACAGTTATAGGAGTACCATGAATCCAGTCATAATGCCAGCTATATGTCTCAGGGGTATAGTTAATAGACGACCATGGTGAAAGATTTGTTGCACTATGAGTAAGAAAAATACAAGCGATGATCGCGTACCACCGTTTTATGCCACTGGACGAAAATAAGTGTTGCTCGATGGAGGGAAAGAAAAGCGAAGCATATCGATTTAATGACAGCACAAAGTTGGTAATCGTGGAGGTGATATAAGAGGCTTCTAGTGACGCTCCGAATACACCAAATGGCAGAAAGTCAAGGGTTGGGGGAAAAACCGAATAGAGTCCAACGATTAACAGTATTATGAGTTGAATGATATTGAAAATGCTGATGACTACAATAAACTTGTAGGCATTGTTCTTCAGAAGTTGAGGGTGCTTACAGATCATTACAATCAGAATTACGTTGAGGCTAATAAAACATACACATAATGTTACAATCATCAATTCGAACAACATAATGTGTCTGAACATGATGTGTCCGAGCAACTTAAAAGTTACTGTGAAGTTAGTTCCATACAACTGGAATCGTTAACTTTGGGGGGGGGGTGGTTCTATAATTATTCAGTCCCCCGTAGAAAAAAGGTGTGGATTTGTTATGGCATGCGCCTTATCTTGCTTATTAGTGCAATGCCGACATTTTTTTCAGAATTTGACTCAGCATTCCAGAAATAGACAAGTTGGCTGCTCTCGAAATTTGCACCTTAAAAAATATTAAAAATAAACATGTCGCTGGTACCATTTTTTGCGCTGACTGTCTCAGACAGCCTATCTGTTTTAGGGTAATAATTATTTATTTATGATTTTGATTTTTCAAAATCACTGATGCGATTTTTTTTTAAATATGTCGCCATCAATTTCGGGAAAGGGATTCAAGGGGGTCAGGCCCTCCATGTAATGTGGGGCCTTCCGGCGAACGCCGGGCGCTTACCCACGTACCGGATCGCCTCGGATAATCCTTTCCTTTCCCCATGTGTTCCTCTTCGAGATTCGAGTTTCGTTTTATTAACCGACCGATAACAAAAAGGGTGTTCTTACTCAAACGATTGAAAGAACAACTGCACCACTCTCCTCTTGGAGGGAAGTTGTCGTACGCGTGACGAACGACGCACGTATTAGAATTTTAATCTAAGCCTGCCGATTTGACTTGCTATTTCAAGTCCTTTCGTTGAAATATCAATACCGTTGCCGAAGACTTTGACTCCTAATCTATCTTTTCCTATCTTGACTCCCGTATCCAAGGATAATCCAAACGTTGATTCTATGTATCTGGTTTTGGCGATTTCTATTTCAGTATTTAGCTTGACGCCGGCTTCCGCACCATTTTTATCGACAACAAATCCTGCGCCTGCTTCACTTTTTATCAAGGGCATTGATGATTTTGATTTTGATCCCATTGTTTCTGTCATAGTTTCTTCTCCATGCTGAATTTTTGTTTTAAGCCGAGCGCCATCGGGACCACGCTCAATTTTAACATTGAATCCAAGTCCAAACAAAGATTCACTATCATCCGTTACCCTGGGGTCAGGTTTTAACGGAGGAGCAATGTTTTTGGTAGGAAGTGTAGCATCAAAGGTCTGCAAAATGAGAAAAATGCTTTTAACGAGGACATTGTTCCTTACCGATGAGTCAGTATTTTTGTCGCCGACAATTATACCGTTGGGGTAATAGGTTCTAGAAAGTTCTGCTGCCCATGCTTGGCTCTACAAAAAAAATGTAAATTAATGTTATAAATAGATAAACATTTACGCCTACGTGGACGTCATTTGTGCCTCCTAACATCTGGTCTAATGATAACTAACCACTGAGTAATGGTGAAATAAATAAATAAAAAAATAAGCAAAAAAATGTTCATTACCGAATTATCTTCAGGCGCCTCAGTCGGGGTGCTTTTTTGTTTGCTTTCCTGATGGTTCCTGTTATGAATCATTTGACTTCCTGACCGTTTAATCGATGCTTTAGCAGAACGCTGAGCCGATTCTTCTTGGTTGCTTTTCATTGTTCTGCCTTGATCGGTATCATTGGTGCCCTGCAAAAAAACATCTTTAAAAGCAAAAAAACCGGTTGGAAAGTTGGTTACCGTTTCGAGATCATACGTTATGATTTTCAGTTTGGGTTGTTTTTTGGCCTCGGAGATAGCAGACGAAGTATGCTTTTTGATTTTTTCATCGGTCAACTTATTAGCAGCAGAACTTATTTTTTTGTATCCTTTTTTAGTTTCACTGCGACTTTCATTTTTTTGGTTGTGAAATGAAACAATCGGGACATCAGACATGTTTGTTGTCTTTTGTGGACATGTTTTAAGCTTGAGGACAGAACTGAGATCAAGTATTTTCCGACCGGAGGAAAATGCTCTATCATCTCTTGACATCGAAGTTTCGCGGTTTGTCGTAACAGGATTTGTGCTTCCATTTAGGTCAATGATTTGATATTGAATTACGTGGTGTTGGCTTTCATCGTTCTGAAAATAAGAATCAAAGATACATACAAAATATTCCGAGTCTGTGAAACCTACGTGGTTTGAAGAATAAATTTTACGGTTATCGGCTGGCACATCTGCTGTAAATTCTCTCTGATACTGTTGAACAGAAAAGCTTCTGTCTCTGTTATCAATTCTGTGTTGAGCCGCTTGATGCACATTGACATGATGTGGATCGTATCTATTGTCAACAGCAAAGTTACCGACCGAGCCAAAATCCGCTTGCCAAACGTTTGAGCGGCTCGGCTCTGTTTGAAATTCTCTAATTCGAGCATTTGACCGAGCAACTTGGCTCGATTGGTGTGGCTCGAATGCCGAGTACAAAAGAAAGCTCTGACCAGTGTTCTGAAATATGTGTAGTATTAAAAACACTAAAACTTTGTTTATAAAAAAGTCACCGTTCTTTCAATATTCTCGGTGCCGTAATTCATTCGATTATCATTTCTGGCATGCACATAGTTGGACTGCTCGTACCGTTGATTATCAATGTCCTAAAAAAAGTATAAAAAATATAATTGACAAAAACGACAATTCTCACAGATTTTTCAACTTTCTCGGTGTTTCCAGTTTCGTTGTTAGTCAGAAAAGATTGATTGAAAGCATTCATCATATCCGCCTGAACTTGGTCAGCACTTTTCGCCATTATCGGAGCGGTCGTTGTTTCGCTTTCCCTATCAACTTCATTGCTGCTGTCGTCGGCGTCGTTGTTAACAAATAAAAAAGGAGGTTCTGCCGAAATACTTGTATCAATAGTCTCGTCGAACATGATGGCAACGCGAGGTTCTGAAAATTGTCGAAACTGCGGAAAAGAAAATGACTGAAAAGTTAAATTTAAATAAATTAGAATCGTAGACACATGTGATGGTTGCATCTTTTATATTTCCCCAAAATTAAAAACATTCTTGATAGATATCGAAATTGCTTTAAAATGTATGATCGATAACACAGCACGTGCATTTGCTTTGCTTTCTTATCATTTATGTTTACGTTTATTTATGCTTACGTTGCAATTCTTTTTCTCTAAATATTTTTTTTTGAGTTTTCAACCGCGCATCCTTGAATCACAGCTCTATGTTCTAAATATGCCATCTCTGCTCTATTTGTCGTTAGTAACGACAGGAAAAAATGCACCGCGTGACTGGTTTTCTCTCGTTTCTCTGCACTCTACCTGCGCTGAAATTACAGTGCGCACAAACCAGACATAAAAATTCATCCTGAAGTTTTTACCGGTATCGCTTCTCGGCCTCTTGGCTAAGATCAATTGTGTAGTATCTGTTCTTATCGGTTTAACCCCCGATACGGTATCAAATTGATACCTGGAGGTTAAAGAATTTTTGGAACCCGGAGGTGTGCAGAAGCTTGCTTCTCCCCCTCCACGGGTCGGCCCAACATTGCACTGACGTTGGGAGCGGCCCAGTCCCCTCCGGGGGATAAATAAAAACTAATATGTAATGTCAAACGTGGACGTCATTTGTGCCTCCTAACATCTGGTCTAATGATAACTAACCACTGAGTAATGGTGAAATAATAATAATAATAATGTAATGTCAAATCAGAATTCGAGGATATACTTTTTACAAGGAATCCGATGACTCAAAAATTATTAGCATGTTCAAAATACGTCAATGGCAATATGTGCGGCCAGTCAATTTTAAATTAAGCTTACACTAAATTGTTATCTGTTATGTTCACGTCAATCTGAATTCAATGATTCTTTTTATAAATTTGCCTTCATTTCCCTTCAAACTGTCAAGAATCGACACCAAACGCTCATGTAACACATGAGGTGTGAAGAACGACCTGGCGATACAATTCCAGGCAGTTTCATTTGAAAAAATCGGCAAGAAGCAAAAATATTCCAAAAAGAAACAACGATCGTAATATTCCAAAAAGAAACAACGAAGCTATAGCTTTCTAAATATTTGTGGCGCGCAAATTGACGATCGTCTTTGTCAAACCACCACGACATGTTGAACAAACCAAGCAATTTACAAATTTTGTTTTACCATTGTTGTGCTTCTGCATCATGCCTTCTGTAATGAATGTGTCCCAATATTCAAAAATGGGACCCAATATTCAAATGAAGGGCGGTGCGCGCGCTTATAAGGAAAACAGTTATCAGCTGATATCTCGGAACTGATGGCGGCTATCGAAGATTTCTTTTTTGCAATGTGTTCGTCTTGATTTTCCGCATCTTCGTGCAAAATTTAGAAAAAATCGTCAGTCTGCATCAATTGCAATTTTGACAAATGTATTGAAAAAATGGCTATCTTTGGATGCTCCAATCAAAGCTCACAGATAATCAATTTGAAAAAAAAATAGATGTACATGTTGCTAAATTGTGTTTAATCGATTGCAAAGGAAAATTTAACAAACACTTGCATATGAACCCTTGTAAACGTGATGAAGTTTTACGCTTATGCCGCATGCGCTAGCAGCAGCGAATTGAGCGCGTGCATTATGAGCGCTATTTTAGCCAAAAATCAGTGCAAATGGTACGCTGTGCGACGGCACTACATCCATCGGACGTACACCAAGGTGTTGCATTTTGTCTGTAAAAATTTGTATAGTTTTGTAAAACAACGTCTGCATTTGTCTTGTCTGTCATGCAATGTTATAGACGTTCCACAATAAGAGTGCGTCTTTACTGAAAAAAATCAGACAGCTTACATGTATGTACCTGCGCCGACTAGCTGTCAAAATGAGAAAGGAAGCAGGCATGCAGACATCGCACACCACTTGCACATTCAAATATGTATTTGGCTTGATCTTTGCTTTCCGGCTTTCTTTATCCGCGTTGTATTTTTCAGAAATAAAATTTTCTGATATTTTCCATTTTTGTTCATTTGTTGGGCTTTTTATTAGTTTTGTCGTGCTTTTACATATATTATTTGTATTTACTTTTTTTGCAGGGAATGTTGTCAAATAGCGATCAACTTACGGTTCTTAAAATTGCCTTAATCGATGGATTCAAATACAGTCTTAGCTATACGTTCTTTTTTGCTTCGATCGAGCGCCTTTACTGCCGCTGGAACGTGATCGACAAAGGCGATGCCATGAAACATGATGAGCAGCTCAAGACTTACATATACTTTTTTTTGGCAAACTTCTGCATCAAATTTGGGTTCTACTTTTTGATGTTTTACATGTGTGCTCGTCGAATCAAGGAAGCAGGCCGGGAACTTTCCGTGGATGAACTCATGCATGCCAAAAAAAATTCCAGAATGTTTATCTCAAAAATTCTGATGTATTGCGTTCTTTATATCGCTAAATATCAACTATTCGTCTGGATATCACGGCTGTGGTGTGTCAAATTTCTTTTGCGTATTAGTCTTACCGTCGTTGCCATTTACGATCAAAATTTGATGTCTTTGTGGTCGGTTATTTCATCCAACTTGGAAGACCAACTCAAAAAGAATGACACGATTATGATGCTTGTACATCCTCATAACTTTACTTTGGACAAACACAACGTCTTTGCTGAATTCTAATACGTGTATCGGCACAAATTACGACTGGTAAAAAAATGAATACGATACTGCTTTCCTTATTTTTGTATTTATGTTTCACGAATGTTTCTGACTTTTATATTGTAAAATGTGTAATAATAAAAAAGTATTATTACCTGAACGAGAGTTTGAAAAGTTCATTTTTTTTACCAAAATTTTTTTGTGGTACTCTTTTTAGGGTCTTGTTTTCAAGACGAACACCTTGCCGCTTACTTGTTCGTCACGATACCTCGCCAGTGGATGATCGTAATTCAGATTCAAGATAGCATCCCGGCTCGAAATAAATGGAGCAATTTTGTTCCGCCTCAACAAGAAATGCGTTCTAGCAACTTTTCTTCCGAAATTTTGGTCGGATGATCCGATCCGCCATCCGATCCGAAATCCGACGCTTCGGATTATCGAGGTACAAAAATGAATACGATGTTGTTTTTTTATTACTTGTTTATTTTTCTGTTTAACGTTTGATTCGCGGTCCTGTGAATTATGTTACATGAAGATACATTTTTCAAATTAGCGCATGTACAAAATTTTAGTCCAAAAAATATATTACGTCAGTTTACGTTCTTTAGCCGCTGCACCTGCTTGCAGTAGTTTCTTCAGGCGTTACATGGTCTGCAAGTTTCGCCTAAGAAACTAAACATGCCCTGCGTAAAGCATACCGCGTGACACCAGGAACTTTTTAGCTTCACTGATCTCACAAAACAATTTACATTTCTTTACAGTAAACAAAATTTATTACGTATAAGTATAAACATTACAATCAATTACAACAGAATGAGAAGTTCGAAGTCAAGAAAATGTTTTAGTTGTAATTGCATTTGATATAGTGTAAACATGGATTTTTTTGTTAAACGGGAGAAACGACTTGCAGTACTCTCGATACGGACGAATCAGAAGTAATATCGCACCGCCTTGAGCAATTGCGTTAAAGTAAACAAGGCAGTGCAGCAAATTAAAGAATTGTATTGCACTGATTCCAAGTGTAGCAAATAATATCAAAGTAACATACGGTACATAAAGAAAAACAAAAATGAGAAGTATTTGAACAAAAAAGATAACGATACCCAAAACTAATTAACGCCGCACATAACGTATTACCCAAACCAATAAAAACAAAAAGGGTAGCTATTAGCGATTGAAATATTGTTTGAGGAATCCCCAACGCGTATCCACCGGATAGCGGTATTACGAAACATGGTATATTGACAGCGAGTGACACGTGTAGGAAAAGTGACCAAAATGCCTGATTCATAAGAAAAAACTTGTTTGTATCAACATTTTTGTATTTCTTTATAAAGCACAATAAAAGTATGCTGTACAAAGGAATAGTAATAACAGATGTAAATATATCTGTTACCTTGATAATGCGTTCTATCCATTCGTCTTTAGCCAACGCCATTTGTTATCACCAACCAACCAGGAAATGTACTAAATTGAAGTTTCAACTTGAAACAATTTAGCAAACTAAAATTATTTATAAAAATCACTTCTTTGGGTCTTCGACTGCCGCAGGAAAATCTTGAGCAGGCAAATTCTCATATTTTTGTGAAAGGTAAGCAAAAAAATACATTTGCAGCTGTAGCAGCTGCATGGTTTGATTGCTTGCAGTGGAACCATGTCAAGTGAACTTTCAACCGAAAATGAGCACGACGAGTGGCAAAAGAAACCTACTTTTTAATTAAAAAAGTAGTCCCACTGGTCCTACAAAAAATCCAATGTATTCGCAGTATAACAAATAGACAAATATATTATATAGTATGTGCGTTGCAGGTATATCAGTATAATCCGCTATCAAATCAATATAATCCGCTTTTTAGTTCGATTCCATATCAGAAAAAATAATTATTTAAATGAAAAAGGTTAAAGTAATAAATTAAAAATAACAATTGCAAAAGACAACATAAAATTCATCAAAATTTATCGTGTAAAAAGATAAAAACTTCACATGCAAATAATATATGTATAATACATAATAACTAATTTTTATGACAGGTTGTTCATAAAGTGCAAACTTTTAATAAAATCCAGGACGTCGTCGTGGATTCCTTGCACAGGACGAGGGCAGACTTGACGATGGGCCTCGAAGCAATCCTCGGTCTGGCAGAAGGCGTTGCACGTCGGACAAATGAAAGGCTCGGATGTCGGAGTCGGCTTGAAGCAATGGAAAACGTCGCTGGTCCGCAGACACGTAGGACAATGCTGTCGTTGGTAGCGGTCGGTATTGTTATCGTAACGAAAAGATTTGAGAGAAATTTGTTTAAACTAAAAAATAGTGTTTCGTAAAAAAACCGTCAAAGTCAAAATTAAACTTACTTTTCCAAGCTGTTAAGAAATTGGAGCAAATTTCTGTGTTTCAGCGTCGTAGATTAAAATGTAACAATACGTTTTAATCACATTCGAAAGATTGGTAAGGATGACCTGTAGTGATGTATCCAAGATAATATAATTGTAGTCAGGGTAGACAAAACGAATAATTTTATCGACGTCTGCGAGCGACAACGGGTATTTCACGCTTGATGGCAGGTTTGCCTTGGATATGAGCGAGCTCATGAGCGAATTAATAGAACTTTCATTGATTAAAAAGACATATTTTTTGTAGTAAGAGCACGCCGCGGCATGGAAGTAGTTGTTTTTGTCCGGAACATGTTTGTAATCGTCGAAATACATCTGGACGTACTTCTTGACCGTTTGGACGGTGCTGGAGACAATTTCAGTCGAGACGGAAAGTTCGTTTGATTCAGCATCAGCCGAATTGTCAGGTTCAACGATCAACTTGACGTCAGCGATGACGGGCAACGCAGCAGCCTTGTCTTCAAATTCGTGGCGAATGTTGGCGATTCGCTCGTTCATTTCATCGTTGAATGTGACCAGCAATTTTCGACGTTGCAGCAATTCCGACACTTTTTCGTTGAATTTGAAGAATGCGTCGGAGCCAACTTCGATTTTCAACATTTGTTCTGAAAAATATGAAAAAAATCGTTTTGAGAAAAACAATCTTTTCAAATTCACTTACGTTGAATTTCTGAAATCACGGCATCGATGGCTTTGATCGTGGAAGGTAACGACGGCATGACGGCGATGGATGACAAGCTGACAACAAAACTGTTGAATTCACTGAATCACTGACAAAAAAGCGGGAAAACGAACGTAAACGAAAAAAACGATCGCGCGCCAATTTTGTTTTTTTTTTCACTTTGTTTACCGCCTTTTTTGAAAAAAATCATCGATCTCATACATTTTCCCGTGTAATTAGTCGATCTGAACAACTTTACCGAATACAAATGAAAAAGATTTACAAAACAAAACAGAAAACATAAAACAATTACTCATTCATCTCCCTTGAAAACCAGTCGTGGTTTTTTGACTTTTGAGACGGCGTTGTCGAGCATATCAATCGGGTTAAACTCAAAACTTTCAATCATTTGACAAACGCTTGGCGGAATGTCGGTAGCAGGCCGGGGACAAATTTGAAGGTGGACGGCAAAACAGTCTGCGGTCTGACAAAAAGCACTGCACTTTGGACAAATGAAAGGCTCGGATTCCGGAGTGGGTTTGACACAGGGAAAACGGGCGCCATGGCGCAGGCACATCGGGCAGGATCGTTGAGGACATTTGTGGCGGCCGCCAACATAGCGCCAACAATTGTAGCATATCGATTCCATCTGAAACAAATTTTATAAAAATTAGGGATGAAAATTTTTTTAAAACATACGTTTTTCGAAAAACGCGCCAGAGGAATAAATTGTTTTGATTCAGAATCGTAGATCAATTGATAGGAGCGCCACATGTAGTAGGGACTCAACGGCATATTAGTCAGAACAAAGTTCAGCGAGGTGTCCAGGATAATGAAAATATTATAGCACTTCTCGAAAACATGGTTCTTCAAAAGAGACGAATGGATAATTTGGTCGACGTTGGCGAGGGACAACGGGTCTGCATTCCGTTGCACCTTCGACTCAGAAAACAATTTCTCGGTTATTACATCGATATTTCGGGCAGAATGCGTAGAATGACAGGTCATGGTGTTGGAACATGCCGCAGCGTGAAAAAAGTTTTTTCTGCCGGAAATGTTTTTGAATTTGTTGAAATACCTCTTGTCGTACTTTTTGACCGATTCAACAGTGCCGGTAACGATTTCGGCAGGTTTTTCGGACTTGACTTCTTTTTCCACGACCAATTCAACGTCTTCGATGGCAGGCAACTCGGCAGCCTTGTTTTCGTACTCGTGACGGATGTTTGCGATGCGCTCGCTTCGTTCGCCTTCCAATTCTTCGATTTTCCTGTCGATTTCCGCGTTGATTTCGTCGATGCGACCGGCCATTTCCGAGTTGTACGTTGACAGAAGTTTTCGACGTTCCAACAATCGAGCCATCGTATTCGTTAATTTAATTAGCGCGTCAGAAGCCATATCAAGAGCTGGCATTTGTTCTGACAAAAAAAAGACCATTTCGGGGCATATGAAAAAAATGTAAACTCACTTTGAATTTCTGTAACAGCAGCATCGATGGTTTTGATTGTGTCCGACAACGACGGCATGGCAACAATTTTGAGAGAATGTGAGTTGTTTGTCGTCTTTGATTACCTAAAATCCGTAAAATTGAAATGCAAACGCGATTGTCACGAAACAACAATAAATTGTAAAAAACTGGAAAGACAAAAACAGGATCGAAAAAATAAACAAACAACAGAGAAAATATTGACAGAAAAATCGAATTTGCAATTCATAGGCGACCGATCGACGGTAATGATTTCGCTTCGAAACCTCTGCGTGCGCGTTTTTCATGCCAATTTATTTTGCGACTTATTTTAGAAGACAGAGTTTCGAGTTTTCGAGCCGAGTATAGCCGCTCACTCAAAACTCGATTCCAGGATCGTCGACTTGAGTCGAGCGGCTCGAAAGCTAGACAACTCTCGTCTTCAATTCAGGTACAGTATTTTTTGGACCACATAATTGCTATTGGCGTACGTAAGTCACGACATAGCACCATCTCAGCAGGTATTTAGCCAGTGGCAAGGTGCGATATCGCTCGACAAATCGAAATAAAGTACTGAAAAAATGTTATAATTGCAAAAAGGCTTGGCAACGGGTTTTACGCCTAAACTGGCCAATCCCTGTACGTATGTTCTTTGAGAAATTTATTTTTAAGCTCATTCCAGCAGTTTTCAACCACAAGTGGCAAACTCAAACGCGTCATGCTCTACGGACTGGTGGTTGTTGCATTCTGTGCGTGTTTTATTTACCTTAGCGTACGTTTAATTGTAATCATCTGCAAGAAACCCCAACTTTTGCGCCACAATGCCTATAAATTCATTATTATCATAAATATTTTGAATATCATTCAACTTGCCGCTCAGTTATTTGGAGGTATTAACACGGCTTTTCCTGAAACGTATTCCCAATCGACATCTGCAATATTCGGAGCATTCCTTGAAGCTGCATGTTTTGCCTATGAAATCACAAATTTTGTATTGTCAATCAATCGCTGTGCTTCAATTTTTGCACCATTTGTGGAGCAACGTTTATTTTCGTCATTTGGAATGAAAATGTGGTGCACATTCCTAGCTTGTATTTTTTTGGCTCTTTTTGGCATGAATATTTCACCGCTTTCATCTTTATATTATGATCCCGATCAGTTTACATACGTTCACGCGACTCATTACAGTGCACGTTTCATTGCAAGAACGGAATTTAATATATCTCTTCCGTGCTTGATAACTTCAGGATTCCTATACATTACTGTATTCATCGGAGTTGTTTATAAAGTAAGTTATAATATTTTTATACGATAAATGCAGAAAAAAGTGTTTTGCAGCGCAAAAAGTACGGTACTCCAACAAACTACCGAAATGATATCAAAATTCTTGTGCAAGTTGGTACCGAAACAGCAGCCAATATTACATTGTATATGATATGGTTATTTTGTAATTATTGTATTCAAAACAATGCAAGAAAGGCTGCCAGAAATTTTTTTTGGATTTTTAATTCTGCCGTCATCTCGATTGTCTACTTTGCCTTATTCGGGTTAG
The DNA here is from genome assembly GCA_963969345.1 of Turbatrix aceti. Classification (NCBI taxonomy): domain Eukaryota; kingdom Metazoa; phylum Nematoda; class Chromadorea; order Rhabditida; family Panagrolaimidae; genus Turbatrix; species Turbatrix aceti. Next base: position 2,945,285 of record OZ017769.1, on the reverse strand, counting down.
TTCGTTTTAGTATTTATATATCTTTATAATTTTGAAATTTAGCATAAAAACGACTACAAAAATTACAGTACAAACTGTTGCGCAGCACGTTAATTAAGAGGGAGTCTGCGAGCAAATTTATCAATAAGATGGACCGTCCGACACAGAGGTTTTCAACTGTCAAATGTTTTTTGCCAAAGTTGTTGGGACCCATGGGGAGGTTCAACTTTTCGGTATGTCACATTTTTCTGGTACCGGATTCTGGAGATACGGCTTCTGCAATTTTCGACGTCAAATTTTCAAATTGTTTCAAAAATGCTGATTTTTTGGTTACGGGGGTTTCTTGCCATGAGAAAACGATTGCCCAAAAATCAGCATTTTTGAAGCAATTTGAAAATTTGACGTTGAAAATTGCAGAAGCCGTATCTCCAGAATCCGGTATCAGAAAAATGTGAGATACCGAAAAGTTGAACTTCCTCATGGGTCCCAACACGATTTTTAAACGATTTATATTCTGAAACTCGTACGCACCATATCTCCCAACAACTTTGGCAAAAAACATTTGACAGTTGAAAATCTCTGTGTCGCCGGAAATAAAACTGCTCACAGACTACCTCTTAAAATGTTGAAGGATTCTGAATTGTTCATCAGTGTTTTATCTGGGTTTGTTTGTTTTTATTCGGTGTTTTATAATTGTTTTTGAAGTAATTTTTTAGGGTTGTAACAAAAAAAGACTGCATAGAGTGTTGTCTATCCTTTTGAATGACGTATTTCTAATTTTTCTAAATGTTTGACTGGGCCACAAAAACCCATGGTTATGGGTTTGCCACTTTGCAATGAACTTTGGTCGTATGTACATCGATGATTTTTTGCTTTCATGATTTTTTTCATTTAACATTTTATTATGGTGTGTATTTTTTTACGATTTACGATTTGTGTGTATGTATAATAATAAATTGTGTGTATAATAGTAAATAAAGAAGCTCTGGACACCCATATGAAAGGAGCTTAATCACACATAACGGAACACAACGGTAACCGAGAAAAAAAACGGCAGGACCTGAGAAACTTCGGATTCACATTTGCGGTATCCCTGACTTTGAAGGGGGTCGTCGAGAGCAAAAGAAGTCAGCGGTTAGAAGTTCGGTATGAAAACAAGCATCTCGCACCTGTAATGCAAAATTATAACTCTGAATCTAAATATTATGCAAAACTTCAAAAACGTTTCGTAAGCAGTCACAGTCGAATTTCTTATTGATGAACGCATCTTTCGTTGTAGGTTTTTTGTCAGTTTTTTTTCACGTTTTGTGTATTTTTCTACTGTATTTTATTGTTTCAGGTAATGCTGTCGACAAATGATACATTTTCGGTTCTTACGGTTGCCCTTTTTGATTCTTTTACGGATGGTATTCTGACGACGCTCTTCTGCGCTAGTTTCAGTCGCTATTACTGTCGCTGGAACGTGATCGACGAAGCCGATGCCAAGCGACGAGATGAAGAGCTCGTTGCTTACCTGTCTCTATTCTTGACAATTTTTTGGGTCGAATTTTTTTTCGACTTTTGTCTGTATTACATATATGCTCGTCAAATCAAGAAATCAGGCCGAGAAGTTTGCTTGTGCTCACTGTGGTATTACGATTACAACTTTAATACCTACATTTTAATTGGATCCTTACTTCTTAGATACTTTGTTGTTTCTCCTCTGATGGACCCCCTACTCTACATTACAGTACCCCGTCTGTGGCGATTCAAAGTGGTTTACTTTATTTCTTCTGCCCTCATTGCCATTTACGATCGAAATTTGACACCTTTGTGGACTGCGATTTTGTCAACCTTCGATAATGACCAGCTCAAAATGAATACAACGATTACTATTTTGCGTTCCAGCAACTTTACTTCGTATCAGGACAACTTTGCTTTTTGATGCGTTTATATTCGATGTATGTATGTATGAATAAATGAAACGATACGGTATTACAATGTAACCTTACTTATTTTTGTTTGTTGCGGTTTTTTATATCTTGTTTCCTACTTTTGTATCGTAAATTAAAAAAAGAATGATAAAGAATTGGATAAAATGACCACAGTAAGAAAAAAACTGCTGCAAAACCAAAAAAATTTAACTTTTCGTTGCGAGACATTTTTTGAAACAAAAAACAACCGTGAACTACAAAAATAATTTTTCGCGGCAGGACAAAAATTTGATTTGAAAAAAAACCGTAACATCTTCGTTGCGAGACCTTTTTTTCAAAGATAACAATTTTTATTACAAGTTCAACAACAACAATTTTCTAATACCACTTTAATTTTAATTTTGCAAATAACAAATTTTGGATTCGTGTCCTGCAGCGAAAGTCTTTCACATTTCACGTCTCCATTTCGGCGTCGCCTGCCGGCCCGGCCGCCGATGATGCGCGCGCCTTCTCGGCAGCAACGCACTTTGCGTCAACCGCAGCAGCCAGCTTGACAAACTGCTTCGCAGCTTCGGATTCCGTGTTTCCAGCAGCATAGGGTATTCCGTTGTCGGACGCGAGGGCCAGCGAGATGTCGTGCGGGAGCTTGGCGAGGAGATCGAGGCCCTCGTCTTCGCAGAGTTTGGCCGCGCCACCGGTCGTCGAGGGAAATAGGTCACTCTTCGTCTGGCAACACGCGCAGAAGTGGTACGCCATGTTCTCGACGACCCCGAGCACTGGGGTTTTTGTCTTTCGACAGAAACTGATCTCTTTTCTGACGTCTAGGAGGGCGACTTCCTGTGGAGTCGTCACAATCACCGCTCCGTCAAGTCCGACCTGGAGGAGGAGTTGGACGATGGAAATGTGCTCATCCGACGTTCCGGGAGGTGTGTCCACGATGAGGTAATCGAGAGTACCCCAATCGACATTTTTGAGAAACTGCTTGATTAGACCGTTTTTCCGAGGACCGCGCCAGATGACGGCGTCGTCGCGGGATGAGAGCAGGAAGGCGATGGACATGACGGCGAGGTTGTCGCGCACGTAGATAGGAGACCACCCGGCAGCACTTGTTCGAACGGATTCGGCCTCGACGCCGAAGAGCCGGGCTTGAGACGGTCCGCAGATATCCACGTCGAGAACGGCGACCTCCTTTGTGCCATCGGCTGCCAGAGCGAACGCGAGATTTGTTGCAACCGCTGATTTGCCGACGCCGCCTTTTCCGCTCAGGATGAGAATCTAAAATACACAAAAAGAGATGATTTTGTGAGTTTCCGGTGATTTTTGACATAAAAACCGTAAAAAAAAGAAAATTTTAGGCCAATGAAAAAATCGGTCACCAACCTTGTGCTTGACATCAGCGAGTCGCAGCCGAATCTCGTCAATATCCGGATCGACGGCTTTCTCACCGCTCGCGCAAGCCGACTGGTTCGGACATCCTGCGCACGCTGAGGACTTGCCTGCATTCTCGGATTCCGTACCGGGACAGGACTCGTTGGCATTGTCTGGAACGTCTGACATAGTGCTGAAAAAATTGGTTGATAAAAATCGATCGATAAGCGGGGAAACTGCTCGAAGGCCAATTTCGGTGAACTTTTCATCTATTCTTTCACGCACAAGCGTTTGTTTTTCTGCGGGTTTGCGAGCTGCGAGGCTGCCTGCACAGTGCGCGCACTTATTTTGTTTTCTGTCGCGCGCAATTTTTTTTTTTTAATAATATTTTTTTACGTTTTTATTTGTTTTTTGTGATATATAGATATAATTTATTACAGAAGTCAAGTATAAGAGTAACTAGACGACTCCGGGCTATTCGAGGCTGTCGTCGACAACATTTTCTGAAACATTAAATAAAATCAACCGAATTTAAAAAAATCTAATATAGAACAATCCATCAAAACAAAACAATTCCGATTTACACTATTTATTTTCAGATCATGGTTTCAAAAAACGACAAAAAAAATTTATGGACCGCGTGTTATATGATAGTGGTAATTCAAAAATCAGCATTCTTTTTGGTCTTAGTAATGTACATTAATCAAGCATTCCAAATCAAACGTTTTTTTAAATGCCGCTTCTACTCTGTCAGAAATCGTTTCATACTCATCAATCATGAGATCAATGGCATTTTGATCAATTACTTTTGCATCAAGCCGACGCATCTCTCTAAATCTACTCCTAAAAATGTTGCGAATCGAAGGGAAGCGCTTGTCGAAGAATTCAATAGCGGGTGGGATATTGTGCTCGAAAAAGTACGGGCTATCAAGACTGAGCCATTGCGTTTTCGGTTCCATTATATCGAAGTAGGCTTCTAAGGTCGGTGCCAATGCAATTTCTTCATAGCTGGGTTCCGTACTGTTGTAGGGTGCCCATGGAGGGGGCGGCGAAAAGCCAAGTGCCTTACGCAACTCGGTTTTGCCGATGACCTTAATCACGCATGGAACCAGCCTTTCATTAAGCATTACGGCCGATCGATACTTAATAAGGCCGCTCCAAAACTGCTCGTGATCCTGATTGCTCATGCATGAGATATTGGCCAATCGGATGGCACTTTCCAGATCTGACGGTGCCATCGTATCTTCAGTTTCGTTTTGTAGCGCCAGCAATCCTGTGACAAAAGAAGCCTTGTCGGGGTATTTGAATACTTCTGAAGGTTGTGTATTTTTTTATATTTTATACCAAACTGGACTCATTGTCAGTTTGCGTGCCAAGAATATTTCATGTGACTTACTTGCATGTAAATGGCAGGCAAAAATAAGGCAGATAACGAGAACAGTCTTCATATACATATCCACCTGAAAATAGTCCATATATTTCAAATTGTTTTTAAACTTAAAAGTGCATATACGTACATAAATGGCAGCGAGCGTCGAAAGTTAGATAGGAAATATATTTATAATTATCGCAAAAAGAAAAGATCGTTCGTTCCGTGACCCCATTTCGACTTGAACATACCAGCGATCTTTCATTTTAGCAAAGAATCTATAGGATTTCATAAACTTTTCAAACGTTATCATAACAATATAATAAAATCATGAAAGAACAGGGTGGCGAAATATCGCGAGAAAAAATCTCCAAGGCGACCCCGTTGCCAAAAAGCATCCAAAAATGTTTCCAACCTTAAAAAAAATAAAAAAAATAAATAAATAATTTATTGTCGTCCAATAAGTAATAAAAAAATGTAAAAATCACAAGGCCAACAAAAACGTCACTCGAACAAAACCTCGTAGAAAAACCACTTGTTGCCATGGCAAACGGGATGGTCCGGATTCAAACTGACGTAGCCGTCGCCCGTTGGATTCCACATATTCTTGTTCCATGGAGTTCGAAGTTTAAAGTCCGGAGGCACAGTTTGGAACACATCGATAATTTGAGTTTCGTTGTCGAAGAATCCGGCGTAGTCTTCGATGTTGAATTCGACCCGGAGGTCACGCGGCATCTTTTCCATCTCCTGTTTCAGAAAAGCAAAATCGCTAACCAAGCGCTCGCGATTTAAGGATAGCTGAAATAATCAAAAAAATATAAAAATTAAAAAATTAAAAAAAAAACATACAGGTTTTCCCATTCCAGAGACGCTCACATTGAACGTCAACCTGTACATTCCAGGGAAAATGGTTTGCAGAGCATTCACCAGATCACCAGCGGGGAACCGAGCACGCAGAACCGGCATTCTGATCATCATTCGTCTGGTTTCGGGTAGACTAGAACAAACTTGACAATAAAATCTTTAAAAAAAAGCGTTAACCAACCGAAGCGTCGTTTCCCGGAGAAAGTCAATGAATCTGCCGGCGTAGTCGAAATCGCCGCTCGGAGGCTGGATGAACTTGAACTCGTAGTCAACGGCCGTAAACCGCTTCGTCTCAAAAAGCTTCTGAAAAACGACAAAAATCAAGCCCTGCAGAACTCGAGTTCAAATTATGACAATAGAAAGTCAAACTGCGGTCGCAAAATTTTTCGTCAAAGTCGAAAAGAATATTCCATTCAATAAAACAGTAACAAAAACAGGAATAACGACAGTAATCCATAACATTTGAAAATTTAGATCGATCGTTACTCCAAATTTCGTGTCGAGACATCAGACAATCGTAAACCATCGTTTCTTTATTCTATTTTTTTATTACTTTTGAAATTTATGACCGTTCACATTTTACCCCATTTTTTCATATTTTTATAATAAATTCGTCGTCCTACAACGAATTTCAGGCCTAAAAAGTACTGCAAACTTTGTTTCTACGTTTGCTTGCAAAACTGTGTCATTTGTTGACTATGTATGATTTTTTAGGCCTATTTAAAAAAAGTACTCACAGGAAGCGCCGAGAACTTGCGAATAACGAGGCTGATATCATCGAACTTCCTTGGTTCGGGAGGATTCGGCGGGAGTTCTAGGAAGAATTCGATGGGGCCGTGCAGACAAGAAAGATTCGGCAACTGTCGCCGGATGAACGGCATCACGTTGGGATTTAGAGGATCGTGGATGTAATCAGGCACCCAAAGCCGGAAAAATGCTAAACAAAACAGGCAAATATGGCACAATTTGTCCGATGAAGAAAAAAACATACTCATGACGCTGCTCGTCCGCGGAAGCATCTCATAGGCCCAGTTGGGGGGCCTGCCTTCCGGGAGAGCACCGTCGATGGCTAGCTTCTCGATGAACGGAGCAATCCACGAAAAAGCGGTCCAGTTTTTGACGTAGTCGGCCTCAATGTTCGGATCACAATCAGCGAACGGGGCGAACTGGAAAAAAATAGAAATAAATAGTTTGAAAGGCAAAAAATAAAAAAAAACTTACAAAGTGAGCGCATTCAGGATCACGAATCGTAACCCTGTAAGGTTCCATAAACTTGACAAAAAGATATGTCATGATCGGGGAAGAAAAAGTCAGGTTACGGGTGCGTTCACCAGCACTGTTATCATTCGGAATATCCATGAGCAAAGGAATGAGTTTGTTGACGTAAGCGTTGCTCAGGGGACGCCGTCGAGCATCCAGACGCAAATCAGCAAGCAGTTTATTGATTTCAAGGCTATCGTGCTCTGCTGAAGCATTTTCCAGCCAGGCAATGGCTTCAGAAATCTTGCCCTGAGCCTTCTTGGCCTTTGCAATGCGGCAAACCACTCTGAAAACAGAAAAGCTGAAAAAAACAACAAAAATAGGCCTAAAATACTCACTTTTCGACGAGATTTTTGTTTTCCGATCCAATTTCCAAGGCTTTCTCGCAGGTGGCGATGCAGTCATCGTATTTGCCTTCTTCGAAAAATACGGCACTTTTGTTGGAGTAAAGTACCATTTCCTGAGGCGAAAGACGGATGGCTACATCGTAATAAGCGTGAGCAGCGGCAAAATCACGATTTTTGTAAGCCACATTGCCGCGATTCTTCGCTTCCAGCGCCTGAAAGATGTATTGCAGCAGGTTGGCCTAAAAAACAATCAACTTACCAGTTTTGACATCGTAAACAAAAACTGGACGCAAAAAAAGAAACCGACGAGCAAATAATAAAAAAACGCAGCGAATAGAGTTTGTCAAATGAGAAAACGCACTCTTTTCAACAATCGTTACCCCCGACTGGGTTACGGTTTTTTTTCGTTTCAAGAGATCCAAATGATGTAAAACCTGCTTTTTCCTCCTTTTTGCTTCCAATTTTGTTTCAAAAACACTATTTTTTGTCACTTACAAACAATATTTTCAACAAAATGCAAAATTCAAACAAACACAATTTTATGAACGAGGAACTTGTTGCCGTGGCAAATTGGAATGTCATTATTATTGTTGACTAGACACAATTGGGTGAAATTCGGTATGAAAAAAGCAGACGGTAGATCTCGCGCCAGCGTCAAAGGATCTTGTTCAGTCGTTAAGTTCAAGTTGACAAGGAGTTCAGTTGGCATTTTTGAAATTTCTTGTCTCCAAACTTGGCAGTTATCAGTCACGTCAGAGCAATAACACATATAAGAAAACTGAAAACAATATGCAGTGTCGTATCGTAACGGTAAAATAACTAACCCCTAACTTCCGGACATTCAGCGTCAAAGTCTGCAACTGCGGAAAAACGGTGTACAAAGCTTTGACCAGATCGGCTGCAAGTTTTTGAAATAAAAATTTGGATTCCCGACACGAAAACCCAAAATGTTCGTGTCAGGAAACCAACAACGCAGCCTAAAAACTCGCTTACAAGAAAATAAGTCTCGACATCCTTGCAATCGCGTATCACAATCACGGCATCCTTGATCACCGTTGGCTCAGGAAGATTCGGAGAGAGTGTGAGAAACAGCTCGATAGGACCACAGAGCGTCTGAAGGTTCGGCAGCTGTCGTTGGATGAACAGTACTACGTTAGGATGTATGGGATCGTAACTCAGATGTTCGACATGCAGAGAAAAGGATTCTATAAAAAAAAGCACGATTCTTTAAAAAAACAAGAATATCGTAAGCGACAAAAAAACTCACTCAAAACACTGCTAGTCCGTGGAAGAATGTCGTGCGCCATGATTGATTGCCTTGAGTCGTCAATCGCGAGGTCCACAATAAACGGAACAAACCACGACAACGAAGACCAGACTTTGGCGTAAACGGCCTTCGCAGCTGGATCATCTATCGCTTTCCGGTCGAACTGAAAGATGAATATTTCCATCGTAAAGAAGAACCAAAATAGACTTACAAAATTAATAAAGAAGTGATTACGAATGGCAACCGTAAACTTTTCCATGAACTGTTCGAAGAAAATCGACATAATCGGAGACGAAAGAACCAAAGTTCGCGTACGCTTACAAGATTCTTTGTGATTTTGAATGTCCATGAGCACAGAAATGAGCTTTGAAGGGTACGCGTTGCTCAAAGGACGACGAACAGCTCCGATCTGCAAATCTGCCTTCAATTCGTCAATTCTGGGATCCGGGTACATCGCCGAAGCCTTTTTCAACCAATCCAGAGCTTCGGAAATCTTTCCCTGGGATTTCTTGGCCTTTGCGATAACAACCATGACGCTAGAAACAAACAAATCTTAAAAAAAACGAAAATATTCCCCAAAAAAAACTCACTTTGCGACTTGACTTTTGTCTTCTGAACCGACTTCCAGTGCCATTTCACCGGTAGAGATGCATTCATCGTACTTGCCTTCTTCATAAAGCGCGGCGGCTTTGTTGGCGTAAAACACCATTTCATGGGGCGAAGGTTGAATAGCTTCGTCGTAGTGGGTACGGGCAACAGCGAAACAACGCTTCTTGTAGGCCACATCGCCGCGTTCATCCGGTTCCAGCGCCTGAAAACAAGGTTGATGTACTATGGTATGGCATGAGAAATCATCAACTCACTCGTTTGGACATCGTGTAACGAAAGCCGGACAAAAAAACCCGACGGACAAACGACAAAACGCAACCAACAGAGCACTCTTTTCAACAATCGTTCCCCATGCTTACGGTATACTTTCGTCTCGAGAACATCAGAGACGAAGTGGGGGTAAGTCGTATGCAATTCATCGCACTTACAAACTCAGCGTAATCAGGGTAAAAAGGTGCAAATTAAATGTTTTAGGGGTGATAGCTATGAAAAATTTTCGGGAACCGAAAATTAATTTTTCGGGTACCCGAACCGGAACCGAAACCGAAAATTAAAAAAACGGTACAGAAAGTCATCGCCACACTCAGGCAAATCTGATTTTTAACAGCTCGTCCGAAATTGATTCGTGAGTATTTCTGCAGCGCTGTGTTGTTTTTATAAACCGTTTTTAGAGAAGCTGGCAACCCAGATGCCCGAATCCCTGCCACAGCATCTTCTCGTGAAACAGGGCATCGTTCAACATCATCAAGCGGCACAGAAAGCCATCGCCGTCGTCAGAATACTAGCTATGAGATGATAGCAGATGAGCAACATCCTCTACGTTGCCGTTTTCGAAAATCTCGTGAATGATCTTGTTATTTGTGCCTGTGAACATGCTTGTGAATAAAAGCAATTTACTAGAAAAAAACATTTTTTTTGGAGTTGGCTAATTCTACCCCGTTCTACCAACCAAGTTCTAGACCGCGGTATTCAAAGTTTTACCTCACTTTTTGCGTTTTATTATTTGTGTTATTTATTTACCATTTTGCAAAAAAAAAATCAATTAGACAAAAAAAATTTTTTTTGCGCCGAGTTTAAATGCGCTGAGTTTTCCGATGCGCGGAATGGCCGTAGAGCCGTTTTTTGCGATCTTCGCGTTATCGACCTTTTTTACTTTTTATCCACTTGTGGAACCTCGGATCGGGCCTAAAAGTTACGTAGTCGAACAAAAACAGTTTTGTTAATCTTTCACACGTTATTCCTATCAGAAAGATGAAAAAATAGTCAATACGGCTACAGGTCAATCAAGGAAAAAAACGTCGTAGTGAAGGGATTTGTTGCCGTGGCAAACAGGAACGTCTTTATAGGTGTTGAAGAAACTAGGGCATGCGGGCATCCATGGAGCTTGGCTGAAGGCACTGCGCGCGGTAAATCCAGTCGGTGGATTTATGAGGAAATTTGTAGCAAAGATATTGAAGAATCTAACGTATTCCTCCAAGCGGATATTGACACGGAATTCGGGCGGCATTTTTGTCATTTCCTTTTTGAGAAAAGTGTAGTTGTTGGCCAGTTGTTCACGATCGTAGGAAGCCTGAAAAAAAAGTGTCGTTTGGTGGAAAAAATGTTATAAATAAAAAACTAACAACGTGAAAGTCGACGAAGAAAACCAAAGTTTGCAGTCCAGGAAAAACAGTGTACAATGCCTTGACTAGGGAAGCTGCAGGGAATCGGGCACCCAGGACCGGCATTCTGACGATCACTTGGAACGTTTCGGGTTGGCTAAAAATTCAAAAAAATGGAAAAAGTCCGGCAAAAAAACAGTGGACCAACCGAACTGTCATCTTTTTCAGAAAAGCCGTGAAAGTGCTTGCAAAGTTGACACCGCTGTTTGGAGGCTGAACGAACTTGAACTCAAACAGAGGGGAAGTAAATCGCTTGGTTTTGAAAAGCTTCTGAAAATCGAAGAAATGAAGTAAATTCTCAAATAATTGAAAAAAAAACACTCACAGGAAGATCCGTGAACTTGCGAACAACGACTCCAATTTCCTCGAACTTCTTTGGCTGCGCTGGATTAGGCGGCAGAGCGAAAAACAGCTCGATTGGGCCATGGAGAATCTGAAGATTTGGCAGCTGGCGTTGAATGAACGGCAAAAAGCTCGGATGGAGGGGACCGGTGATCTCGTCCGGCAACCAGAGCTCGAAGAATGCTAAAAAAACAATTTTTTTGTGAAAAATGACCAAAAAACCCACTCAAAACGTTGGTTATCCGCGGAAGAATATCGTAAGCCCAGTTTGCGGCCTTTCTATCGGGAGAATCAAAGTCCATGGCCAGCTTTTCGATAAAAGGTGCAATCCACGAAAAAGGTGTCCATTTTTTGACGTAGGTGGCATCTGCCATCGGATTTAGGTCAAATTCGCGGCCGTACTGAAAAGCAAATAATTTGAAAGTTTGTATAAACAGTATGTGCCGAGGACTCACGAAATGAACAACGATGGGATCTTTGACGGTAATTGTGAAGGGTTTCATGAACTGGACAAAAGCTTTCGTCATCACCGGGGAAGACAGAACCAGTTTTCGAACAGATGACCCAGCCCTGTCGTCATTTGGAATCTTCATGAGCAAAGGAAAAAGCTCCGGACCATATTTGGTGCTCAGGCGACGCCGTTGAGCTGCAAGACGCAAATCTGTTAGCAGTTTGGTGATTTCTGGGCTTCGGTGCTCAGATAAAGCCTTTTCCATCCAGGCAATCGCTTCAGAAGTCTTGCCCTGGGCGTTCTTGGCTTTTGCGATACGGGTCATCACTCTGAAACCAAAAAAAAACTCAAAAATAAAATAGGCCCAAAAAAACTCACTTGGCAACGAGGGTTTTGTCTTCTGAGCCCACATCCAGGGCCGTTTCGCAGGTAGCAACGCAGTCATCGTATTTGCCTTCTTCAAAGAACACGGCGCCTTTGTTGGAGAAAAAGATCATCACCTGAGGCGACAGACGGATGGCTTCGTCGTAGCAGGCGTGAGCAGCGGCGTAATCACCATTTTTGTACGCCGCATTGCCGCGATCCTTCGCTTCCAGCGCCTGAAAGTTGTATTGCAGCAGGTTGGCCTAAATATACAATCAACTCACCAGTTTTGACATTGTGAAAAACAAAAATTGGAGAAACAAAAAAGAGACCGGCGAGCAAATAAAAAAACGCGGCAAACAATCTTTTCAACAATCGATTGTTCGATCGTTACCCTCGTTTTGGGTTACGGTTTATTTTCGTCTCAAGAGATCCGAAGATAACTTTTTCAGTAAACTGTGTTGCTTTGTTGTTTTTTTCAGATTTCTGTTATGTTTTTACTTTTTTTTCGTTCGTTTGATGAAATCAGAATCCTCCATGCCGCAAAAGTGCGTGTAAGCGATTAATTTTTTTGTAGTGCAAATATCAATTTATTTTTTATTCATTCGAGGCAAACAAATCGGGAAAAGAAGTCAAAGTAAATAAACGTTTTCTTAAAATTAACGTCAATCGGATCCAAATCATGGTCGATTTAACATGATCTCATAGTGGATATATTTGTTGTCGTGGCACACGGGGACGCGGCTTTTTTTGTTGACGAAGCCTTCGGAGGAAGGATTCCACGGATTTTGGTTTGAGTCGTCGAGCTCGGTAAAACCGGATGGACAGTGGACGATCGCGTTCAGAGCGCAAAGCTCAGTGGCAAAATCCACGGATTCGTCGACGTAAAAGTTGACTCGAAGATCGTGTGGCATTTTTTTCATCTGTTGGATGAGAAATTTGAAGTCCTCTGTCGGGCGTTTGCGATCGTAGGCAATCTGAAACCCATTTGGATACCAAAATATAAAACAAAAATAAATACGTACAAGTCCCCCGGATGCAGGTAGAAGGCAATGGAAATCCAAAGTGAAAAGTTTCGGAAAAACGGTGTAGAGCGCTTTGACCAAGTCGCCAGCCGGGAATTGGGCATTCATGATCGGTAGTCGGATCGTCATTTTCGTGGTTTTCAGTAGGCTACAACAAATTTGTACAAAAAAATATTAAAAATGACTTACCGAATCTTCGTGTCTTTCAAAAAAGCCGTAAAGCTGTTAGCGAAGTCGAAATCGCTGTATGGAAGGTGGACAAACTTGAACTCGATCTCCGGAGATGTGAACCGGGTGGTTTTGAAGAGCTTCTGGAAGTTCAAACAATGAAACAGATGTTTTTTAATTTTCGCAAACGAGCAAGAAAATTTTGACATTTTTGTTCAAATGAACACGAACAACGAACAAATTATTTTTATCGTTTGTACAAAACTTTATTCACCAAAGAAAAAAAAGGTAAATTTGAGTCAGATCATAAAATTTTGGGTTACGATATTTTAACAACTTTTCGTGGTGGACAATTTTAATGCTGTTTGCCAATATTTTTTGTTAAGGAACCCGTTCTGATTTTGTCGTAAAAATTTGTTCGTTGATTTTTTTCGCGAAGAAACACAACAAAATTAAAAAAAAAAACGTGTTCGCAAACTTAAATAAAAAAACTCACGGTAAAATCCGAAAACTCGCGAATAACGAGGCCGGCATTCCGGAAACTCTTTGGTACGGCGGGATTCGGCGGCAGCTCCAGAAAAAGTTCGATAGGACCTTGGAGTTCTCGAAGATTGGGCAGCTGTCGGCGGATGAATGGCAGCAAGTTTGGGTGAAGAGGATCGTGGATCCAGTCTCGCAGCCAAAGCTGGAACACGTCTAAAAAAGGAAAAAATTTTTTGTTTAAACTTTCAACCAAAAAAACCTACACAGATCCTTGCTCGTTCGCGGAAGCATTTCGTAAGCCCACTTTGGTGGCCTTCCATCCGGAGGAGCGCCGATGATGGAGAGTCTCGTGATGAATGGCGCGATCCACGAAAAACCTGACCATTTTTTGACCAAGGTGGGCTGTTTGATCGATTTCTTTTCCCAGTTAAACTAAAAAAAATACAATTCTAAATTGTCTTAACACGAAAAAAACTAACAAATTGGATACGAGCGTAATCACGGATCGAAATTGTAAACATGCTCATCAACTTCACAAAATCAGCTGTCATTTCTGGAGACGAAAAAACCAAATTCCGGGTACGTGCGCCAGCTTCATCGATCTCGATGATCGATGCCAGTATGAGTCTTTGGTAGGCAAAGCTTAAGTGCCGATTTCCAGCAGAAAATCGCACATTGGCAATCATGCCGTGCTCCGCAGACGTCCTCTTCAGATATGCAAACGCTTCAGGTTCTTTTCCCTGGGCCATCATGGCCTGTGTGACGCGATAAATCACCCTAAAAACAAGAAAAAACCCCATAAAACCAAAATAGGCCCAAAAAAACTGACTTGGAGATGAGAGTTTTGTCTTCAGATCCGACATCCAAGGCTTTCTTGCAGGTAGCAATACATTCATCGTACTTGCCTTCTGCAAAAAATATGGCGCTTTTGTTGAAGTACAAAACCATTTCCCGAGGCGAAATACGGATGGCAGCGTCATAGAAGACGTGAGCGGTAAAGAAATCGCGCTTTTCGTAGGCTTCATCGCCGAGTTCCCTCGCTTCCATCACCTGAAAGTTGTTGCAATTGTTAGGCCTAAAAAAACATCGGCTTACCTCCACCGACATCGTCAAAACGAAAACTGGACGCAAAAAGAAAAAAAGAGCGGAAGAATGAACGCCAAAAAAATTGTTGTCATCAAATCAGTAACAAAAAGTTTACGATATTTTTTTCCGTTCGAGAGAATCAAAAGACGATTTTTTTGGAATTCCCGTTTTCTTCACGCTTTTTTCTCTCATTTCTGTTTTGTGACACCATTTTCACCCTTTTTTATACTTCTTTTTCAAAAACAAAGTATGGAAAACCTGCGTTGGTAAACAAGTGAAAAAATAACAGTAGTGTAAAAATCGTTGAATAATAAAAAGCATGAACAACGTTAAAAATGGCTGGCACAAAAGGGCATAATGTTAAAACAGATCAGTTGAAGACGACTTCGTAGTTGAAGAACTTGTTCTTGTGGAACACGGGCAGGTGGCTGTTCTTGGTGATAAAACCATCGGACGGCGGATTCAATGGATTTTGGTTTGCAGAAGTGAGCCAGGTAAAGCCGGACGGAGGATCCCTTTCGTAGCAGAGGAAAAGAGCCATTTCATCGGCGAATTCAACCATTTCCTCAAAGTTGAGCCTGACAAAGAGGTGAGGCGGCATTTTCTTTGTTTGCTGCTTGAGGAAACGGGTGTTGTTGACCAGTTCGCTGTAATCCAAGTAATTCTGAAAAAAAAAATGGAATTTTGTATTGCAAAAAAGGTAAGAAAATACGTACAACATCGTCGGAATCCAGTGAGATCAAGAGATTCAGAACGCGCAAGTTCGGAAAAACGGTGCACAGGGCATTGACCATGTCGCTAAACGGGTAACGGGCACTCAGAACCGGCATTCTGATCATCATGTTGTTGGTTTCGGGCATTCTACAAAAAAATAAGAAAAATTGCAGAGAAAAAAAGTTTGCTTACCGAATGCGCAAGTTTTTGAGAAAAATCGTAAATTTGTAGGCAAAGTCGACCTCCTGGTTCCAAGGCTGGATGAACTTGAACTCAAGCACAGGGGTAGAAAAACGCTTGCTTTCAAAGAGCTTCTGAAAGTTGAAATGAATCGTGAAAGAAGAAACTAAAACTACGGTAACGAAGTTTTAGGCAAAAAAAAACAGTGTTCAAAAAGTAACAAAAACAAAAGCAACAACCGTAATCAAAGAAGCGACAAGTAACATTAAAAAATGTCGTGTCGAGAAAATATGCGATCGTAATTTGGTATCGTTTTTTACCGTTTCTCCATTCTACTTTTGTTACTTTTGAAATTTACAACGGTTATCTTTTTACTGTATTATAAGAAAAAGTTGTTCGTCGTCCTACAACGAATTTTTCACCTAAAAAGTACTGAAACTACGTTTTTTACGTATGCTCACAAAATTTAGTTATTTTTGGACTTTACTTTACTTTTTAGGCCTACTTTTAGCCCGGGGCATTATGCCAAACAAAATTTTAGCCCAAACACAAAAAACACTCACGCGAAGATCGGAGAATTTGCGGATAAATAGGCTGACATTCTTGAACTTCTTTGGAACGGGTGGATTCTTGGGTAGCTCCAGGAAAAAGTCGATAGGGCCATTGAGCTGCTGAAAATTGGGCAGCTGTCGGCGGATAAAGGGCATGACGTGGGGATCGAGAGGATCTTGAATCCAGTCGGGGAGCCAAAGTTGGAAGAAATCTAAAAAAAGAAGCAAGTGTTTTTTGACAAAAAAAAGAAGGAAACAAAAAAATGACTTACTCATGACGTTGCTCGTTCGGGAGAGCATTTCGTACGACCAGTTCGGTGCCCTTCCGATCGGAGGAATGCCGTCGATGGACAGTTCGGCCATGAAAGGAACCATCCACGAGAAAGGTTCCCAATCTTTGATGTAGACGGGTTTTTCAGACGCGTCATCGACAAACTGAAAAACAAGAATTCAGGTGATGAGACATTTCGCGCAAAACAACTTACGAAATGAACGACGACGTCGTCACAGACGGTAACCGTAAGATGCTGCATGAATTTGACAAAGCAAGTTGTCATGATCGGAGATGAGAGAACGAGTGCACGGGCAAGGGCCCCAGACTTGGCGTCATCCCGAACATCCATGAGCACGGGAATGAGTTTCGAAACGTACGTGCCGTGGAGGGATTTTCGCCGAGATGCAGAGCCCATGTTAGCGATCATCTGGGCGATTTCGGGGGTCTTGTGAATCGCCGAGGCCCTCGACAGCCAATCAAGCGCTTCGGAAAACGATCCCTGAGCCGCCTTGGTCTTCGCGATGTCGATCATGACTCTGGAAATAAAAACAGGTACTCGACCAAAAAAATAGGCAAGAAAACTCACTTGGCGCGAGAAGCAGCCGTATTCTTCTCGGAGGCACCGCGTTCCTTGGACTTCATCTCCTGAAAACACGGATTGTAGCATTCTGGCAAATGAAAACACCTCTTTCGACATCGTTGGCACGGAAAAGGAAAACGCTCGCACACGATCGACAAAGCGCCACCAACTGAATTTTGTTTGGCTTTCGCAAGACCATCGAGATCGCGTGCGCGCGCTGACCTCTTTCTTGCGAGGAAAAGAAAGAGCAGAGCGTGCGCGTTGGTTTATGCCATTTTCCGATTCCGATTTACAATTTCGCCAGGGTTTCGCGAACGTATGCGTTCGTTCGCGAACAAAAATCTGCTGTTATCCCATCCACGATCCTCGTGTTTTCATGTTATTGTGTAATCGATCACCCGTGTATTGCAAAAACAATAAAAACCACAATTATTCATTAAACAAGCATGGATGTGTTGAAAAACTCGTGAACATTTTCTGCCTTGGTTGGGCCAATTCCAGGGCACGCGGCAACATCGTCCTTCGAAGCGAGAGCGAGATTTCGAAGAGAGCCAAACGATGCAAGAAGACGTTTGGCATCTGTCGCGGTGAGGGTACGGATCGAGGAAAGGAGTTTGATTGCGTCGTCGTACAACTGAAAAAAAATCCGGTGTATGAGAGTCAAAAATAACTAATTTCACTTTGTGAACGAAAAAAAAAGTAAAATTATGGATTATACGGTCAAGTGATAACAAAATCGTAACCATAGTATGAAAGTAACAAAATTGATCCTGCAAGGAAAGAAAAACTGTCAATTGCGAACAAATGAAAACTATAATCGTAATTACCGTACCAATGTAACAAAATTTCTTGCAGCGAAAAATAACTGTTGAAGTTCTAACCAAATCGTAACTACCGTAACATAGTAACAAAATTCTTGCAGCGAAAGAACGAAAAACTTATACAATTACAATCAAAACTGTTTTGTCTTGTTTTTTTTTTTCAACTTTTTCGTCAATTTTTACGTTTTTTTGTTTCCCCTACCTCCTTGTTTTTATCCACAGAAGGAGCCGTCGGTGCCTGTCCCGCCGGTGCAGGACCCTGCTGTTGCCGGAGCATGAACGCCTCCCGGCTTTGAATGAGTTCTTCCGGTTTCTTCGTTTCCGCGAGTTTCAGACTTTCAATGTACTCCGCGGCTTCTTCGACGGAATACGACAGGATCAGGCTCCATCCTGCTCTGAAGCAGAACATGTTCAGGTCTCGTAGGAGCGCTTCTGGCTCGTCGACGTTGACGAGGGCGAGCAGGACTTTGACCACGTAGCCTGCACCGTCGCCGAACCTCGTTTCGACGTAATTCTGGTGAGTTTTGTGGTACTTCAGGCTGAGGTAGAGGATGCCACAGCCCGGGCCGCATTCAAAGTCCGGCTTGATGGAATCCGACCATTCGTAGGCCACATTTCGGATGTATTTGAGGACTGGATTGCCTTCTTGGCGTTTTCGGTTGACTTTTAGCGCTTTTCCGAATTTTCGCTTGTCTGGAGCGACTGATGAGGTCGGTAGCGATTCCATTTTGCTAAATTAACTGAAAAATTTGAAAAAGATAAAACTGGCCTAAAAATCTGGGCTGCTTTTTTTTAATCTTTAGCCACAATTTTTTGTTAAATACATAAAAAAAAATTGTGTTCAAAACAATTTTTTTTGTAAAAATGTGAAAGAATTATTTGAAAAGGAACGCATTTAAAAAAAAAAATATTCGACTTTTTTTTAGAAATTTTGCGTTAAAAAACTATACAAATTATTTAGAAAAGAAACAAATTGTTTAGAATTTTTTTCAGTTGGCCTAAAATTTTTTTATGCAATCGGATTTTATGCATCGGACGTAATTTGCTCCAGTTAACCCAAGTTTCAACAGTTATTCTTTTTTTAGGGATAAAAACCCCAATTTCACCCCAAAATCGGTTATTGCACAATTTATTTGACAGAATAGCAAGCCAAGTATAGACAAAATCTGGGTTAATTTTCTCGTATGTTAAAAATTTAGTGAATGTGTTACTAATTCATTTTGTGTTCAATTCAGTTAGCGCCTCGTTCATCCATCCACTTCTTGTGCCGGATGACGTCGCCAGGCTTGACCGTCGGTCTGATTTTCTGAATCGAGTGCAGGACGTGTTTCATCTCGACAGGCGCATCGATGACGTTAACGTCGAGCTCGCGGAAGTCTTCGATAGACAGCGTCTGGAGATGATCGCGCATCGGAGTCAGCGCTGCGTCACGGCAGATATTGGCGATATCGGCACACGAGTAGCCATCCAATTTCTCGGCCAGCACGTCAAAGTTGACATCGTCGGAGATTTTGATTTCGGCAAAAGCGTTGACGAGGATGTTCCTCCGGGCGTTGACGTCGGGGAGCCCGATGTAGATCCTCTTCTCCAGGCGACGCAGAAGCGCTTCGTCGAGGTCCCAGGGATGGTTGGTGGCCGCGAGGAGGAGAACAGCGTCGTCGGTGCTCGCGCAACCGTCCATCTGGACGAGGAGTTCGGATTTGACGCGACGGGAGGCCTCGTGCTCGCCATCGCTGCCACGGACTGAAGCGATGCTGTCGATCTCGTCGACGAAGATCACGGATGGAGCGTAGTGCCGGGCCTGGAAGAAAAAAGAACAGTTTTAACCATAAAAACCAGGAAAACGGAAAAAAAAGGTCAGAAATTTTAGGCCAGAAAACTGCTCAGTGAAAAGTAATAAAACAACGTACAAATGACCGTAACCAAGTAACAGAAAGTAACACCCAAAAAACGATCGTTACCCAAATTCGTGTCGTGAAACTACGCGAACGTAATTTGTAATTGTTATCTTTTTACGGTGTTTCCCATTTTTTTTGTTGCTTTTGTAATTTACAATCGTTATCTTTTCTGTATTCTGTACATTTTTTTTCAAATAGTTACTTTTCCCTTGTCTTGAAACGATTTTTTGCCTAAAAAAGTATTGCAAACGTTGTTTTTACGTTTGTTTAACCAAAAACATGTTATTTTGTAACTTCTTTTCTAGTATTTTTGAATATTAGGCTCGTTTTTTCGTAATTTTTGTCGAAAAAAGTACTCACCATGGCAAAAAGGATGGAGACGAGTTTCTCAGAATCCCCACGGAATTTGGAAGTAAGTGTCGACGCGGAGACGGAGAAGAATGTCGAATTGCACTCCGTGGCCACAGCCTTGGCGAGGAGGGTCTTTCCAGTGCCCGGAGGCCCAAAAAGGCAGATGCCCCGACAGGCTCGTCGGATTCCGGTGAAAAACTGGGGATGCATGACGGGCAGAACGACGGCCTCGATGAGGAGTCGTTTCACGTTCGAGAGACCGCTGATATCGCCCCACCGAACGGAAGGCGTTCGATCGAGGATGTTTTGCTTGATGCGTTCGACGAGCTCCGATTCAAAGCCTGTCGTGTCAAATTCCTCGCTCCCGACTTTGGATTCCTCGTCGGCATCTTTGGAGCCGGCGTCTGACTTGGTAACCTTCATCGGCACCGCGACTGTCGCGTAGCTGGACGGCACGGCGTAGGAACGGTCGGGATTCTGCTTGCTGGAGCGGGCGGTCTTCGCTGGCTGCCTTCCGGCACCCGACGACGAAGTTGCCGCGGCTCGGGATGGTCTGGGCATCGTGCGGGGCTTCTCCCAGACTTGTGGATCGGTGGGTGGGGTTTGGGGTTCACCGGCGCGCTGGGCGATCGCGGATTCAAAGTTCTCGCATTCTCGTTCGAGAGTTTTGACTGCGGAGAGCTCTTCCATGAGCATGGCTTTGTCCTGGAAGAAAAAAAAGATAAGACAGGTGGAAAACACGATTTTTGATCAAAACATCTGTTTTTGGTACTTTTCGAACAAAATATACGGTTTTAGCACTTTTTGATCAAAAAATACGCGCTTTTAACACAAATCCAAAAAAATGTTTTTCGTATTAATGAACCCACAAAATCGCATTTTTGCACATTTCAAACAAAAAATCTCATTTTTCGAACCTTTACGCCATAAAAAATCAAAATTTAACACAAAATCAATTTTTCTGAACTTTTTGATCCTTCGACAAAAAATATGCGTTTTCAGAAATTTTTTTACAAAAACAATTTTATTACTTTTTGATTTAAATAAACCGGTTTTCCGTCTTCTTAAATAAAAAAAACGCGTTTTTGGCACTGTAACGTTACGAAAAACGAGTTTTATAAATTTGTTAAAATAAAAAATTGAGTTTTTAGCATTTTATGCTCAAAATTTGCGTTTCGATCATTTTCGGGCAAAAAAGTCACGGTTTCCTCCCAAAAATCGCTCATTTCCTCCAAAAAAACTCACGCTTATACACATGTTGCGCGTGGAAGCATCAACGCGCCCGGCAGACGTCGATCCACGCACCAAGCGATCGATGTGCGCGATGACGGTTTCGTACAACTCGATGGCTTCGGCGAACATGCCCCACGTGGCGCAGTTTCTGGCACGCTGCCATGAGTCCGCGTCTACCAAGGCTTCCGTCATGCTGCAAAAAAAGCAACGCCAATATTGAATATTATAAATATTTTATCCGGCGCAAACAAAAAAAAACACAAGCAAAATAATATTTATTCTTCTCGACTCGCGCTTGTACGAACGGCTGGACCGTCATCTTGTCGACGATGCCATCCGTCATCTTATCCTCGCCATGGAAAGCACCGGGCATCAATAATATCTGTCAAGAATAAACCACGGCATAAAAAAATGTGGAAGACAAAAAGAAAAGTGTAAAATTTTTCGTCGTACAAAATTTTCGCGTCGAGAACCCTTGAATTGAGAATTTGAGGCGACCACGCGCAATGTAAACAAGGGAGGATAACTTCTCCCTTCTGGCTCTCTTTTCAGCTCCGCTGGCTTTTGTATCTTCCGTGTACCTCATGGGAACGTAACCCAAAGGCTAATAGCTGACTCATAAATGTTCTGTTTTTGTAGTTTGTTTTCTGGGGTATAAAAACTATTTTTTTACGCACACAGTGTTCTTGATCCTCTCATTTCATTGTTTGGCAAAAAAATGTGCTCCTTCGCTTTACCGGATTAAAATTAGAAGGAGGAGATTTGTTACGCATTTTTGGCTTCTTTGTACGCATCGATGTTGCACTCATGCATGGCATGCCAGCCTCGGTGCTAGTTAGGGATTTACGATTTATCCGGAGCACCGGCATAGTGTGGCATTTTTGTGGATTCTGACTGAAAGAAAATATCGAATCGACTTTTCACCCAAAAAGTAAAATAAATAGGATAAAAATTACTGTTTTCATCATGAAAGTTACGGTTTTTGTAATTTCTATGTCTCACAGCGATTTTTTTGACTTTTCGTGTCAGAATTTAGTTTTTTTCGTTTCTTGCGCCAATTTTAGATTTTCAAATTCTTGAATTCATTTTTATCAGTTTTTTGCACATTTTCGTTGTTTTGAATGTTTTCACCACGAAAACTACAATTTTTGTGATTACGGTGTTTAACAGCGATTTTTTGTCTTTTCGTGATATAATTTTTTTTTCATTTTGCGCACGGGTTTTTAATTTCAACATTTCGAACTTTTTTTTCCATTTTCCATACTTTTAATTTTTTGTCAATTTGAAACCGAAAAAAAAGAGAACACCTCGACTTGAAACGTTTTCTATGGGAAAGCCCACGGCCGAGGCCCGGACTTCCGATTTCAATAACTTTGATTTTGTGCTCATTTCCATGCCAGCGCAGTCTAAGACAAGGATGAATCCTCTTCTCCAGTATCGTCTTCTTCTCGTTTGCACATGCGTTGACAAAACACAAAAAAAGGACGAGGGGCGGTGGGGGTCGGTTTGTTGACTTGTGTTCGTCTCTGCTTCTTGGCTTTGTCCCGTGGAAATGGAGACGTTGACTTTTGGGTTTGGCTGTCCCGTGTCCGATTTTGCAGAATAGGTGGTGCGGGGGGGAGGGGGTCCATGACGTCAGTAGGAAAGAATAAAAAAAGACAGTCTCGTGAGTCGGTCGGGATTGTAGGTATTATACCCTGCGTCTCGAGCCGGCAAGCCTATTTACAGAGCAGAGCCTCTTGTTCTAAGATTTTATTGTTTTCAGAATTGTGTTTTTTTTCTAAAAATACTTTCAAAAGGAACGGGGTAGAAAAAGTCACGTTACATTTAAAGGTCAAAAAAATTTGGAAAAGAAGATTCCAAATTTTTTTTAAGATATTTTTTTCTGAAGCGATATGTTCGTCGCTGATCTACGTTTATTTTTTTGTTTGGAGTATTGTAAAATTTTTTATTTGTGTTTTACGTATAATTTATTTTAATGTTTCCACAAAGTGCATCTTCATTCATCAAAATAGACAGTCATCAACCAGTTTGCCGTCTCCAAAGTCATGCTTATGTTTGTTTCTTCGCCCCCAAACATAAACATATAAATTCCTGCGGGCCATCTTCCGGTCATAATGGCCGTCATTCATCTCCTCAACGTGCATCTGATATCTTCTTACGGGGGCTGTTTGAGCAAAAAACCCAACGCCAATGTTGTGTTTTCAAACGCCTCATCTGTGAATTTCTTCCCTACCGCCGGCCATCTGTTAGCCTCCACACGCACACACAGGAAAGGTAGGAAAGGTAAGTAGGGGACGTCATTGTATAGGTTCCAGGTGCCAAAGTTCCAGTGCTGCTTGCTTAGTTAACGGCTGTCAACGGCACGGGACATACGTCGACTAACTGGGTCGCGAGACATGGCACTTTTCTTCTTTCATCCTCTTCTTCGCCACACACGTGCTTTTTGCTTTTTCCTTTTTGTCAGCAGTTTGTGAGAGTAAAAAAAAGTACATATGGCATAATTTATGATGTCATAATCGTCGCTGCCGTCCCCGTCAGTTAGGCGCTGCTGACTGAGTGCAAATGTGCGACTGACTTTGTCTCCAACAGCCGGCAAGGAAGGAGGTGCACCGTGTCCGTGGTCTTCGCCTTGGTCTTGGCGGTGCACCACACGTCTCCGTCCCGTGGCCGAAAGAAGCCCTCCAAAAGACCGAAGCCGGATTTGTTTTCCCCTCCCTTCTTTTCGACTTTTTTTGTCGGCCCCGCAGCTCTGATATTGCCAGGAGGAAGCATCAACTTGTCCGCCTACTTACTTGACAGCTAAGTGAGGAGTGCAGAAGTACTGCCGTTGCTGCATGAGAAGATGATGATGATGATGACGGCGATGATGATGATGCCGCTGCCTCTCTTTTCTACTCTTTTTTCGTGTGTCCTGGCTCTTCACTCTTTTTTCCTTCTTTTTTGACAGCCTGACGGCAGCAGCAGCAACGGCAGCGGCGGCGGCGGCGGCGGCGGACAGCAAAAGAAGGAGCGAAAAGTTTGCTATTTTTGTAGCCGTCGTTTGGCCCAAGGCCCTGCGAGGACAAGGGAGTAGTTAGCGGACAAAAGTCGCTCCTTCGAAGGCGAGTGTGTGCCAACAAGTGTGTCAGGGACTAAAATGCGTTTTATTGCCCGCGATCATCGTCGTACAACGAAGCCGGGCATGTTCACAGAGAGTGAGTTGTCTCTGGCTCATGAGCCCCCCCCCTCTTTTTGCCTTCTTTGTCGAAAAGTAACCGAGCACGGCATGGGCACGGGCACGCCGCTCCCCAGACCAACGGCAGTCAGTCAGTTTGTCCCCCTCTCCAAAAAAAGTGAGTGAGTGAGTTTTGCGACAACTTTTTCGGCTGAATTGCCAAAACGAAGAAAAAGCCGACGGTTCCCGCTTGCTTGGAGACTGGTCGCTTGGCCATTTGGGAGTTCATCCAGACGAGACAACTTGTCTGACTGCCTTCCGTTCCCGTTCGGTATCTGATTTTTGTTATCTGAGTTTTTGAATCTGCGGGATTCTGATCAGGGATAGTCGAACATTAGAGTTCGTTCGCTAACAGGGTCAAAAATGTTTGCATTCGTTTGCGAACAAAAAAAACTGCTTGTTCGTCGTTCATCTTTGGTCCTGATCGGTTGCCGAAGATGCAGGATAATTTGTGTACGCCAACCCTGCACTTTTGTAATCTTTCGAGTATCATGTCCGGCTGCCATCTCCGGATGTCCAAGTCCCGCCAGAACTGACCAAACTCCCGGAAACGTTTATGGATGACCCTCTGTCTCACTCTGGATGACTCATGAACTGCAGACTCATCTCGTGATTATATAGATCTTTCACCCGCAAGATGTCTTTATGAACGTCTGTCTGCTTCCCGTCTTGTTTCCTCTCCCCTGTCAGATTTGTATTATAGGGTCTCTGAATTGATGCACTGCCGAAGACTTCGGGATGCCATTTTTCAATTTTTATAGATTCTGTCTGCTCTGTTGAATCTGTCTAGTCGGACGAATTTTGTTAGAATAAATTTTGCACTATCAATCCTGGAGTAAAAATTGCATTATTATAATATTTGTGTTTTTAACATGAACTTTCGATGGTCTATCGATGACGTAAGACCCGTGACGATCAACTATTTTTGTATGCATTTTTGTACTATCAAAAGTATTTTTTGTGTGTGATTACGCAGTTGCTGTCATTTGCATTTCCAATCGGCAACCTTCAAAAAAAGACAAAAGTCATCTCTAAAGGTTTTTTGTGATCTAAATATCTGTCTGCTCGATGAACAGAATTTTTAATTTGTTTTTGATTTTTGATTTATTTGCAGTCATTGCGTATATATATACACCGGATCCCGGAAGAAATCAATTTGCTCTAATGACGCATTTTATTTGCTTGTAATAAACATTTAAGACTGACTGACTCACTCAACAGATTGAGGATTTATACGTTCGGTCATCATTTAGCCATCCGGGCCGTTCACCCTATGTTGAATCCAATTGCCCTGGTGATTTTTTTTGAACTTTTATGACTTTGGTCTTCTTTGAGACCCCAAAAAATGTTTTTTTTTGAGATGACATCAAAATGCTGTCTGCAACATTCAGTCGTATTTTGGTGAAAAGCTAAGGTTTGTGTTTGACAATCGAAGAATTCCTAAAATTTATTATATTAGCACATCAATTCTGATCGATTCTCAACATCAAGGACTAAATATAATATTTCTGTCATTCACACGCTTCCCCGTGATGCTCACGCGTTCGTTCCCCTATCCATGTTTTTCTGCAAAAAAAGAAAAAAAATTGAAGTTTATTTACTTTTGAAATTTTTCAATTCTAAAAAAGGTGCGTCTAAAGATAGCACAAGCATTCCTGATTTTATACCACCCTGACATTGACGTTGTTGGCCAATCCTTAATCCGCTTTCGATTACGGACGGCGTTCTTTAAATACCAATTGGCTGTTATCGTCCAATCAGTGTCCCCAGAGCCCGGACCTGTAGTATACCTGTACCCGGTCTCACATCCGGAACCCCACTCACCTCTTACGCACGAAGGTACAGAATTTTGGTTTTACGTACACCCCATACATGACGTGGTTGCGCCTCCTCATTTTTGTTTATGGCCTGTCCAAAACAAGGCACGTGTCTTTTACACATGTCAAATCCTTTCAAAACTGACAAAATAACTTTCTCCTTCTCGTCGTCTATTTATTTGCGTGGAAGCCGGACAAGCTAGCGACTGACTTGTTTTCGTGGTGTTGTGTTGTTAACAGGCAAAAAATTTATTTGTTAATTTTATTTATTTTTACTGTTGTTCACAAAAGAAAAGGCACAAGCCCAGGGGCTTTTGCATTTCTGACCTAAAAAAAGTGTGTATATGTGTGTGTGTGTGTTGCGGAGGACTTTTCGGGTAGGGTGTTGTTGCGCTGGCGCCTTGCTCATCTCCCGCTTGTTCAGCCGCTGCTCCTGCTAACGATGATTGCATTTCTCTGCCTCGTTTCCTGTACGTAAGATGCATTTATAGCATAAAAACATAAGAAAGACACATTTTCTGTTTTTCGCACTTTTTCGCACCCTCCTGAATTTGTCAGGCAAAAAGCTGCGGGAAAAAGTGTGTGACAAAAAGTATGTATTTATTTTTTATCTGGGCCGTGCTTTGTGTTTTGCGACCGACTGAGATCCAAGGGCCACAAGGCCTTAGCGACGACCCATGACCCCCTCCTATCCCCTGACGACAATGAATGGGGAAGGGAGTAGATGAATGGTTTTGAACTGGGCAAAGCAACTACAAAAGGACACCCGATGGCACTCCGCCGCCACCCGGCTTTGTTGTTGTTCGTACATAGTACAAAAAATGGGGTGTCTGGGTTGATTGGCTTTTGCCCTTTTTGGAATTTTTTTGCGTCTCTGAAAGTGCAAAAAAAATTGGTCGACGGGGGTAATTGTTCTGACTATTCGTGGTTTTGGGGTTTCGATTTTTTCTAGAAGTTTTTAGCTTTTTGGGACGAATTAGAAAGTGTAGAATATTTCGAATGTTTTACAGAAACGTTTTTGAGCCGAATAAAATCAAATGACTGTGACCGGATTCGAACCAGGGCCGATTTGTTTTACAAAATTTGCTTTTAACCACTGAACTATGGGATCCAACTCGAACCTGGTTTTATATTTACAGAGGTTTTGAGGCTTCTTTTGTCCTAAATTACATTTTGTTGACTACATTTAAATTCTATTTTTGAAACCCTTTAGATCGTGAGGATTTATTAGGTCCATTACACACCCTTATGAACGCCATTCGCGTTTCTTGACAAGGGTACCATTATATTTTTTTTGTTAGCCAGACTTCTAGTCGCCGAGTCGACCAGGGCGGGGCCACTCCTAAATCAGGGCTTGCTTGGGCTAGGTTTCAATTCTGACACGGTAGAAGCTAATTTGAAGGACAGTCTAGGTTTTCTAACACCCTGTCTAGCAGTCAGATCATGTCTGCCACCCCCTTCGGCTCAGTTAATTCCCACCCCATCAGTTTTTTTCCACAGAGGGATAAAAGGAGCGTTTCCTCATTTTTTTCGTTTGGAGGGAGTCGCAGCGGCTTACCACGTTAGTTACTCCATTGCCATGCCCGGCCCTTCATTGTGTGTGTCCTTCTAGGGGGCCGAGGAGGAAAGAAGTGTTGTATTGCCTTATTTGCCATTTTGCACTCTTTTTCTCAGCTGTCTTTCCTTTTTTTGGAGCCGTGCCGCCACCGCCATTGCCGTTGTCGGCTCGACGACGGCGGCGGCAACGACAACGGCGCCGGTGGCAGTTCTTCTTCTCCGGGCAATCGAGCAGCAAGCCAGCAAGCAATGCAAAAAATCGGGCGGAGCAGCAGCGGAGCCGTTGTGTGTTCGTTCGCCTTCTTGCGTGTACAGCTGTCCTCCCCCCCCCTTCACCGTTTTGTCCATTTTTGGATGGATGACTGCACACTCGGCTCCTCCACACCCTTGGAATACGGGGTGTGTGGCTGTTGTGTCTCATGACGCACTCCATACATGGGACAGGATGCAAACGAGAAAACACTAGAGGGGCCCGCCGTCGCGAGGCGGAGCGTATATATTCATCATGCTACACCATCCACTGTCCGGACAGCCAGCTGGCAAGACAGGACACGCTTCTGGCCCTCTGGGCTGTGCGTCGCGTATCATGGAGAGACTGACTGAGAGAGAGAATGTACAACGACGTGCATGTGTGCAACATGACTGCGCCCGCTCCGCTTCCAGAGCTTGCCCTGCCGAGGCCGCTGGCTGGGCCGCAGCGGACACGGACACGGACGCGGACGCGGCCGGGGTGTGCGTGTTTGTCTTGTTGCGAGACTCTACGAGACCAACGATGGTCGTTGTCGTCGGCGTCGTTGTCGTCGTAGCCGCGTAGTTGTCTCTCCTTTTTTTGCCTCAATGTGACTTCTTTGATCTTAGTCGAGATTAATTCGCTAGCACTTTTTTATGAATCGAATTTTTTATTAGAAATTTTTTGACCATATTTTTTTTTTGAATTTTATGCTTCTCACATCGTCTGCGATAACTTGTATCACGTTACGCCCCTTCCTGTTTCTCACACACACATACACCGATTCACCGCCACCGCCACCACCCTCTTCCTCCCTCTCCTCCCCCTGATTGACGTGACCCCAGGCGAATATGTATGCGTTTAAAGAAAAGGAAAGCGTCGAACAAACGTTTCACTTTTCTCCCGTTTCTTCTAAACTCTGTTTTGAGCTCCTTTTTTTTGTTTCAGAGGGAACGCGTTGAGACACCTACCTCGCCCTGCATCGTCCTGATTCTGATCGTCTGTGATTGCGTTTGTTCTCCGAAACCAACCCCACGACCGACCCCAACTCCGACTCCGACCCCAGCCCGCGGCACCACGCATAGCATCCATCCACAACCGCTTCGATGGGCCTCAAGTCGTCCAAGCCGAAGCTCTCGAAGGAGGATCTCGAGTTCCTCAAGAAGAATACCAATTTCACAGAGGATCAGATCAAGGAGTGGTACAAAGGTTTTGTGGTAAGTATCCTGTCTCTTTACTGACTTTGAGTTAAAAACTAATTTAAAATTTGAACGCATGCATGTGAAAACTTGCAAGTACAGTTTTCACGCTTCTCTCTTCCTTTTTTTTGTCCATGCCAACCAAACAAGGGAGTAACAAAGAGGAAAGGCGACGTCTCCTCGTTTCTTTCTAATGACTCCCAGAGACGAAGACAACCACCCCATGACAGGACACGCCAAAATGTCATTATTATGATCCCGAGCGAATGCCTGGCTGCGGCGTGTGTCTCTCTCTTATCACTCTCCCCCAGATCGCAGTCCACATTTTAAATATTTTCCTTGTTGTATAATACAACGGTGTACATAGTTTTCCGCATATCTATTTATCATACCCGGAGACTGATAGCGGAAAATGTAATCCGGTGAGGACGAAGGAAGCGAAGAGTCATAAAAATCAATCAATTTACGATTAAACGTCAAAAAACATACATACAACAACAAATATTTTTTTTTCTTTGCAGCAAGACTGTCCAAAGGGTCATCTAACCAAAGAGCAGTTTATCAAAGTGTATAAAGACTTCTTTCCATCCGGTAGTGCCGAAGGATTCTGCGAGCATGTATTCCGAACATTTGATACCGATAATAGTGGATTTATTGATTTTAAAGAATTTTTATTGGCAATCAACGTAACAAGCTCCGGTACACCTGAGCAAAAACTTGAATGGGCTTTCCGTATGTACGACATCGATGGCAATGGTACAATCGATGAAAAAGAAATGATCAAAATTATCGAGGTTGGTTTGGCAGACTTTGCAGGGCTCAACAATTTTTTTCTCTCTCTGACAAGCGACCAAAAATTGCTTTCAACAACGAGGGATGCAAAATATGTTTTTACCTTATTTTTTACTCTTTTGACAGAGGAAAAAAATTAGGCACTCCTTTTTTAGCGGGTTTTTTGCCGACGGCAACTCACTTTTAGGCGCCACTTATATAGGGGGTTTTCCGAGAAAAAAAGAGAGTTTTTTCTTCATCTCTCGTTTCGACGTCTTACAAATCATTTACTCTGCAGTTAACCATATTGTTGCATCTGCAAGTCATCCAATTATCTGCTATAGTCTTTTCCCCTTCCTTTCTTCTATTCTTTTTTTCGCAATGCTTGTTTTTTTGACTGCCAGACAAAAACACAAACTGCAACGTGTGGAAAAATAAGCAACAAAAAGAGGGGTAACGATTAATTTGGATGCGTTCGGTTTGGTTAATTCAATATTGATCGACTAACGTGCCTTCCTATTAATAGGCTTGGCAGAGGACCTAATAGGATTAATTAGGCATGTTGGTTCTAATTTCGGATATTTTTGGAATCTAAGAAATTGCATTATATATTTTTGAGGCGTTAGAAAATTTTTTGACTCGGACAGGAATCGAACCTGGAACCTTTTATTTTGTAGAATTTTTCGAAACCTAGATCTAAATCATTCAACTACGGGGGCAAACCGTGGATCTATTGTTTACAATTGTTATGAAAAACACAGTTGTTATAACAATTTTTTTCCCAGAGCATCTCTTTTTTTCCCGGAAACATTCTTTTCTACCCCCTCCAGTGACAGACCGCTTGTTGTTCTGTTGAGTCATGACCATCGCAATCATCATCCTCTTTTTTTCCCTTCTCCCAAACAAACGCATGGAGGCTTGCTACGGCGAGTCTCCTGCTGTTTTTCGGGAATAGAATACAAGAAACTAAGGGGGGCGGGTTTCGAAATGTGTGTACAACAATTTTCAAATTACTTTGTAACAAGCGGTTGGCTCCTTCTATGGACAAGTTGGGGAGAGGGGGGGGAGTCAGCCAGTTAGTGAGAAAGCATGTTTACCCTCTTAGAAATCCGTGGACCGGGAAAAGCAGCGATGAGAAAAAAAGTGCATCCCAGGATGACTGAGGCTAGCCTTCGCAGAGGAGAGAGGAGGGCCACCGATTGATTGCCGTACTAAAAGGCAGTGAACCACGAAAGAGGAGTCTGCCGGAGGGGAGGGGAAGGAGTTTAGTTACTCACCCCAGAAAAGTCACTCAGGGCGGGCGTCAGTTCTCATCGGCAGTCAAGCAAGCAAGCTAATGGACAATTTTTTATCGGGGGTCGTGGGTCGGCACTTTTTTTACTTTTTTTGGAAAAAAAAGAGAAATGGACAAGCAACCGAGTGACCGTTTATCATTGTTGGCTCAAAAATATTACAAAATATAGTCGACAGTCGGTCGATGCATGAAAAGAAAAAAAAGGATAGAAAGACTTATGAGACTTGTCATTTGTCTGCCGACATTTTTTTTTTTTTGATGGGTGAGATGACAGAACAAAAAAATATGTATACGGGATGTTTTTCTGAAATTCGAAAAGAAAAAAAATCAAAACACTTTAGACCGTAACGATCTACGTCATCACGTACCTTTGCCTTCTCACATATAACCTTAAGAGGCCCTTTAGGTGGCCTAAAAGTATTTGTGTCTACGTCATACCGGATGAATGAGTTTGTTTTTGTAATAGTACTTTTATGCTCGTTTCTGTGACATACCTCACCCTCCTCCACTTTTTTTGGGACTCTCATCGATAAACGAATGGGTCATTGGTTTTTTCTTACACGCACATAAACTTCCTTCTTCCACGTTACATACGTCTCTTCTGTACTATTTCCTTCCGGCGATATTGGTGCTGGTGCTGATGTTTATAGTTAGTGTCATTCATTACCACTTATGTCAGCTGGCAGCAGCGGCAACCTGCGTGACTACAAATCATTGTATATTTGTAGAAAAAACGTTTGCAAAGAATTTGTGAATGGAGAGGGTACAAAATGTTGTGTTTCGCTTCGTGAAAGGATAAAGATAAATATAGATTTTTTTTGAGAGCCAAAAAAATACGGGCGGATGTTTTTAATGCTTCTTAGAATTTTTTCTCTTATGATTAAAATTTTTTGCATTAAAAAATTCATTGATGCTTTCCTCAAAAAAAATATTAATTTATTTTGGCACTGATGCAATTTTTCTTCTTCTTTCACAAATAACAATAATTTTTTTGTTGTTGATTGTTCGTGGACCTCCCTGGAGCCAAAACGACGACATCGACGACGACTGGCTGCAAAACGCATTAATGCTTTTTTTTCGCTGTCGGGGGATAAAAAAATAGATATGTATGTATGAACGAACAAGAAACGAAGAATTATGGATTTTGGGATTTCTTGAATGAGAAAAATAGAGTGGAGAAGAAAAAAAATAAATTCTCTTCCTGGTCTTCGTTGAAAGACCAACACCACGATCCGGGGGAAGAATACACATTTGCTCTCGTTAGTATGCATGCCTACTTAAAAGGACACGCCACGGCACTCAGTTACGTCAAAATGTGTATTTTCCGTGGACTTTGAAGCTTTAACGACCGCCAGGTGGGGGAATGTCAATGCTTTTTTTGAAAGATTTTTTTGTGATGGAATTAAAAATTTATGTTTTATTAATAAAATACTTTTTTTGGAATGAATATAAGCAGTTTTTTGAATGAAAAAAATTCTGCAAAATTTTTCTGATGCAGAATTTACAAAAAAAAAGTTGAAAGAAGATTGGGACAAAAGTGCGCGCAACATGCGTATTTTTTAGAACGGTTGGTCTCGAGTGGAATGTTATCGTTTTTTGCGTTTTTAAGCGGGAGTTTTTTGAATTCAAAATATTAGTTTTTTTTACATTTTTGTTTATTTATCTTTGGTCGCACACATGTTTTTGTTTTTTTCGTTGGCATCGATAACGCTGTGGACGAGTGATAAAGTGCCAATGGTTTTTCGAGATCAACCAGACTGGCTTCTAGACATCCACAGTGAATGCAACTGCTCTTAAGTACATGATAATGTGTGTCAAAATGGGTTCAAACAGCAAGCGACGGCTTCCCACACCCATCGCTTTTGTCTTTCTTGTCTGGTCAACATATGGGTTTTGGGCAACGTTGCGTGACTCAAAATCGATAACCGCGCTTCAATATGGCTTCCGAAGACGACGTATGTATGTTGCTGTACTTTCTCCGGGTAGCCAGAGGACAACTAGGGGGGGGGGGTTGACAAAAAGAAACGTTCTTCAGTCGTTCGTCGACGCTTCGAAAGAACACAAAAAGAACAAGAAAGTTGTCTCGCGAGCCAACTTTCTTGGCAGGCGGTGTCGGCGACGGCGATGGCGTTGAAGTCAGAGGCAATGTTGCCTTTTTTTGGACTTTTTAACAGGAAATGGAAAGGGTGAGCTACTGGGGCATTGCATTCATTTTCTTGCGTGCTTGTAGCAAGTGAGGGACAGAGGAATAGAATTTGTACGCTACAAGCTGAAATTTGGTCGATATATTTTTTTGAGGGCATTGATTTTGTTTTTATGGCGCACCTGATGAAAATGGTCTTAGCACGATATTCAGCATTTTTTTGGTTTTTAAGGCGTTCCAATTTTTTTTTAATTGGAGTAAAATTTTTTGGGTTTAAAATTTTTTTAGGTTAACGAATTTTTGGGTTTAAAAAATTTGTGTAAAATTTACAGTACACAAACTGCAAAGCAAGAAAAAAACTGCAAAAGGAAGAAAAAAATTTCAAAGCAGTAATCAAGTACTTGTCTGTTGTGCCATACTTAATAGCAAGTAGCCGAGCGACGAGACGTGCCAATTAACTCTTACCTGCAAATTATTTTTCAATTTTCCAAACAGCAATTCAGAAAAACATATTTAAAGTCATGTTTCACCCCCTTCCACCCCCACGTCTCTTTGTTGGATGTACTACGCTTTGTGCGTACCATCATCGTCTACGGTTGCTTCCGGTATGTATAGTCAATGCATCGGGCATTGGGCATCGAGATGGCCAGCCATGGCACAACCGCACCCACTTCTCACTCACTCTTCTTCCGGTTGTCGTAAAATACAGGTTTTGCCGTTGGTCGAGGGTAGAGGCCAATGATGAGTTGCGGACGAGCGGGGATTAGGGGGACGACGGAGGCTTTGTCGATGAAGAAGATGCCGATGCTGATGACTACGTACGGCACAGGGCGTAGGACTTTGAGAAGGTTAAATCGAAACCCGCTGAGTTAAATATTTAGTTGCATTGGGTGCTGTCTTAGTCAATCGAAGAATTTTTATTTTTCCTCATTTTTTTTGCTGTGCCATGGAGAAAGGCTTATGCCATCTAGCGAGACGACGAAAACGAACGGATGATGCGCATGCATGACAATGACAAAAACGCATGGGGAATACTCAACTTTTTTTTGAACAAAAAAAAACCCAGACAAATTTTTGAGGGACCAAAGAGTCGATTTGTACTGTTCTAACGTAAAAAAAAAATTACGAACAAAAACTTTAGAGTTAAAAAAAACATCTGCATCGATGCTGACGGCATTTTTAATTTTTTCATAACCCCCGCATTTTTTCCTTTTTTCTTTCGATGAATTTTGTATTATCTGTTTATTTTTGTCTCCCCCCAACACATTTTTTTGGGGGACACTAAAAAAAGCCTTTGGTCAACGAATAATTAACCATGACATCTGTACACGCTGTCTATCGAGCATTGAGGGGGACGACTTGAATTATAGCCAGCATATATAGCATAGCTTTTTTTGCCCGTCTATGACGTCGTCATCTCCCCAGACTACAATTTATGGGACCTGGAAGGAGTCTATTAATAAAACAAACAGCAAGCCAGAGAGAGAAAAAAAAAGGCCAAGCAAACGATTCATGTTTCATCTGTGACGTAACTGTATCCATTTATAGGCAATCTACGAAATGCTCGGTCCAGAAGTTACAAAGTCCGCCGACGATTCACCGCGAAAGCGTGCCAAGATGATCTTTGAGGTAAGCAGAAAAAAAAAATTTTTTTGGAGAAAGATAAACTTTTTTTTTACAGAAAATGGACGTCAACAACGACAAGGAACTCACGCTCAAGGAGTTTGTTGACGGCTGCCTCGCCGACAAAGAACTCTTCCAGATTCTCACCAACGAGGTCAAAAAGTGATTGCCATTCTCCCTCTCTTCCCCGATTTTCCGACTCGGCCTCCTTCATCCAAACAAACGCGTTCCTTCCTTCTTTGCTCTGCTCTACCGTATACAATCATCTACCGTATACCATCACTGGCATACGGTCGTCTTGCCTCATTAAAAATATTTTTTGGGAAACTTTTTAATTTGAAAAAAAAAAATTTTTGAACTGAAAAATTTCTGGTTAAACAGATTCAGAATCCTCCCCGCCCGCCATCAGATTCTCTTTGCTCTTTGTTGTGTTGCAGGTGCCCTCCCGCGTGCATGCTCTCCTGCCCCGTTCAAGAGAAAAAAAAAGAATTAAATTTAATTAATTGTCTGTTGTCAGTCAGGTCGACTCATAACACCTTCTTGCCTCTTATCTATCTTTCCTCTGGCACACACCTGTGTAGAATCCACCACGCCCACCCGCCTGGTTACGATCACCTGCCGCCTGGACGGACTGGATTTACACATACAACACAATTTTTATTTTATTATTAAATTTTTATTATTTCCGCAAAAAACAGTATTTTTCTTTTTCTTCTTTTTCTTTTTTTCAGTTTTTTTCCATAATAATTTTTTCTTCATGATTTGGATGATTTGCAATCGATGATTATTATCGTGTTTTTTTGACATAGAATGCGAAAAAAAAGAGAAATAACAAAAAAAGTATTATTATTCAGACTGTTGGATGCATGCAAACACATACATACACGTACACGTACATCGGTGACGGTGGCGGTGACTGGGAAGGTGGTGATAAGCTGAAAGAAAAAGGTGACGGGAGCCGGAGCGAAAGCGGGTGTTTTACACATCAAAGCATTCATTCATTGATTTGATGTGATTTAATTTTTTTTCTATCACGAACATGTTTGTTCAGGAAAGGTGAAAATGATGGAAGAAAGTAAGGGAACGTACAAAATGTGTACAAAAAAATATATAAAAGAAAATTAAAAATAGCTATGAGCCGACATTTTCTATGTTTTGGTGATTGAATCCAAAAAAAACGGTTCACGATTTTAGAAATTCAGATTTGCAGATTGGGCGTTGTCTCGAGTGGAAAATCAAGTTTCCACTTGAGACCGGGTTCAAGAAGCGCAAAATTGAAATTTTTTTTGTTCATGTTCAAAAAAAAACAAAAAATTCCGCTCAAGACCTCCGAAATGTGGATTTTGTTCGGTCTCGAATGGAAAATCAGTTTTGCATACAAGAATACGGTAACGATCGTTTCTAATTTTTTGTTCATTTTTGTATTTTTTACATAACAATTTCTGGTTAACGTTTTTCCAAATTTGACGCACGTTTTTGTTTTTTTTTTACTCTTAAAAAATTCGAACTGCCCGAATTTTTTTCGATTTGAAAGTCCGATAATTTCATGAATTCTAGTTTCTGTTTTTTTGAGAGCCTGTTTCGGAACTCAGACTTCCGGAAAGCCAAAAACGTGCACCAACGAGCCCTGCAAGGGGAACCGGAAGCGAAGGTGGCCGTAGTTCGAATAACAATAGCGATTCATGTCGGGAAAGAAAAGGTCACAAACGCTAGTTTTCATGAGTCTTGCTTCCAATTTTTCCCCCTTTGAGGAGCTCGAGCCTCGCCTTTAGCACGTTCGCGGTTGGATTGGTCACCACC
Organism: Turbatrix aceti; assembly: GCA_963969345.1. Taxonomy (NCBI): domain Eukaryota; kingdom Metazoa; phylum Nematoda; class Chromadorea; order Rhabditida; family Panagrolaimidae; genus Turbatrix; species Turbatrix aceti. Next base: position 2,908,478 of record OZ017769.1, on the reverse strand, counting down.
TATTCCACAGCCGTCTATTCTGGAAAGCAGCCTTCGCCTTCGACTTCGACATCTGTTGTCAGTCAGTCATCGACGACCGTCGTCGCATGAGCTGTGAAATACATAATATTATCGATGCGTGAAGTGTCGTCACACGCACGGACAACTCCGGAGTTGGCTGCTCTTGGTCTTGGTCGACTTCGTCGATCCTGGCGGCGTCGACAAAGAGCAAAAGGAAAGAAAGCAGCCGACCGACTGAAAAAAATACAAAACAAAAAAATCTGTCCGCTAGAAGAAAAAAATAGAATGTGTCAGAAGGACAACATGAAACACATGAAACACCAGGGATCAGAGGGAGCAGGGTGCGGGGTATGCGTCACGTTCGCTTTTGGGGGTCTGAATCATGAACAAATATGTTTCACGTTTACGCAGGAGAAAAAAACAATCGGGTGGAAAAAACCATAAAATTTTAACGCAAGTAAATATAAAACAAATATGATCGTAATTTTTAAAACAAATTTCGGTTTTTTTTTTGAAAAAATGGGAAAATTGTGTCCCGGCACGAAAAAAAATTTTTTACAAGATAAAAATCTTTCGGACTGTATACTGTATTACGTTTTTTTTTCAATTTCAGTTATGAGACCAAAAAAAAGAGATTTGCTCGGCTGTCAGCAGATTTGAGACTCATATCTGATTTATTCGATCTCCCATCAAATTCGACATTTTTTATATTTCATAGAAAACGACTTCGACATCAAAAATTGCAATCAAATTTATATATCGTACAGAAGCCATCAATCTTTGAAGTCGGGAATCAGCCTTTTATCTTTGGCACCAGGCAACGTTGCTGTTGCCTGGTGCGCTTCTTCGTTTGTTGCCGTTTTTTGCAGTACCCTATTTTTGGCATGTCTGCAAAAAAAAAGAAATTCAGCAGCAGGATTGCTGCCCTGGTATTCTTGCTTTCTCCCCATCATCACACATCTTCCAAGGCAGGCTTGCAGACTGGCCGGCAACATCGAAGAACTTGGGTAATAGAATTTTCACGCGGACTGCCCAACTTGGACAAGTGTACTTTTCCGTCACATTCCGCTCTGGACGAAGTCAGTGAAGAGCAAGGACTAAAATTGAACTATAGCACATGGCAAAAAAACGAACCAAAATATTATAAATGGACCAAAAACAACATAAAATGTTCGCAAACGTCAAAAATGATCGCGAATTTCAAAAAGTAACAAAAAATGTGACAAACACGGTAAAAAGATAACATCACAACACAGTAACGATAAAAAATGTCAACACAACTTTTTCTAAACGTTACTTTGTATTAAATAAATATATCTATCATTACTAATTTTGTTACTTTTTTTTCTATAAATTCTGTTGTGATTTTGGTCGCTGTTTCTTTCCAAATTTTTTAAAATCATTTTTTTTCGTCTCCATTTTCCCCGTTTTTTCAGATGTTACCCGTACTTCGGCACGGAATACAACACCGAGAACGATTAGGGTGATTTTTGCGTCGAAATCGCCGATGAAACGTACTACGATGAGTATACCGTGAGGCAACTTCGCGTTTCGACGAGCAACGAAAATCTGACGTCCTCGGGCGGCGAGCACGGAAGCCGAATCCTCACCCAGTTTCACTTCACTACCTGGCCCGACTTCGGAGTTCCGTCTGATGTGAGACCCATTTTTTCAACTTTCATAGAAGCTTTTGGGTTCAATTTCGGCCTAAAGCTTAACCAAATTTTTGCCCCCAACTTTCTACCAACTTTTTTTTTCGATAAAACTTTCCGAGTTCAGCGATCTATTCATTGGTCACGGTACCAAAAACTTCAGCAAATTGACGAAAAAACTTCACAGACAATAAAAACAAACGAGTTCGGAGAAAACCCGGAACAAAAAAAATAGTGGAATCAAAGCGGGTGTTTTTTTGCAGTTCGTTACTTCTTTCGGGGTTTTAGGTCGTCGCTGCATGGCACGAGGTAAATCTTGGCGCCTGTACCGGGTTGATTCTGCGCGTGGCCCTGAAAAAAGACAAATAATAAGCAGATTTCACTTTTTTTTTTTGTTTTTCTTCACGTTTTTGTTTTTGCCAAAAAAAACAAAAATTGCTCTCTTTGGACATTCTTTGGAGTTTGGAGAACCTAAACGCAATCATTGGCGTCACTTTACGTTTTTTTCAAGTACCCAAGCCAAAGCGGCGTGTGAACAAAGAGATCCTTTGGTACACCGCCGCTGGGTCATTAAAAATCTCGATAAGTGACTGACAGTTTTGTGCACCAGTAATGACGCGTGGCGGACAGGCAACAAAATGATAAAAAAAAAAAGAGTGCATCAAACGATATGGAAAGCAATCAACTGCAAACAACAGGATTCGATTCGACTACCGATGATCACGGATGTCGTCAAAAAATTAATACTACACTACTGATCATCCCCAACCGCCACCAAAAAAAAAGAGAACGAAAGAAAAGTTCCGGATCAATGTTCAGGAACAAAAAGTGTTTTAGAGCCCACAGATCAACCACAACCAAGGATGAACGAACGAAGTGTTCGTTCGCAAACAAATTGAAATTTTTGTGTTCGTGTTCGTTCGAGAACTGATTTTCTTTGTTCGAATTCGTTCGCGAACAAATTAATTTTCCAAACAGATAAAACAAACAAAAATTTAGGTAAAATCAGTTTTATGATGCCGAAATCGATGTTATTCGACGAAAAATGACAAATAGTGAAAATTGCATTCGATCATAAAAAAGGTTCGAAAATTGTCATTGAAAACGTGAAAACGCATAATACCGCAGTTTACGTTATTCTGCCAGGTTTGGACAAATTTTGTATATAACACGAAAAAAAATTTGTACCTTGTTCGTTCGCGAACACCGTAAAAAATGTACGTGTATAAAATGTAAAAAATCTGTTCGTTCGCGAACACAGTTAAAAATGTTCGCGTTCGTCCGATTTGTCAAAACGTTCGTGTTCGTTCGAAAACAAAAAAAAACTACTGTTCGCCCATCCCAAACCCCAAAAAACCCACTCAAGCCAGCAACTCACCCGACTCCAATCGTATCCAATGGCATAGGCCATGACATTTCCATTTCCATGGATGTGGACAGCGGTGATAGCGTAGGGATGCTGCTCGGAGGTCTTGAGCTTCATTCTCTGGTCCTTGTCCCAGTACGAATACCTGCCATCGCCGCCGGCGGTGACGAGGGTATTGTGCTGGGGGTGGAAGCAGACGTCGTTGACCGGGTAAATCTCCTGGAAGCCATTGATGATGTCGGGCGAGCGATGGCACTTGAAGGTGAAGTTTTCCTTCGGCGAGGTGTTGTCGACGTACTGGACTGCGACGCGGCCCTCGATCGAGCCCTGACCGAAGCCGCACGGCTGACCGGTGGTTTTGTTTCGGAAAATTCCGATGCAGCGCATCTAAAAAACATTTTTTTTGAATTGGAAAAAATCAAGAAATAATTTTTGCTGTACAAAATATTCTTTTGCGTAAAAACAAAAAAATCGCAAAAAACCGAAAAAAAGGCAAAAAAATCAAAAAAAAATTTACTTGCCAAACAAAAAAAAAATTATGCACAAAAATTTTTGAATGCGTAAAATTTCGTGAAAAAAAAACATAAAAATGTTTCCTAACAAAAATTTTAAAATTTTGACAAACCATTTTTTAGCGTACAAAATAAAAAAAATGGAATAAAACTGAAAATCAAGAATGCACAAAAATACGAAAAAATATTTATTTTCGAATTAAAAAAACTGGTTTCTTCGAAACAAAAAAAAAGTTTTTTTTTATATAAAAAAAACGGTTTTTTTGTTAAAAAAAGTTTTTTTCTGTAAAAAAACGTTAGCAAAAAAAAGAAACAAAAAATTTGGCATAAAATTTAGTCTAAAAAAGTTGCTTTTTTTATTTTTTTGGTTAAAACTTTTTTTGGACTTGATCCAAATATTGTTGTTTTCAACGAACCTGGTGCTTGAGGGCGGTCTCGACATCGGCGACTTCCTTGGGTTCGCCTTCGAGCTTGAAGACCTTCACTTTCCGGTTAGAAAGTCCGACGCAGGCCATTGGGTAGACGACGTCCGCGCAGTAGACTTTCTCCTTCAGTTGGATCGTCGCGAGAGCAGTCTGCGTCGGGAGCTGTCGCATATCCCAGAATCTGAGTGTCCGATCCCAGGATCCGGTCATCAGGCACTGGTAGGACGACGACTGGATCCAGTGACACGTCCGAATGGGTTGATCGTGGGTTCCGACGACCGCCGTCTGATTCGACGCGAGATCCCAGACACGAGCCTGTTTATCCGCCGATGCAATGAACAGTTTAGTTCCATCCTAAAAATTTATTTAAAAAAATGCACTCAACTTGACCTTTACCATCCAAAAAAAATATTTGCAGAAAAAAAATTTTATTTTATAAAAAAATGCATAAATAAATTTTTCATCAAATTTTTCTGCAAAAATGAAAATTTTGCAGTTTGTCAAAAATTTGTCAGAAGCAAAATTGTTGTTTCTTCGAGGCAAAAGAAGACGAGCAAGCGCCACTCATCAAAAACCTAAGTCGGCGAAAGAAAACACACACAGGCACACTCAAATGTCCAATTTGTCGGCATTTTCACACGCATTTTTGCCATTTCCTCGCAGGGCTTTTGAAAACGAGACAAAAGTGTAAAATAAGTACAGATTCAATAAATGCCTTTTTTGGAGGTTTTTTGAGGGAGTGACAATAAATAATTATGGAAAAAAATATAAAAAAATGTCGAAAAATATTACCTAAATTTTGAACGGATAAAAGATGCCAAAAAATTTGTAAATATAAAAAAATATGATTTCTCGTTGCTTGCAGGCACGAAATTCACAAGAAAACAAAAAAATGCCAAATTCCAGAAAAAAAAAGTTATTTAAAAAAATCTAAAAATGATAGCACTAAATTTTAGGGTTCACCTAAACGAAAAACGTCGTATTGCCAATCGAGTTACATTTTGAGTTACGGCAGATCAATTTTGTAAAAAAAATTATTCGCAAGAAAAATGTTCGAAGACGTACAAAAAGTAAAAAAAAAACTCGCAACTCCTAATATTTTATGGTTCAATTAAACGACAAATTTTATGGTTTATCGTATCCACCTGCAATTTTCAGATGAAAAACGTTTTCAAAAAATCTCAAAAAAGCTATTTTCAACAGTAAGTCTATCAAAAACGCCACCAAAACGTAAAAAAACCCCATTTTACCCCAAAAAAATATTTTAGGTAATAAAAAACCCACCAGAAAACCTCAAATCCCCCAAAAACTCACCCCAATCCAGTCAATAGACAAAACAGGCGCTCCGACGTCTTGCTTTAGCTTCGGCTCGGCAGTTCCGTTCTCGCTGACCTGCCAGATGCGAACTGTGTTGTCCCAGCTGCCGGCGGCGAGCAGGATAATGTTCGAAGAAGCCGGGTTGAATTTGAGCGTCTGCACCGTGTCATCGGGCGCTTCCGGCAGGATGATACCGTTCATCGGATTCGCCGCATTGACGGTAGACGACGACGTCGCGGCAGTCGAGGTCGTGTTCGTGCCGCCGCCGAAGAAAGACTGCGTTCGCTGTTGGCCGAACGGCGTCGATTGGTTTTGCGAGAAAAAACTCATCCTAGAAGATTTTGAGTTGGAGAAGGGATCAAGCACGCGCCGACGCATCACGTTAAAATGAGGGAAATGAAGTGAAAACACGGAAAAGAAAAGAAATCGAAGTTCAAAGCAAGCTAAGCGGTCAAAAAAAGCAAAAAAAGTTTGGCGAGTTGAGAAAGCGCGTCGCGCTTTTCCGTGTGGGACCATATTTTGCGCGGAAAACGCAATAATCAAAAAGTCACGCAATATGACAACGTTGAACGTTTTTTAGATTTCAGATTCTGTTTTTGATATTCATCCCAATCCAATCCAGTCGTGAAAATACCTTGTTTCCTTCGATTTTTTGTGAAAATTTATTTTTAAATAATAGAACGATAAAAAATCAACAAATTCATACAAAAAACAGCAAACAAACAAATAATTAAGCAGAACAACTAAAAGTTAATTTAGGTGCTCGGGAATAATCCCACGGATCATCCACTTCCGTGAGAATCAAATTTAAAACCAGAACAACGTCTGGACAATTTTGCCTTTTGCCGGGTTCAATAAATCCGACGACTTTGATGTTCCCGAATTGCACTTCGCATCGGGAACTCTCAATTTTCTCAATTGTCTGGGCCCGGAGAGCCGGATCTCTCAGCCGCAGACGACGTTCGTTGGCAGGCGTCGGGTTGTCGTAGGGTGCTGCGGCGTTGTGCTCGGTGAAACGCCTGATCGCACCGGCAGGATACCCGATCGACGGGTTGAACTTGAAAGCGCTGCCGGCGGGCCAAATAGCCGCGCAGCAGAGCTGCACGTCCACCTCGTGTCTAAGGTCCTGGTGGACGCGAACAAAAATATTTCTTGAATAATATTTTTTGTCCAGGTACAACGATACCCGGAGGGGAGAAGGGAAGGCTGAAGCGTTGTCCGACGATTTTTGGATGACGACGCGAACCATGATTGAACCTACAAAAACTTATGTTATTAGTTAAGCAATCGCAATTAAAGCTAAAATGGACAGGTCGCTGGCAGTGGACAAAATCCGGGCGCACGACTTTTTCCCAGACGGCTTCCGCGCGCGCTCGTTCAACATGGACTGACGATCGCGATCCCTGTTGTCCAGACACCACAACGGCTTTGGATAGTACGCAAACGCCACACCCCCAGTTTCTACGGCATGCCATGGGAAAGATGGACAAACGCGTTGCTGCATTACCTGAGCAGGCCGGAGTTACAACTGCAATACGCGCTGCATTTAGCAATAAAAAAATCACGATGCATTCAACATGAAAACGGCACACAGCAGACAACGGACAATTGTTGTACAATCGTCTTTACGGTATGCCATGGAAAGGATGGACGAACGCTTTGCTGCACTACCTGAGCAAGCCGGAGTTGCAACTGCAATGCGCGAACCAACAACGGTTGACCGAACAGTTCAACAAATACGAAGTTGGCACTGGGTGCCGTCTTTTTAACACAAGTAGCATTCCGAGTTGTCATTCGAGCGACTGTCTGTGCCAAAGAATCAAAATGCAATTATTCGAGTAGCTTGATAAACAGTTCGGTTTTTCTGTTTTTGACGTTTTAACTGCTTTTTTTACTCATTTTGACGTTTACTCATTTTTATTTTTATTTAATTTCTAAATCATTTTTTACAAAACAATATCAAAAAACATCAGTTTAAATAATATACTTCAGTTGAATTTAACAGTTTTAACGTGCCAAAAAACAATAAATCTAGTAGGAAAAATTAATGAAATAGGTGACGGTCTTGTTGCCGTGGATAAAATTATCGCAACTGTTTGTGTTGACGAAAAGTCGTTCATTTAGTTTCGAACGCCGGAGCAATTGAAAGCCATTCGGGGGAGGCGTTTCAAACTCGGACATTGCAATATTTTTATCCACAAACTGGACGCATTCACGAAAATAGAATTCAGCGTGGATTTGAGGTGGCGTTTTTTCCAGTTCTTGTAAAATATGCGCAAAGTCGTTCTCCAGGCGAACACGATCGTACGACGTCTGAAACGAAAAAGCATCGTATGAAAGTACAAATGTAAATATGACATACAACTTTTGTTTGAGCAGGAAATATGGCTCTAAAAATCAAATGTTTTATGCCAGGAAAGACGGTGTAAAGGGCCTGGATCATTTCAGCAACTGGAAATCGGGGACTTAAATCCGGCAAGTTGATTTGTATCATGCGAGTTTCAGGCATGCTGCAAAAAAAAGAATAAAAAAAAGTATTGCAAAAACCGCAGCAGATTTACCGAATTGCCGTATTCTGGAGAAAGGTTGTCAAGTTGCTAGCATAGTCCATACCGAAGTCCAAAAGTATAACATTCGATATAAACCGCTTGGTATTAAAAAGCGTCTAAAACATTAATGTCAACTTTGTATAAAATAAATAAATATTTGTACTTACAAGAAAATCCGAAAATCGGCGAACTCCAATAGAAACCAAGTACATTTTCTTTGGCTCGGAAGGACTTTGAGGCAATTCAAGGAAAAATTCGATGGAGGCGGAAAGCTCCTGAAGAGGGTGTCGGCGTATGAATGACGTCACACTAGGACGAACAGCATTTGTGCAACCGTTTGGTAAAGAACGACCAAAACCATCTACAAAGATGTTCATTTGATTCGAAATTTGTCTAAAATCTTACTCGAAAAGCCACATAGTTGTGGAACAATGTCGTAGGCCCAACTTAGTTCACATTTATTGGAAGTTTCGACATCAAGGAAGAGCTCTGTCTTGAATGATTCTTTCCATGAAAAAAATGTCCCTTGCTTGGGCATTTTTATGGTGCAATGGATGGCATGCTGCGGCCGCGGTTCGTCAAAGTATTCTAGGCTGTACTGAAAAACAAATTGGTGATGGGAATTGAAATCGATTGGTGGAGAAAAACAAACAAAATTAAGGTTGTCAGAATCATCGGCTCCACCTATAAAGCATTCCCTGATTTTGTCAAAGAAAGCTGACATTACGGGAGAAGACAGAACAATGTTACGGGTACGTTTACGAGTATTATCATCTTTCCAAATATCCATAGCTGACATGAAGATCCACGGAGCGTACACGGGGCTCAGAGGATGGCGTAAATCCGTAGTATTGTGTTTTTTTGCTTCCATAATATTATTCTGAAAAAATTATAAACTTTAGATTATTTGGTAAATATTAATCGATGCGCTGCGCGTAAGAATAAAAAAAATCGCAATGCGTTCAGCATTACAACTGTATACTGCAGACGACGAACAATTGTTGTACAATCGTCTTTACGGCATGCCATGGAGAGGATGGACAAACGCTTTGTTGAACTACCTGAACAGGCCGGAGTTACAACCAGTGTTCCGCTGACTCCGACTCAGAGTCGACTCTTTGACTCTGACTCACGGCCCGGGCCAAAACGGGCCGTAAGATAAAAAAAAAACATGCATATTTACGCAAAATTTATGAAAAATTTAATGAAAAAGTAAAAACCGCGAAGAATGCAAAGAAATGCACGCAGAATGCTGACATGGCACCGCTCTTTTGTGCTAATCTGGAAGCAAAAGGTAAATCGCGGGCGCCGTAATTTTGTCGTCAGTTCATAAGATCACTAGTAATTGAGCGGAAAATGAATCTGTGCAACGACGAGGAAGTGATTCTGCCTCCTTCGGGTTTGTTGTTGTTTTTTAACGGTTTTTAGACGATAAAATTTATTTACAAAACTAGGTACTATATTTTTACTATATAGGGCCTCAATTTTACAAGCCCGGCCCGGGCCGAAAAAAAACCGGCCCGTTGAGAACCCTGGTTACAACCGCAATACGTAAACCAACGACGGTTGACCGAACAGTTCAACAAATACGATGTTGGCACTGAGTGCCGTCTTTTTAACACAAGTAGCATTCAGAGCAAGGCATAAAACCGGCCTAAAAATCAGGCCGCCGGCCGGCTTGCGGCCGGCCTAAATTTTCAGGCCGAAGCCGGGCCGGCCGCGGCCGCGGCCTTTTTTTTGAAAAAAATTTTCGTGCTTTATTTTAGGGTTATTTTCGCAAAATTTGACCAAATTTAGAAAAAAAATTTTTTTGGAAACAACCTAATATTATGGAAAAATGCATAATAATAAATTCCCCTGTGGTAAAAAGTAAAAAAAAGACGAATGAAGCACAAAAACGTCAGAAAATCATACTTTTTTCGAAAAAAATCAACTTTCGAATATTTTTCCGGCTTTTCCCGGCTTTTTCGGCCGGCCTTGAATCGAAAAGCCGGCCGGCCGTGCCGGCTTTTGCGGCCGGCCGGCCGGATTTTATGCCTTGATTCCGAGTTGTTATTCGAGTGACTGTCTGTGCCAAAGACTCAAAATGCAATTATTTGATTTGTTGCGCGGGTTTAAGTGCACTCCCGACCAGGGCTCCGCCCCCGCAGGAAGCGCGCTCCCGTTCTCGCTCGCTTGCGAGGCAGATTTGCCTGTCTCTTGTGAAGAATAAAGTCGCGTTTTACTACCCTAGTATACAAGACCGAACCGAAAGGGACAGAAGGCAACAAGTGGAGGTCTTACCCGGCCTTCTGCCTCCGGGTTGTCCGGATAAGCAGAAGGCTAGGGTAAAAAGATCAGACATGGTTTAGCTATTGTTGGTATTCAAGAACCATTTGGCCTCTACTCAAGGACGTCCAAAGTTTTGATCCGTGTGCAATGGTCACCACCCGCCCGTGAAGCGAGGCGCTTGGAGTTCAACGCCTATGGTTCTGGAGACAAGAGGCGGACACCCACCACAGTCGGTCAAGTTCGCCCGAACCCACTGAATGACCGCGGCAGACATTAGAGCATCAGAAGAAGCCATCATGCGCAACCAGCTAGTGCAAAACAAATTGTACGACTGCCAACGAATGTGGATTTGTGCAGATCGTCATCATCGCTTGCATTCCAGACAAAAAGACATGCATGGGCGAGGCCAGCTCAAGTTCGCGGCGACGCAAAAGCAGGATCACCAATGAGAAATTACGGTCATCGTAAAAATGGCATTCAAGGCCAAAAACAAAGCCAGCAAAACCAGGACAGCTGTGCGCGCCGTACGACACCACTCGATCATCGGCGACCCCGAAAACCAGGTCAAGCAGCAGTGTAAACAACTCGGGTGGCGAAAGGCCAAAGACAAACCCGAACGGTGATCTCGAGAACAGCAGGTCAGACACCTGCCAAGATGAACAGCGTTGAAAGGCAACAGATTAATAAATAGTTCAGTTTTAATGTTTTTGACATTTTAGCTTCGCTCGAACTCGCGGGACGACTCCGATACCGCCTTTCCAATACTTTTTTCCCTAGTTTTTATTATCATAAATTTTTTTTCCATCATTATATTTTTTTTACGAAACAATGCAACCAAAAGTACCCGTAATCAGTGTAACGCAAAGTATGTAAAATTATTGCCTTTGCCTTCGACTTCGACTTCGGAGGCGAAGGCGCCTCCAGAGACGGAGACGATCAGAGGCGCCTTTGGTGTCAATGCTCAAATATTACAAAATCTTGACATAAAGCAAAATTGTGATTAAAAAAATACCTCTTGTCAATGCTCAAATTGCAAATTGTGATTAAAAAAAAATTGTTGCCAAAGTGAAGCGGTATTTCCCTATTTATTCCCGAAGAAACATGTACGACTCAACGCTAGCCCGATCTTCGACTCATAATGAGAGAGTGCGGGCGCCATCGCACGACTAGTGCGGGGCGAAGCCTACCCCCGCCGAGCTACGGCGTGTCGCGATCGTAAGATCCTCCCCCCTCGCTTGATGACGTGAACTGCCTCAAAATCCTTCCGAACCAAAAAAAATCAACTTGGTTCCTATTGGAGTTCGCCGATTTTCGGATTTTCTTGTAAGTACAAATATTTATTTATTTTATACAAAGTTGACATTAATGTTTTAGACGCTTTTTAATTCCAAGCGGTTTATATCGAATGTTATACTTTTGGACTTTGGTATCGACTATGCTAGCAACTTGACAACCTTTCTCCAGAATACGGCAATTCGGTAAATCTGCTGCGGTTTTTGCAATACTTTTTTTTATTCTTTTTTTTGCAGCATGCCTGAAACTCGCATGATACAAATCAACTTGCCGGATTTAAGTCCCCGATTTCCAGTTGCTGAAATGATCCAGGCCCTTTACACCGTCTTTCCTGGCATAAAACATTTGATTTTTAGAGCCATATTTCCTGCTCAAACAAAAGTTGTATGTCATATTTACATTTGTACTTTCATACGATGCTTTTTCGTTTCAGACGTCGTACGATCGTGTTCGCCTGGAGAACGACTTTGCGCATATTTTACAAGAACTGGAAAAAACGCCACCTCAAATCCACGCTGAATTCTATTTTCGTGAATGCGTCCAGTTTGTGGATAAAAATATTGCAATGTCCGAGTTTGAAACGCCTCCCCCGAAAAGCTTTAAATTGCTCGGCGTTCGAAACTAAATGAACGACTTTTCGTCAACACAAACAGTTACATTAATTTTATCCACGGCAACAAGACCGTCACCTATTTCATTAATTTTTCCTACTAGATTTATTGTTTTTTGGCACGTTAAAACTGTTAAATTCAACTGAAGTATATTATTTAAACTGGTGTTTTTTGATGTATTGTTTTGAAAAAAAATTAAAGAAAAATAAAAATGTGTAAACGTCAAAATGAGTGAAAAACAGCATACGTAAAAAAAGTCCAAATTAGTTATTCGTAATCTTAGGATCAACCATCATTATCGAATCGGGGATCTGAGGCTTGAAATGCGTAAAGGGTACTCGGCGTCGTCCTGCGAGTTCAAGCGAAGCCAAAACGTCGGAAAACTGTCATGTGATCGGCTTCATTCGGATCACGAGATAGCGCAATACACGGCTAGTGTTTATCTGATACCGTTTTTTTGATATCATGATATGATCTGATACTTAAAAAATGGATCATGATCTGATACTGATATCAGGTTGAAGGAAAAAAACGTGCCTGACTGATAGTAATCTGATATCAGGCTGATATCATGATATCAGTCTGATATCGTGATATCTGTCTGATATGAAAAAAATCCCACAAAAAATCTCAAATTCAATTTCATTTGAATCAATAACATGCAATGTCGTCGTTTAGAAAAACGAGTAAAAAAAGTGAATCTCCAATATCTCTCAAAAGAATTTCTCCGGAGAATATCCGGAGATTCTTTTGAGTAAAAAAAATTTCGCAGAAGATTTCAGTGTTCAAAAATAAAAAATAACGAAAAAAATAACGGTAAAACCTAGTTTTTATACTCCGGAGATTTTTTTTACGGGTTGTAATCTCTCCCGAAATTTCGCCACACTGCTTTAAACCCGTTTTTTGTTGTTGCTTCCGTTTTTTTGATCGAGATATCAGTATCATGATACTTTTTTCTGAGATCATGATATTGACTGATATTAATTTTTGCTATCATGATATGTATCATGTTGACCTTTCAAAATTCTTGCCTGACTGATACTGATCTGATATCAGTATCAGTATCAGACCCTGATATCAGGCTAAACCTGATATCAGATAAACACTACCGCCAAACACAGATTTTTAAAAAAATCGGAATCTGTAGTTTTAACTTCTGGAAATTTTTTGACAAAAATCGATGCCACGGGCTTTGTTTATGAGAAAAAAAGCTGAAAATTTTTTTATGGAGGTTTTGAGGGGCGGGGAACACGATGTCGTTATCAGATTTTTTTTATCGTTACGGTAAGTGCCAATTTTAGGCTAAATTGTTCGGTTTTTTGGCCACCACAGGTTGGGTTTTCAGAGGTGGATACATTGGCATAGCCTATCTTTTTCCCCGTCTTCTGACGCCTCGAATGATGTGTAACACAAAATTTGCCAGATACAATAAAGTTGTCATGCATAGGCTTTTATGGTGCGCACTCAAGAAAACGCGCGATTTTCGCTTCGAGTGAGTGTGCGCGCGTGTAAATGGAATCATGTTTAATAAAAGGCCCTGAAGCCAATTTTTGTTTTTTTTGTTCGCGGTAACTTTGGTAGACTTTAGCATGTCCCAGAGATTGATTCTAGATTTTCAGGGTTTTTATCTGACAATATTGGGCACCGCCACAGGCATTGAAAAAACATGAAACTTTCAAACACTGTAACTTTGGGCACAATTATCCGATAAAAAGCTGAACTAGCTTAAAGTGATATTTGGGACATGTCAAAGCTTACCAAAGTGACCGCGAGCATAAAAAACAAAAATTGGCTTCAGGGCCTTTTATTGAACATGACTCCTTCATGGATGACAACTTTAGAGTATCTGGCAAATTTTGTGTTATACAGCATTCGAGGCGTCAGAACACGGGGAAAAAGATAGGCTATGCCAATGTATCCACCTCTGAAAACCCAACCCGTAGTGGCCAAAAAACCGAACAATTTAGCCTAAAATTGGCACTTACCGTAAAGATAAAAAAAATCTGATAACGATATCGTGTTCCCCGCCCTTCAAAACCTCCATAAAAAAATTTTCAGCTTTTTTTCTCATAAACGAAGCCCGTGGCATCGATTTTTGTCAAAAACTTCCAGAAGCCAAAACTACAGAATCCGATTTTTTTTAAAATCTGTGTTTGGCGGGAATAGAGGTTTTTGTAATTTATTTTTTTTTGTTAGTAAACGAATGCCTGCCGAGCTTGTTTGATTTATAGACCCAAAAAGCATACAACATCGTAGATCATGGGTTCAAAAAATCCGGATAGTATGGGGTAACGAATGACCTGAAAAATAATTGAAAAATCGTAAAGCATCGTCAAAAAAATTCAGCACAATGACCCCTCTTCGTACGACCCCACTGATTTGTATAATCCCGTGTGTACGAGTAAGAGATAAATTGATTGATTGATTGAAAACCGAAAAAATGAGTGAAATAAACGTTCCCTGATATTTTCACTTTAACAGACCCCGAGGGGGGTCAGTCCAAAAATGACGGAAAATGATGGAGGGGGGAGTACTGTTTTTGCTCCAAAATATATGACCGACTCCGAACAGGCTTCTTAAAAAAACACAATAACTACACTATAATTTCGGCATATAGTTATCAAAAGCAGTTCTTACATTAGCAAAATTGCGAAAAACCGCTAAAAAATGACGGTTTTTTTCAAAATGACGTCATTTAGTGGGGGGGGGGTCCCGGGCAGGGTTCTCCACGGCCCGGGCCGGGCCGATTGGTTTTGTTGGCCGGCCCGGGCCAAAACGGGCCGGAAAATAATTTAAAAAATGCATATTTTACTCAAAATTTATGAAAAATTTTATGAAAAAGTAAAAACCGCGAAGAATGCAAAGAAATGCACGCAGAATGCGGACCTGGCACCGTTCCTTTGGGCTAATCTGGAAGCAAAAGGTAAATGGCGGGCACCGTAATTTTTTCGTCACTTCATAAGAGCACTAGTAATTGAGCGGAAAATGAATCTGTGCAACGACGAGGAAGTGATTCTGCCTCCTTCGGGTTTGTTGTTGTTTTTTAACGGTTTTTCGACGATAAAATTTATTAACAAAACTAGGTACTATTAAGGCGGGCCGGCCCGGGCTGGCCCGGGCCGGGCCGGGCCTCAATTTTGCAAGCCCGGCCCAGCCCGGGCCGAAAAAAAACAGGCCCGTTGAGAACCCTGGTCCCGGGTGCCCCACCTTGCAATGACGACCGATGACAGAGGGGGGAGGGGTTAAAAATCCCCGATTTTGCGATGACGTAATTTCTGGACAAGCCCTATGCTCGGCAACACTGTTCTCAGAAAAAGGACAGAAAACTTGATCACAGAACGTGAAAAACGTGAAAAAAATCCCAAACGAGCAAAAACAATAGCTTACCCAAATTCGTGTCAGAACCAGACAGAAAATGGCTTGCCGAAGCCCGGCCCGGCCCGGGCCCGGCCTGTGACTTTTCAGTAGGCCCGGAAAAGCCCGTTTTGGCCCGGGATTTAATCAATATTGTAAAAAATACGAAAAATTAACTGTATTTTGGTTATTTTTAACAAAATTTAGTCTCTACAGGTAGAAAACATAGTATGTTTAGTAAAAACCAGTAATTTATGTTATTTATATAACGATTTGCTGCTATTTTTTTGGATAAAAATTTGAAAAAAATACAGAATGGATAATTTCGGGCCTGGGCCTAAAAGTTAGGCCCGTTTTCATGTCTGGTCAGAACCCAGCAGCGTGTTACGGTACGAACGAGCGGAAAAACAAAACACAAAGTTTGCAATCTGTTTTCGCTTTCGCTTTTGTTTTCCTGTTTTTTCCTGTTTTTGCTCCTTTTTTATCGCTTTTTGGGAGTATCTTTTTATCTTTTTAGATTTCAGGTTATCTTTTCATTTCTAACGTCATGTACGATCTACCGGAGTTTCTCAAGCAGCGAGACTCGGCTCTTCGCATTCCTTGGCTAGTTTTTTTACATTTTTTGGGCGGTTTGATCATTTTTATACTTTTTCAGGTACATGGGCATGTATCCGCTGTCCAAGTGCAAGGATCTCTTCAAGCAAGACGAAGTTCGCGTTGTCGATCTGCAGAATGTTGTGTGAGCCATTTTTTGCGTTCGACTTTTAGGCCTACTTTTTTGGACTTTAGGCGAACGGTCAGACGCATGCAGGGCACCGAAGCCTCTCAGACGGGCTCTATCCGCATGGCCACCGGTGCTACGGGCCAGCTTTTGCTCGGCGTCGCTCGGATTCTTCAGCTGCAGGTCTCGGAAACGCATGGTGAGTTTTTTGACTGTTTTTTATGCGTTTTTATTGATTTTCTGCCTTTTTTTTCAGACCGAGCCCAGCGCGTCATCGAAGAATGGTACCTTCCGTCGCAGGAGGAGATCTCCGACATTTCCTACCAGGAAGCGGAGGAAGAAGGCGCCGTACATCCCGCCCGAATTCGAGGCTCCTTTTGTCGACCCGTACGACAAGAACGACGACCAGCAGCTGGCGGTCGAACCTGAGCAGCCACCCGTCGTTGCCGCCGCGCCTCAGAATCCGGACGAAGCCCAGCCTGATGCTGAGGGACCCGAGCCGGAAGAACGACCGCGGCGTAAGCGTCGTCGTCGAGTGAGCCCCGAAGACAGCGAGGAAGACAATCGACGTCGCCGTCGCCGCCCGGCTGCCCGACGCGTTGCCCAGCTTTCCACGGACCTCCCCGCTCCTGCCGACGATCTTGACGCGATCCAGGCTCCTCCGGTGTACGGTACTATTGAGCAGTTCCTCGAGAACGACGATCTGACTGCTTTTGGCATTCCGTGAGTTTTTGGGGCTCAAAAATGGTGATAAACGATTTTTTTAGGAACCCGCAAGTGAGTGCCGCTCCTGATGGCACTCGTCTGACGTTCGCGAGCCACGAGGAACGCTTTTACACGCTCCACACCTCGAATGTGCGTGTCCCAGCCGCGGATCGTACTCGCTCGGCCTCAGTGCCTGTTTCTGCGTCGGACAGCCTCTTGACGGCCCCAACGACAACACCGTCATGGACGTCGATCTCGATCTCAACGAAACCCGATTCACGACCCGCTCGGCTTCGGTCCCGCCGACCGTTCACATGGCCATGAACGAGATCAATCCGACGACGAGTCTGCGACGCCGAAGACGCTGCTTCATCTTGTATTCCGACCGTAAGTTTTTAATGTTTTTTGGAATGACTAGTAATTTGTATATGAGTCATTTTTGGTGTTTATTTATTGTAGTGGCCGCGAGCGTAGTTGATGACGGCATCTTTTGTGCTAGTGACTCGGGATGGGAGTGCTGTTCTTACGTGTCATTGCGGATTTCATCTCAAATAGGGCACGACACGACGAGTAAGGTGATCGTGAGTGAAATGACGACGAGATTTGACCGATAGTACGATCAGTCTTTTTTTATATCGGTTTTGTGACCACAGCTCGACGGCAGCGATGATTGACAAAGACAACCGCCGCACAGACCACAGAGAACCACCGAGGCATAGCAACTATCACAATAATCGATGCGCGGTGTTTAGCTTTTTTTTTTGCTATTTTTTTAGATTTTACGATTACGTAATGGTTTTCAGGTGATGGACTCCAGAATTTTGAAGATCAAAGATTTTCAAACGCAGGGACTTTTGGCATTGCAAACGAAGGAGTTTGAGCATGCTTATTACCTTCTGTCGAAAACATTCCGTTCAATAACTGCTCACACAGCCAGTATTGAATCACAGGCATTCAGAACGGAACTTAAATCCAACATTCAGAGTTTAATAGATGATCTCTGCACCGCTGAACTGTTCGACGTGAAGTCTACTGATAAGAACACGCGGTGAGTTTTTTGATTTTTTTTTTTGCTTTATGAACGTTTTTTTTTCCAGTGCATCTCTTCGACTCTTAAGAGGCAAGGCATTGAAGGTGATCGGTTTCGCGTCCAAAGCGCAAGAATGCGTGCAACATGCTTACGTTCTTGCCCCAGGTCGTGAAGATATCTATGAATTTTTACAACGGTTTGATTAGGGGCTGTCATGATGGTCATGCGTTATTCCAATCGCAGATCAGCTCCCCTCTGCTCCGGGAAATTCACCTTATCCCCCAGTTCCATCGTCAACAGCTCCTCTCGGCTCCGGGAAATTCCACTTCTCCCACAGCACCATCATCAACATTCCCATCTTTGCTCCGGCCCTCCCTGCACTATCGACGACATTCTCGCCGTCGCCTACATCTCCTACAAATTATGATCCCCCTTCCCATTATATTTCAAGCCTCCTTTTTGTTCCAACCCCCGTCGTGGATCCCCCCCCCCCCTTATCCCTTTGTCGTGTGTTGTTCTTTTATATCCGTCGTGGCGTTTGTATGTTTTGCTTTAACTTTAATTAACCAGGGGTTTAATTACCCAAGTTTGAGATAAACCCCGCTCTTGAATTGATCGATTACGCGCTCACGCTCACACAATGTGCTCCGTCAGCTAAATTCAGCGCCACGGAATGCCCGCAACATGCAAGCAAGCGCCAACGCGCTTGCCTTCTGCCCTGCGGGTGCGTTGCATTTTTTTCTTGGGCATTTTTTTGATTTCTGTGCTATTCCTGGTGATTCACCGCATTTTTGCGAGCAGATTGATGCCATGAGGGGGCGTAGCCCCCTCGTTCCGGTAAAAGAGGAAAGTGCGAAATGGATCAGACCCCTTTGGGCGCAGCACCTCAACATCTCAAATCGAAGAAGATAGTCCAACAGAAGCGAGGGCCTAGGAGCCCGAAAGGTAAGCGATTGGTGATCTCGTGGTTTCAACAGGTTTTCAATCTGCGACGGCACGGTCCCGACGACATACCCCATCCTCGAGGCACGTTCTCCACGTGATCTGCCGGCGACAGCCGAATAAACGCCTCGCATCCTTAAACGAGAGTAGGCTCTCGGAGCGAAAGCGAGCGATAGCGGAGCGAAAAACAAGTTTTTCGCGTAGAAGCGAGGAAAAATTGCCGGTACGTAACCATGGGACAATTCGCAGGCAGCTTCACCCCAGGCTTATGGATGTCAACAAGCCATGGGGTAGCACTGACGTTCCAAAACACCATGAGGGTATTCAACTGCCATAAAATACTCTACATCACTGACCAAGGCTTCGCGATAGAAGCAGCACAATACCACGATCTCAATGATCCTGAACCCAGAAGCCGAGGCAGAAGACAGGACAGCGGCCCAGTACCTTCCACGCAACTGGCAGCCGAGCTGACAGCAGTCAAAACCGACGTGTCAAATATGTTGAAGCAGTCCTTCTGGGCATCAGCACAAGCGGCTTGCAAAAGAATCGAATTTCTCACCGAAACGATAATGACCCTGGCAGCAGCTAATCCCACTCTCCTAGCCAGACAATTGCTTAACACCACAGCAATCGAAGCAGAGTTAGTCGCTGCCGACATTCTTCAAATTCGCACATGCATTCCGGTCACGATCAATGAAACTATAGATCTACAACAGTGCTACGACAAACTACCGGTCAAGTGGTCACGAGAAAATCACACAGGCGATGGATTCTTAGACGAAGTAACAAACATCATCCATCCTACGGCGAACAGAGTCAATTGCGGACAGCCAACACGTAAAAATACAAGCAAAATACAAGAAATCCCACTCTTCGGAGAAGACGCATGGCAATGGCAAGACATCGACGTTACTGTCCCCAACCTAGTACTTCTAAATTGGTCCGAAATCTACAACTTCGAAAACCAATACATGTCCAGCACTAGTATTTTGTCCAAAGCCGCAATACAGGAAATTTTTCCACATGTTCCAGTCGAAGAACTGGCTCCAAAACTGAAGGACTTTGTAGAAGACATGATAAAGCCACCCTGGCTTCGAACGCCGACCATCTTCGAGCTCTGGACTACATTGTGCTGTTTGTACGTCACCGCGACCATCGTGCAACATGCACTTATTCAACAACTAGTAAATGCTTACTTACCCGCCTTCACCCGACCTGTTCAAAGAACGCCTACACCATTGCCCCCAAACTACCGGCTCGTCGACCTTCAAACAAGTAAACATGTAGTCCAACTGCCTAGAAGCCTTGCTTACGCTAAAGGCAGAATCAACGGCCGAACCGTGGAAAGTCAAAACATCTACGTTGCATACGACGAGTCCGGCAACTTGCGCCGCTGCCACATAGATCCAATCAAACAACGTCGGACCCAACCCCGACGAAGTCCGGCAGGTGGCAGCAAAACGGTCATCCCCGAAGACCAAGCCAATTCCCCCCCTCCCCGAGCTTAAAAGAGAGTCTGATTTTGGACCAGCGACCCCGTGAAAAAAAAGCCTCAAATGTTTTTAACCAATGTTGTAGGCCCCCTTGAGGGATTGTTAAAAAAAAATATAAAAAATTTTTCAGATGCCGGATTCTTGAGATTTGGCTTCTGAACTGTTTTTTTGTTCTGATTTTTCAACCAGCTTCTTTATTGAAGCAAAAATCTGAATAAAATCATACAACTGTATTTTGGCACGAGGAATCGATTGCCGTATTCAGATTTCCCAAAAAACATCTGACTCTCCCGCAATTCTCGATTTTCTGTTTTCTTCGTCACTTTTTTGGCCAAAACATGTGTATGCTGTTCGATAGGGAGGGCAAGACCTACCCTATCTTAAAGCCCGTTTTTTTTGCTACAAGATGGAAAAAAACACAAAAAAAAATATGTCGCTCTCGGTGACCAAAACAGGGAAAAACCATCAAAATGGTCAAAAAACCGTCGTAAAATAACAACGATGACGGAAAGCGCGCCAAGAGTCGCAGCGTGCGCATTGCGATGCGCGCAGCGCGTAGTTGATTTTTTGACCATTTTGATGGTTTTTCCCTGTTTTGGTCACCGAGAGCGACATATTTTTTTTTGTGTTTTTTTCCATCCACTCGATCATCGGCGACCCCGAAAACCAGGTCAAGCAGCAGTGTAAACAACTCGGGTGGCGAAAGGCCAAAGACAAACCCGAACGGTGATCTCGAGAACAGCAGGTCAGACACCTGCCAAGATGAACAGCGTTGAAAGGCAACAGATTAATAAATAGTTCAGTTTTAATGTTTTTGACATTTTAGCTTCGCTCGAACTCGCGGGACGACTCCGATACCGCCTTTCCAATACTTTTTTCCCTAGTTTTTATTATCATAAATTTTTTTTCCATCATTATATTTTTTTTACGAAACAATGCAACCAAAAGTACCCGTAATCAGTGTAACGCAAAGTATGTAAAATTATTGCCTTTGCCTTCGACTTCGACTTCGGAGGCGAAGGCGCCTCCAGAGACGGAGACGATCAGAGGCGCCTTTGGTGTCAATGCTCAAATATTACAAAATCTTGACATAAAGCAAAATTGTGATTAAAAAAATACCTCTTGTCAATGCTCAAATTGCAAATTGTGATTAAAAAAAAATTGTTGCCAAAGTGAAGCGGTATTTCCCTATTTATTCCCGAAGAAACATGTACGACTCAACGCTAGCCCGATCTTCGACTCATAATGAGAGAGTGCGGGCGCCATCGCACGACTAGTGCGGGGCGAAGCCTACCCCCGCCGAGCTACGGCGTGTCGCGATCGTAAGATCCTCCCCCCTCGCTTGATGACGTGAACTGCCTCAAAATCCTTCCGAACCAAAAAAAATCAACTTGGTTCCTATTGGAGTTCGCCGATTTTCGGATTTTCTTGTAAGTACAAATATTTATTTATTTTATACAAAGTTGACATTAATGTTTTAGACGCTTTTTAATACCAAGCGGTTTATATCGAATGTTATACTTTTGGACTTTGGTATCGACTATGCTAGCAACTTGACAACCTTTCTCCAGAATACGGCAATTCGGTAAATCTGCTGCGGTTTTTGCAATACTTTTTTTTATTCTTTTTTTTGCAGCATGCCTGAAACTCGCATGATACAAATCAACTTGCCGGATTTAAGTCCCCGATTTCCAGTTGCTGAAATGATCCAGGCCCTTTACACCGTCTTTCCTGGCATAAAACATTTGATTTTTAGAGCCATATTTCCTGCTCAAACAAAAGTTGTATGTCATATTTACATTTGTACTTTCATACGATGCTTTTTCGTTTCAGACGTCGTACGATCGTGTTCGCCTGGAGAACGACT
The DNA here is from genome assembly GCA_963969345.1 of Turbatrix aceti. Taxonomy (NCBI): domain Eukaryota; kingdom Metazoa; phylum Nematoda; class Chromadorea; order Rhabditida; family Panagrolaimidae; genus Turbatrix; species Turbatrix aceti. The sequence continues at coordinate 2,886,367 of OZ017769.1, read as the reverse complement.
TTGCGCATATTTTACAAGAACTGGAAAAAACGCCACCTCAAATCCACGCTGAATTCTATTTTCGTGAATGCGTCCAGTTTGTGGATAAAAATATTGCAATGTCCGAGTTTGAAACGCCTCCCCCGAAAAGCTTTAAATTGCTCGGCGTTCGAAACTAAATGAACGACTTTTCGTCAACACAAACAGTTACATTAATTTTATCCACGGCAACAAGACCGTCACCTATTTCATTAATTTTTCCTACTAGATTTATTGTTTTTTGGCACGTTAAAACTGTTAAATTCAACTGAAGTATATTATTTAAACTGGTGTTTTTTGATGTATTGTTTTGAAAAAAAATTAAAGAAAAATAAAAATGTGTAAACGTCAAAATGAGTGAAAAACAGCATACGTAAAAAAAGTCCAAATTAGTTATTCGTAATCTTAGGATCAACCATCATTATCGAATCGGGGATCTGAGGCTTGAAATGCGTAAAGGGTACTCGGCGTCGTCCTGCGAGTTCAAGCGAAGCCAAAACGTCGGAAAACTGTCATGTGATCGGCTTCATTCGGATCACGAGATAGCGCAATACACGGCTAGTGTTTATCTGATACCGTTTTTTTGATATCATGATATGATCTGATACTTAAAAAATGGATCATGATCTGATACTGATATCAGGTTGAAGGAAAAAAACGTGCCTGACTGATAGTAATCTGATATCAGGCTGATATCATGATATCAGTCTGATATCGTGATATCTGTCTGATATGAAAAAAATCCCACAAAAAATCTCAAATTCAATTTCATTTGAATCAATAACATGCAATGTCGTCGTTTAGAAAAACGAGTAAAAAAAGTGAATCTCCAATATCTCTCAAAAGAATTTCTCCGGAGAATATCCGGAGATTCTTTTGAGTAAAAAAAATTTCGCAGAAGATTTCAGTGTTCAAAAATAAAAAATAACGAAAAAAATAACGGTAAAACCTAGTTTTTATACTCCGGAGATTTTTTTTACGGGTTGTAATCTCTCCCGAAATTTCGCCACACTGCTTTAAACCCGTTTTTTGTTGTTGCTTCCGTTTTTTTGATCGAGATATCAGTATCATGATACTTTTTTCTGAGATCATGATATTGACTGATATTAATTTTTGCTATCATGATATGTATCATGTTGACCTTTCAAAATTCTTGCCTGACTGATACTGATCTGATATCAGTATCAGTATCAGACCCTGATATCAGGCTAAACCTGATATCAGATAAACACTACCGCCAAACACAGATTTTTAAAAAAATCGGAATCTGTAGTTTTAACTTCTGGAAATTTTTTGACAAAAATCGATGCCACGGGCTTTGTTTATGAGAAAAAAAGCTGAAAATTTTTTTATGGAGGTTTTGAGGGGCGGGGAACACGATGTCGTTATCAGATTTTTTTTATCGTTACGGTAAGTGCCAATTTTAGGCTAAATTGTTCGGTTTTTTGGCCACCACAGGTTGGGTTTTCAGAGGTGGATACATTGGCATAGCCTATCTTTTTCCCCGTCTTCTGACGCCTCGAATGATGTGTAACACAAAATTTGCCAGATACAATAAAGTTGTCATGCATAGGCTTTTATGGTGCGCACTCAAGAAAACGCGCGATTTTCGCTTCGAGTGAGTGTGCGCGCGTGTAAATGGAATCATGTTTAATAAAAGGCCCTGAAGCCAATTTTTGTTTTTTTTGTTCGCGGTAACTTTGGTAGACTTTAGCATGTCCCAGAGATTGATTCTAGATTTTCAGGGTTTTTATCTGACAATATTGGGCACCGCCACAGGCATTGAAAAAACATGAAACTTTCAAACACTGTAACTTTGGGCACAATTATCCGATAAAAAGCTGAACTAGCTTAAAGTGATATTTGGGACATGTCAAAGCTTACCAAAGTGACCGCGAGCATAAAAAACAAAAATTGGCTTCAGGGCCTTTTATTGAACATGACTCCTTCATGGATGACAACTTTAGAGTATCTGGCAAATTTTGTGTTATACAGCATTCGAGGCGTCAGAACACGGGGAAAAAGATAGGCTATGCCAATGTATCCACCTCTGAAAACCCAACCCGTAGTGGCCAAAAAACCGAACAATTTAGCCTAAAATTGGCACTTACCGTAAAGATAAAAAAAATCTGATAACGATATCGTGTTCCCCGCCCTTCAAAACCTCCATAAAAAAATTTTCAGCTTTTTTTCTCATAAACGAAGCCCGTGGCATCGATTTTTGTCAAAAACTTCCAGAAGCCAAAACTACAGAATCCGATTTTTTTTAAAATCTGTGTTTGGCGGGAATAGAGGTTTTTGTAATTTATTTTTTTTTGTTAGTAAACGAATGCCTGCCAAGCTTGTTTGATTTATAGACCCAAAAAGCATACAACATCGTAGATCATGGGTTCAAAAAATCCGGATAGTATGGGGTAACGAATGACCTGAAAAATAATTGAAAAATCGTAAAGCATCGTCAAAAAAATTCAGCACAATGACCCCTCTTCGTACGACCCCACTGATTTGTATAATCCCGTGTGTACGAGTAAGAGATAAATTGATTGATTGATTGAAAACCGAAAAAATGAGTGAAATAAACGTTCCCTGATATTTTCACTTTAACAGACCCCGAGGGGGGTCAGTCCAAAAATGACGGAAAATGATGGAGGGGGGAGTACTGTTTTTGCTCCAAAATATATGACCGACTCCGAACAGGCTTCTTAAAAAAACACAATAACTACACTATAATTTCGGCATATAGTTATCAAAAGCAGTTCTTACATTAGCAAAATTGCGAAAAACCGCTAAAAAATGACGGTTTTTTTCAAAATGACGTCATTTAGTGGGGGGGGGGTCCCGGGCAGGGTTCTCCACGGCCCGGGCCGGGCCGATTGGTTTTGTTGGCCGGCCCGGGCCAAAACGGGCCGGAAAATAATTTAAAAAATGCATATTTTACTCAAAATTTATGAAAAATTTTATGAAAAAGTAAAAACCGCGAAGAATGCAAAGAAATGCACGCAGAATGCGGACCTGGCACCGTTCCTTTGGGCTAATCTGGAAGCAAAAGGTAAATGGCGGGCACCGTAATTTTTTCGTCACTTCATAAGAGCACTAGTAATTGAGCGGAAAATGAATCTGTGCAACGACGAGGAAGTGATTCTGCCTCCTTCGGGTTTGTTGTTGTTTTTTAACGGTTTTTCGACGATAAAATTTATTAACAAAACTAGGTACTATTAAGGCGGGCCGGCCCGGGCTGGCCCGGGCCGGGCCGGGCCTCAATTTTGCAAGCCCGGCCCAGCCCGGGCCGAAAAAAAACAGGCCCGTTGAGAACCCTGGTCCCGGGTGCCCCACCTTGCAATGACGACCGATGACAGAGGGGGGAGGGGTTAAAAATCCCCGATTTTGCGATGACGTAATTTCTGGACAAGCCCTATGCTCGGCAACACTGTTCTCAGAAAAAGGACAGAAAACTTGATCACAGAACGTGAAAAACGTGAAAAAAATCCCAAACGAGCAAAAACAATAGCTTACCCAAATTCGTGTCAGAACCAGACAGAAAATGGCTTGCCGAAGCCCGGCCCGGCCCGGGCCCGGCCTGTGACTTTTCAGTAGGCCCGGAAAAGCCCGTTTTGGCCCGGGATTTAATCAATATTGTAAAAAATACGAAAAATTAACTGTATTTTGGTTATTTTTAACAAAATTTAGTCTCTACAGGTAGAAAACATAGTATGTTTAGTAAAAACCAGTAATTTATGTTATTTATATAACGATTTGCTGCTATTTTTTTGGATAAAAATTTGAAAAAAATACAGAATGGATAATTTCGGGCCTGGGCCTAAAAGTTAGGCCCGTTTTCATGTCTGGTCAGAACCCAGCAGCGTGTTACGGTACGAACGAGCGGAAAAACAAAACACAAAGTTTGCAATCTGTTTTCGCTTTCGCTTTTGTTTTCCTGTTTTTTCCTGTTTTTGCTCCTTTTTTATCGCTTTTTGGGAGTATCTTTTTATCTTTTTAGATTTCAGGTTATCTTTTCATTTCTAACGTCATGTACGATCTTCCGGAGTTTCTCAAGCAGCGAGACTCGGCTCTTCGCATTCCTTGGCTAGTTTTTTTACATTTTTTGGGCGGTTTGATCATTTTTATACTTTTTCAGGTACATGGGCATGTATCCGCTGTCCAAGTGCAAGGATCTCTTCAAGCAAGACGAAGTTCGCGTTGTCGATCTGCAGAATGTTGTGTGAGCCATTTTTTGCGTTCGACTTTTAGGCCTACTTTTTTGGACTTTAGGCGAACGGTCAGACGCATGCAGGGCACCGAAGCCTCTCAGACGGGCTCTATCCGCATGGCCACCGGTGCTACGGGCCAGCTTTTGCTCGGCGTCGCTCGGATTCTTCAGCTGCAGGTCTCGGAAACGCATGGTGAGTTTTTTGACTGTTTTTTATGCGTTTTTATTGATTTTCTGCTTTTTTTTCAGACCGAGCCCAGCGCGTCATCGAAGAATGGTACCTTCCGTCGCAGGAGGAGATCTCCGACATTTCCTACCAGGAAGCGGAGGAAGAAGGCGCCGTACATCCCGCCCGAATTCGAGGCTCCTTTTGTCGACCCGTACGACAAGAACGACGACCAGCAGCTGGCGGTCGAACCTGAGCAGCCACCCGTCGTTGCCGCCGCGCCTCAGAATCCGGACGAAGCCCAGCCTGATGCTGAGGGACCCGAGCCGGAAGAACGACCGCGGCGTAAGCGTCGTCGTCGAGTGAGCCCCGAAGACAGCGAGGAAGACAATCGACGTCGCCGTCGCCGCCCGGCTGCCCGACGCGTTGCCCAGCTTTCCACGGACCTCCCCGCTCCTGCCGACGATCTTGACGCGATCCAGGCTCCTCCGGTGTACGGTACTATTGAGCAGTTCCTCGAGAACGACGATCTGACTGCTTTTGGCATTCCGTGAGTTTTTGGGGCTCAAAAATGGTGATAAACGATTTTTTTAGGAACCCGCAAGTGAGTGCCGCTCCTGATGGCACTCGTCTGACGTTCGCGAGCCACGAGGAACGCTTTTACACGCTCCACACCTCGAATGTGCGTGTCCCAGCCGCGGATCGTACTCGCTCGGCCTCAGTGCCTGTTTCTGCGTCGGACAGCCTCTTGACGGCCCCAACGACAACACCGTCATGGACGTCGATCTCGATCTCAACGAAACCCGATTCACGACCCGCTCGGCTTCGGTCCCGCCGACCGTTCACATGGCCATGAACGAGATCAATCCGACGACGAGTCTGCGACGCCGAAGACGCTGCTTCATCTTGTATTCCGACCGTAAGTTTTTAATGTTTTTTGGAATGACTAGTAATTTGTATATGAGTCATTTTTGGTGTTTATTTATTGTAGTGGCCGCGAGCGTAGTTGATGACGGCATCTTTTGTGCTAGTGACTCGGGATGGGAGTGCTGTTCTTACGTGTCATTGCGGATTTCATCTCAAATAGGGCACGACACGACGAGTAAGGTGATCGTGAGTGAAATGACGACGAGATTTGACCGATAGTACGATCAGTCTTTTTTTATATCGGTTTTGTGACCACAGCTCGACGGCAGCGATGATTGACAAAGACAACCGCCGCACAGACCACAGAGAACCACCGAGGCATAGCAACTATCACAATAATCGATGCGCGGTGTTTAGCTTTTTTTTTTGCTATTTTTTTAGATTTTACGATTACGTAATGGTTTTCAGGTGATGGACTCCAGAATTTTGAAGATCAAAGATTTTCAAACGCAGGGACTTTTGGCATTGCAAACGAAGGATTTTGAGCATGCTTATTACCTTCTGTCGAAAGCATTCCGTTCAATAACTGCTCACACAGCCAGTATTGAATCACAGGCATTCAGAACGGAACTTAAATCCAACATTCAGAGTTTAATAGATGATCTCTGCACCGCTGAACTGTTCGACGTGAAGTCTACTGATCAGAACACGCGGTGAGTTTTTTGATTTTTTTTTTTGCTTTATGAACGTTTTTTTTTCCAGTGCATCTCTTCGACTCTTAAGAGGCAAGGCATTGAAGGTGATCGGTTTCGCGTCCAAAGCGCAAGAATGCGTGCAACATGCTTACGTTCTTGCCCCAGGTCGTGAAGATATCTATGAATTTTTACAACGGTTTGATTAGGGGCTGTCATGATGGTCATGCATTATTCCAATCGCAGATCAGCTCCCCTCTGCTCCGGGAAATTCACCTTATCCCCCAGTTCCATCGTCAACAGCTCCTCTCGGCTCCGGGAAATTCCACTTCTCCCACAGCACCATCATCAACATTCCCATCTTTGCTCCGGCCCTCCCTGCACTATCGACGACATTCTCGCCGTCGCCTACATCTCCTACAAATTATGATCCCCCTTCCCATTATATTTCAAGCCTCCTTTTTGTTCCAACCCCCGTCGTGGATCCCCCCCCCCCCTTATCCCTTTGTCGTGTGTTGTTCTTTTATATCCGTCGTGGCGTTTGTATGTTTTGCTTTAACTTTAATTAACCAGGGGTTTAATTACCCAAGTTTGAGATAAACCCCGCTCTTGAATTGATCGATTACGCGCTCACGCTCACACAATGTGCTCCGTCAGCTAAATTCAGCGCCACGGAATGCCCGCAACATGCAAGCAAGCGCCAACGCGCTTGCCTTCTGCCCTGCGGGTGCGTTGCATTTTTTTCTTGGGCATTTTTTTGATTTCTGTGCTATTCCTGGTGATTCACCGCATTTTTGCGAGCAGATTGATGCCATGAGGGGGCGTAGCCCCCTCGTTCCGGTAAAAGAGGAAAGTGCGAAATGGATCAGACCCCTTTGGGCGCAGCACCTCAACATCTCAAATCGAAGAAGATAGTCCAACAGAAGCGAGGGCCTAGGAGCCCGAAAGGTAAGCGATTGGTGATCTCGTGGTTTCAACAGGTTTTCAATCTGCGACGGCACGGTCCCGACGACATACCCCATCCTCGAGGCACGTTCTCCACTCACAAAAAACAGTGTATAGAATTTAATACACTGACGTATTAATATCGAAAAAAAAATGTATACATTGAGTGCTCAATACAGCGATGTATAGTTCAGCCGAACTATACATTTTTTCGTATCACAAATAATACATTGCTTGTATTAAAAAATGAACAAAAATGAATAGTATTCGGCTTGGCAAAGCGCGTCGAATGCGTTTTGCTTGCAGCTGCTTTTTAGGCCACCGTCCCCTCGTTGTTGTTCCACGGTATTCGTTTTAGACATAATTTATTTCAGTTATTAACACAATCATATAAAAACAAGAAAATATAAAACAACCCGAAGCAAAAAGTAAAAAAAATGAGGACAACCGTCTTCTTGAATATCGCGTCGGTTGCGACAGCTTGTCTTTTCTTGGAAGATCGCCGGGAATCTGACCTCGACTTCGAAGTTAATTTGTTTTTCAATCACATAAGGGCTTGAAGTTGTTTGATTGCAGCCGCTTTACCTAAAAACGTGAACATAATTTTGGTCTTTGAGTTTTTTCCGAAACTTACAGACAGTGTGAAGCGAAGCACAGATGCGTTGTTGAAGCGCAATTTTATGTTACCTGCTGCATGCTGAAAACAAAATTTAAGCTCAAAAATTATCTCGATTTAAAAATTTGATGCCAAATGAATTTCAACCCCCTTTATTACCATTTTCTGCGATTGTGAGGCCAATCAAAGCACCCCAGCTATCGACATCATTGCAACTCTATCTAACAATTCGCAAAAACTTAGATCACAATCGCACAAAAAGGTAAAAGTGGGTGAAACTTGTTTGGCTTTAAAATAAAAAAGGTATGAAAACAAACAGAAAATTTGTAAATGTTAAAAACATACCAAAGTCGACAGCAGGTTAGCTCCATAGGTTGCATTCGTTTTGGGAAAGTTGCCGAAGTAGTTTGAAAGAGAAACGCGAAAAGTCACGCAAAAAGAAACAACAATTACAGAGAATGCGTGCGTCAAAAAAACAACAGACAAAAAAAACGATGCTATCCAAATTTTTATTTGGCGAGCAATTGCAGCGAGTCGATCGTAGCATTCGCTTTGAGACTCCGCTAAACAATAAAATTACCCTACTAGGGTGTGTGAAATATAGAAATGTATTGAAATGTATACATTTTCGTGTTTGAATAAAAATACATTTTTTTTGTATTGATAAAAATACGTTTTTTTGTTTTCATACGTCTAATGTATTATTTTCGATACAAAAATGTATTCAGCACACTTATACATCAATGTATTATTTTTATTTTTTTGTGAGCACGTGATCTGCCGGCGACAGCCGAATAAACGCCTCGCATCCTTAAACGAGAGTAGGCTCTCGGAGCGAAAGCGAGCGATAGCGGAGCGAAAAACAAGTTTTTCGCGTAGAAGCGAGGAAACGAAGTGACGAAGGAACGAGGTTCCGAAGCGACGGAGCGGAAAGCATCGTTTTTTGCGTAGCGAGAGAGCGAGCGGAGAGAGCCGGATTGAGGTCTGAGTACTCTCGACGCGATACAGTAAGTTCGCAGTCGAGGAAGGAGGAGAAAAAGTTCTCCTCTCCATCTGCGGTTTTTGTTCGACTGTTTCCCTCCCACCCGTCCCTAAAAGAAGCGTGAGAGCGTTTTTAGCGGATGAACAGGTAAGACGCAGGGACTTGGTTAACCTGGACTCGGGTAGGCCGTGGCCTAAGAATTGGCAAGTGGCAAGAAATGGGATAGCCGGCAAAGACACGACAAGGAATCCCGGACCAGCGGAACATGGTCGGCTCAGGATCCTCTTCCCAGGCAATGCGGCGGCGCGGATCAGGAAAGCGGACAGGCATCAGGTGCAGCTCACGTGCGATGCCGGAAGATACGGGCCCAATGCCTTTACGGATATGCTCGTTCTCGCGTTACGAGCACGCAGCGGAGGCAGCAGCAAGCAGGGACGCCCCCACACAGGCAAGAAGAAAACGACAAGTTTTTACCGAGGTAGGAAAAGTTCTACCTAGGTCAACCGTGGTAAACCGGGGGTAGATCTTCGACTACCGCGGTAGTTTTGAATGCGCGCTCGCTGGCCCGTTTTCTACCTAGGTAGTCCAAGTTTTGTTCTTTTTTTGCCTGTTTATTCGTTTTTTTTCACAAAAAAAACACAATTTACACAAAATACAATTACAAAAATCAGTCAAGTGAGTTGTTGGCGATGTGTTGCGCGTTTTCCTTTCTTCTGATGGATGTCCTCGATTCGATGTCGATGTTTTGGTGGTTTTATATGGTTTCGTCGTGATGGAAGCAGCATCCGTGTAACGTAGATCTTGGTCGTCGTGCCGAGGTCGTTTTTTTGCCGCTTCTGTTCATGTTGATGATGATGACATCGTCTTCACGGCGCCGCCGATGCCTGAAAATTCATAAGTTAGCACATTTTTCGAGTTTTTCTCAAAAACTTACCAAGTTTCTTTCAAACTGTAGTCCCGTCTACTGGAAGCCGTCTGTTATGTCCTCGTGTTAGGTTAGCGTGAGTGCGTAATCGATCAATTCAAGAGCGGGGTTTATCTCAAACTTGGGTAATTAAACCACGATATTTAAAAGGAGGCACGGTTAAAAAAAAATACAAAGAAAAAGAGGGAGAGGAAACGTCGGGTGGGAGAAGGCAAACGAATAAAAAAAAATGAATAGGGGAGATGATCGGAGGGGTAAACGGCGCCCCTTTTATAAGCGTACGGAGCTGGAGCAGGGAAGGGCCTGGAGGCTGGAGCGGAAGGTGTTGGTGGCGCATAGTGGGAATTTCTCGCGTGGTCGCAAAATACACTGCAAATTTCCCACTGTGTGGCGTGGGAGTGACGACGGAACGTTACGAGTGACGACGGTACGTTACACCTTCCCCCTTTGAAAAATTTTAAGAGACAGTCTGTGACAGGATTTCAGATTAAGGTGGAAGGTGCGACCCCGTGAAAAAAAAGCCTCAAATGTTTTTAACCAAGGTTGTAGGCCCCCTTGAGGGATTGTTAAAAAAAAATATAAAAAATTTTTCAGATGCCGGATTCTTGAGATTTGGCTTCTGAACTGTTTTTTTGTTCTGATTTTTCAACCAGCTTCTTTATTGAAGCAAAAATCTGAATAAAATCATACAACTGTATTTTGGCACGAGGAATCGATTGCCGTATTCAGATTTCTCAAAACACATCTGATTCTCCTGCAATTATCGATTTTCTGTTTTCTTTGTCACTTTTTTGGCCAAAACATGTGTATGCTGTTCGATAGGGAGGGCAAGACCTACCCTATCTTAAAGCCCGTTTTTTTTGCTACAAGATGGAAAAAAACACAAAAAAAAATATGTCGCTCTCGGTGACCAAAACAGGGAAAAACCATCAAAATGGTCAAAAAATCAACTACGCGCTGCGCGCATCGCAATGCGCACGCTGCGACTCTTGGCGCGCTTTCCGTCATCGTTGTTATTTTACGACGGTTTTTTGACCATTTTGATGGTTTTTCCCTGTTTTGGTCACCGAGAGCGACATATTTTTTTTTGTGTTTTTTTCCATCTTGTAGCAAAAAAAACGGGCTTTAAGATAGGGTAGGTCTTGCCCTCCCTATCGAACAGCATACACATGTTTTGGCCAAAAAAGTGACGAAGAAAACAGAAAATCGAGAATTGCGGGAGAGTCAGATGTTTTTTGGGAAATCTGAATACGGCAATCGATTCCTCGTGCCAAAATACAGTTGTATGATTTTATTCAGATTTTTGCTTCAATAAAGAAGCTGGTTGAAAAATCAGAACAAAAAAACAGTTCAGAAGCCAAATCTCAAGAATCCGGCATCTGAAAAATTTTTTATATTTTTTTTTAACAATCCCTCAAGGGGGCCTACAACATTGGTTAAAAACATTTGAGGCTTTTTTTTCACGGGGTCGCTGGTCCAAAATCCTGTCACAGACTCTCTTTTAAGCTCGGGGAGGGGGGGAATTGGCTTGGTCTTCGGGGATGACCGTTTTGCTGCCACCTGCCGGACTTCGTCGGGGTTGGGTCCGACGTTGTTTGATTGGATCTATGTGGCAGCGGCGCAAGTTGCCGGACTCGTCGTATGCAACGTAGATGTTTTGACTTTCCACGGTTCGGCCGTTGATTCTGCCTTTAGCGTAAGCAAGGCTTCTAGGCAGTTGGACTACATGTTTACTTGTTTGAAGGTCGACGAGCCGGTAGTTTGGGGGCAATGGTGTAGGCGTTCTTTGAACAGGTCGGGTGAAGGCGGGTAAGTAAGCATTTACTAGTTGTTGAATAAGTGCATGTTGCACGATGGTCGCGGTGACGTACAAACAGCACAATGTAGTCCAGAGCTCGAAGATGGTCGGCGTTCGAAGCCAGGGTGGCTTTATCATGTCTTCTACAAAGTCCTTCAGTTTTGGAGCCAGTTCTTCGACTGGAACATGTGGAAAAATTTCCTGTATTGCGGCTTTGGACAAAATACTAGTGCTGGACATGTATTGGTTTTCGAAGTTGTAGATTTCGGACCAATTTAGAAGTACTAGGTTGGGGACAGTAACGTCGATGTCTTGCCATTGCCATGCGTCTTCTCCGAAGAGTGGGATTTCTTGTATTTTGCTTGTATTTTTACGTGTTGGCTGTCCGCAATTGACTCTGTTCGCCGTAGGATGGATGATGTTTGTTACTTCGTCTAAGAATCCATCGCCTGTGTGATTTTCTCGTGACCACTTGACCGGTAGTTTGTCGTAGCACTGTTGTAGATCTATAGTTTCATTGATCGTGACCGGAATGCATGTGCGAATTTGAAGAATGTCGGCAGCGACTAACTCTGCTTCGATTGCTGTGGTGTTAAGCAATTGTCTGGCTAGGAGAGTGGGATTAGCTGCTGCCAGGGTCATTATCGTTTCGGTGAGAAATTCGATTCTTTTGCAAGCCGCTTGTGCTGATGCCCAGAAGGACTGCTTCAACATATTTGACACGTCGGTTTTGACTGCTGTCAGCTCGGCTGCCAGTTGCGTGGAAGGTACTGGGCCGCTGTCCTGTCTTCTGCCTCGGCTTCTGGGTTCAGGATCATTGAGATCGTGGTATTGTGCTGCTTCTATCGCGAAGCCTTGGTCAGTGATGTAGAGTATTTTATGGCAGTTGAATACCCTCATGGTGTTTTGGAACGTCAGTGCTACCCCATGGCTTGTTGACATCCATAAGCCTGGGGTGAAGCTGCCTGCGAATTGTCCCATGGTTACGTACCGGCAATTTTGTTCTTCAATGGCTTTCCAGATCAATATGTTCGCGTCATTGACTCTGCATTCCTCAGCGTGATAGTCGCATGGTTTTTCGGGATTCGGTTGAGCTAGTATGTTGTTTTCTCCGTATTTTGCGTAAACATAGGTGTCTGCCAGGGTCCAGTTAGAAACCTCTTGGACTTCGGTTAATAACCAGAGTGGCCACGGTCGTTGTGGTGTAGGTGTCGTGTTGTTTGTGGTCCAAGCGTGCGTCGTGTTGAAGAGACGGCCTGCGGGGCTTTCATGCAGTTTGATCACGTTTTCACAGTCCTTGACCGACAAGTTTTTCGGTTCTGTCGCTGTCGTTGATACTAGAGTTCCTAGGAACGTTCGCGACTGCGTAGATCGTGTCGTCCAACATGTGCAGTGTTGAGCTTTCGTTTTGTACCTGATTGCGTTTGGTCGGTATATTGTTAATTCGTAGGACCGAGGGGTTATGTTTGTCAACGGCGGTATTTTGCATCTCGCGGCGTGCGGCAACTTTACGAGTGTGTCAGGTGCGGTTGGGGGGCATATCATTTGTGCTGACGTCCATAGAGGGAGCATCGCGATCAACAAAAACAAGTTTGCCCACGACCCACGAGGCGAGTACGTTGCCGTTGTAGGGTGATCTGTGGCAGGGGCTGCTTCCATTTCCTCAACTTCATTGCTTGTCAGTTCCTCGGTTGTGTCAATAGCACTTTCGTTTACATCAGCCTCATCTACGCATTGCCATACAGGAGCCGTTTCCATATTACCAACTCTTGCAAACCGGATTTGTGGTTGTTCGGCCCGTGGTTGTGCCTGTCCCTGGTGCCCATTGCGATGGCCGTGTGGTGCTGAAACTTGTTGTTGCTCGGTTTCGGCATTCCAATGTAGTCGTGGCGCGTATGCTGGGTTTCGAAACGCGTTAGGTTGGCGTTGCGTTGTCATATTGTTCCAGTACTGGCGAGGAGGTTGGAATTGGTTGTTCAGTCGTTGCCCGTAGCCCCAGTGCTGACGCGATGCGTAGACCGGGGGTTCAAACGGCGGAGTTTGTCGTTGGTTTTGCCCATTATTCCAGTAGGGACGTGCCTGCGATTGGGCTGCCATCGGCGGCTGCTGTGAATTGTATCCGGTTGGATATGTCGGGTTCGGATGATATGATCCTCGCGGCGGGTTTCCGAAAAAACTATCCCGAGGTTTGTATAGGTACTGGGGGTACCGCGTGCGGATATTGACGTTTGGGCAATCTCGGAGGAGATGCCCTGGTTGCTGACATGCATAGCAGGTGCGAGGTGTCGTCTGGTTAACTGCCATAACTTGCACGGTTTGTTCTTTTGGTTTGCAGCTTAACAATCGTTCTTGTCTCGTGGCAATTCTCTGGAGTTCCGCCACCGTGGATGGCATCTCGGCGTAAACAACGGACCGAATTTCTGCTTTGAGGCGGCTTAGTGATTCGCGAATGACGTCTCGCTGGATCGTTGCGTCGTCTGCGTTGGGGTACGCTGCCCGAAGAAGTTCTTCGAGTCGGGACAGAAATTCGTCGACTGTTTCTTCGCTTCGTTGTTGTGATTCCTGCAGTCTTGTGTACGCCGTTGCAATAGTGTTTGCTGTGGGGAAAGCGGCAGTAAGTGGGTTGACTACTTCCTCATACACGGCTTTCGTATTGTTGTCGAGTGCGTGGAACTTTGCCTTTGCAGGCCCGTCGAGATTGTGTGCCAAATAGGCAACTTTACGGGCTTCTGTAAAGGGCAGTCCGGCAGCGGTCATCTCGATCTCGAGATCGCGTTTCCAAAATTCGAACGGTTGACTGTTCAAGCCGTTGAACGGTTTGAGTCTGCTAGCGTGTGTGCCGTGTCCGAGCATATAAAAGTCGACGGGTTGCTGCGATTTTCTGTGCCGGTGCTCGTTTTCATTGCGTTGATACGGGTGCGGGTATCTGCTCTTTTGGGCTTGGTGAGACCGTTTCCGAGATTCTGGATAGTGATGCTTGGGCTTGTGTTGCGACGGGGCGTTTTTCCATGGTACCGGCGTAGGGGTGCGATCTTTGACGCTGCGGTAGATGATTGGAGCAACAAATTCATTCGTAGCTTCGAAATACGTTAGGTCGTCCTCGTCGCATTGTTGTTGATGAACTATTTCCTCGGTATCAGCGGGATATGCTTGGTCGATTTCGTACGGGATTTCTCCTTCTTCGAGCTCGTCGCTTTTTATGTCCTCGTCATCGCTGTCCGAGATGGAGTACAGCGACAAGATTTCAAATTCGCCTTCGTTTGAGTCGTGCGTGATAACATTGATTTCCGGTTGTTCTACGATGTTTTGCTTGAGCGCTTTTAGATTCGCGAGTTCAATTTGAAGAAGGTCGTTTTCGGGATTCGCTGCGAGGGCCCGTTCAGTCTCTTCGATGAGGAGGTCCGCTTGTCGACATTCCTCCTCTTGTTGCTTCTGGCGCTGCGATGGTTTCGAATCAATGTCATTCACGAGTAGTGGGATTATGCAAGCGGGTTCTTCGATTTTCTGGATTTCTTTTCGCAATTGGCTTGTTGTGTATCGCAATTCTGTTTCCGTGTCCTTGATTCTCAAATTTATCTCTTCGTAGTCGGCCTTTCTTTCAAATATTTCCTCGTTTGTCGTCCTTCGCACTTCTTCACTTTTCTCCTCCATCTTCGTCATCCTTTCTTCTAGCTTCTTGATTTTCTTTTTCAGTTCCGTGTTTTCTTTACGCCATTTTTCTGCTTCGTCCATGAGCTCATCCCATTTATTCATAAGTGCCGTATTATTCTCCACTGTGCTTTTCTCCAATTCCTTCGATCCCCGGGCCATCCTTGTTAGTTCGATCGATACTTCTTTTTCCAGTTTTTGACAATTTTCAATTACATCGTTGACGTGGCCTGCCAGTTCTTTGATGGACTTCGGAGTGGTCGAAATGTGACCAAATAGAGAGGGTGTGAACGGAGGGTCAGACATTTTTTTTTTTGTAATCGAAATTCCGAAAATAATTTTCAGTATAGACTTTTGCAAAATTAAAGTTCAATTCGGATAGACTTTTTGTTTTTCGAAAAAAGAATAAATAAAATTCAATTCAATTCACTTAGATCACAAAAGGTGAAAAAAAAAGGGGGGAACTTCCGGAAGGTAGGGACAACTTATATAGAAAGAAAAAAGAAAACGGTTAAACCAACTGTTTGCGGGAGGAGCTGGTCCTGCGGTCGATTAGTCGTGGCACCAAAATGTTATGTCCTCGTGTTAGGTTAGCGTGAGTGCGTAATCGATCAATTCAAGAGCGGGGTTTATCTCAAACTTGGGTAATTAAACCACGATATTTAAAAGGGGGCACGGTTAAAAAAAAATACAAAGAAAAAGAGGGAGAGGAAACGTCGGGTGGGAGAAGGCAAACGAATAAAAAAAAATGAATAGGGGAGATGATCGGAGGGGTAAACGGCGCCCCTTTTTTAAGCGTACGGAGCTGGAGCAGGGAAGGGCCTGGAGGCTGGAGCGGAAGGTGTTGGTGGCGCATAGTGGGAATTTCTCGCGTGGTCGCAAAATACACTGCAAATTTCCCACTGTGTGGCGTGGGAGTGACGACGGAACGTTACGAGTGACGACGGAACGTTACACCGTCTGAAAGATGTGAGGCAGTACGGATCACAAAAAATAATATTTCCACCAAATTTTAATACCAACTGCCCTTCAACCGATTTTTTACCTTTTTTTGCGAATGTGCACCCCATCTATCAACATCGCAATCCTACCTAACAATTCGCAGAAACTCA
Source organism: Turbatrix aceti (assembly GCA_963969345.1). Taxonomy (NCBI): domain Eukaryota; kingdom Metazoa; phylum Nematoda; class Chromadorea; order Rhabditida; family Panagrolaimidae; genus Turbatrix; species Turbatrix aceti. The sequence goes on along the minus strand of OZ017769.1, from coordinate 2,870,391 downwards.
TCAAAGCACACTCGCACAAAAAGGTAAAAAACAATTGAAATTTGGTTGGTTTCCAAAAAGTAGTGATTTTGATAACTCATAAATCGTAAAAACATACCCATGTCGGCAGCACTTCGATCGAGTTTTAGGTTTGTTCTTTTTTTGCCTGTTTATTCGTTTTTTTTCACAAAAAAAACACAATTTACACAAAATACAATTACGATGCCTGAAAATTCATAAGTTAGCACATTTTTCGAGTTTTTCTCAAAAACACAAGTTTTTCTCAAAATGGAGTCACGTCCACTGGAAGCCGTCTGAAAGCTGTAAGGCAGTACTGAACACAAAAATGAGGCCCCAAAATAATATTTCCCCCCAAAATTTAATACCAACTGCCCTTCAACCGATTTTTTTACCTTTTTTTGCGAATGTGCACCCCATCTATCAACATCGCAATCCTACCTAACAATTCGCAGAAACTCATCAAAGCACAATCGCACAAAAAGGTAAAAAACAATTGAAATTTGGTTGGTTTCCAAAAAGTAGTGATTTTGATAACTCATAAAGCGTAAAAACATACCCATGTCGGCAGCACTTCGATCGAGTTTTAGGAATGTCGCCCGAGAAAGTAGCCCTACCGATAAGACAAACAACGTCACGGCATTTTTTTTAAATCGGTCGAATTCTTTAGCAGTTATGCATTTTTGAAAAGTTAATCTTCAAATCACTGCAACAATGCTCAAAATTGATATTTTTTTACCGGACTTAGATCGTTGTAAAACTCAAGACATGATTAATCTGTCTGCAAAAAATGGTATTTTAGAATTTAAAACTGATGTTGCGTGAAGCTTCCAAAGTCAACACACTACGCGCACTCACATGCGCGCTTTTCGTTTTCCATTGACGCAAAATAAGGTTAAGGCGCATGCTGTGCACGAGGACATAACATTTTGGTGCCACGACTAATCGACCGCAGGACCAGTTCCTCCCGCAAACAGTTGGTTTAACCGTTTTCTTTTTTCTTTCTATATAAGTTGTCCCTACCTTCCGGAAGTTCCCCCCTTTTTTTTTCACCTTTTGTGATCTAATTGAATTGAATTGAATTTTATTTTATTCCTTTTCGAAAAAAAAATCTATCCGAATTGAACTTTAATTTTGCGAAAGTCTATACTGAAAATTATTTTCGGAATTTCGATTACAAAAAAAAATGTCTGACCCTCCGTTCACACCCTCTCTATTTGGTCACATTTCGACCACTTCGAAGTCCATCAAAGAACTGGCAGGCCACGTCAACGATGTAATTGAAAATTGTCAAAAACTGGAAAAAGAAGTATCGATCGAACTAACAAGGATGGCCCGGGGATCGAAGGAATTGGAGAAAAGCACAGTGGAGAATAATACGGCACTTATGAATAAATGGGATGAGCTCATGGACGAAGCAGAAAAATGGCGTAAAGAAAAGGTTCAGTGTCGGAACTTCGACAAACCTCAACTTCGAAAAAACTCAACTTCGACAAAAATGAACTTCGACAAAATTGAATTGCGAGTATACTGATTTGTTCAAAACGGAATTTCGACAAAACTGAACTTCGACAAAATTGAATTTCGACAAAACTGGAATCGTGTTTTTTGGTGATCAATAATGAAGCGCGTGCGCATTTTTCTAGCATTAAAGCGAAAACCTGGGTTTTGAATTTGTTTTTGTGTCTAAAAAGTTTGTATTCGCTTTAGGAACATGATAATTCAAATTTCGTTGTTTTTGCGCGTTTTGCTTCTTTGTTTTACCAAAATGTTATTATTTTGTTATTCTTAATCGTGCTAATTTTATTTTTTTTATTCTTAACCGTTTTAATTATTTTGCATTAAATAATCAGTCCGCCAGCACAGATCGGATAAAGCCTTTATCCGTGCTATATCCTAAGAATCCAAAATGCGTATTTCTGAAGTCTATCTTCAAAACGCGACGGCAAACGATAGCTGTTAGCACCAGTAATCAGACTGAAACAAAACACAGGTTATATCTACCGCCGCGGATAGGATAAAGCCTTTATCCGTGTTATACCCTAAGAATCCAAAATGGAACAAAATGGAACAAAATACTCAAATACACCATTGCTTAAAGGAACCATAGTTAATATTTTATACCACTGTTAGACTCGCCCAGCAGAGTTGTCATCCAAGCCAATCGGTTAATCTTGTTAATCTTCAAACCAAGCATTCAATCGGTTCGGTTCGGTCCGAACAAAACATTTGAGCGGTTAGGTTCAAAATTTTGAATGTTACATATTTTTTGCTTTCAATTGTTGTAACGAAAAAATATTTTGGTTTGACAACCATTTTATAACAAAATTATTTTCGGAGTTTAGAATTTAAAGAAATTACAAATACATAATTTTAATATCAATACGAACGGTTCGGCTTTACTTTACGAAGAAAAAAAAAAAATGAATCGTTTGAAAAAAAAGGCCAAGCAAACGATTCATGTTTCATCCGTGACGTAACTGTATTCATTTATAGGCAATCTACGAAATGCTCGGTCCAGAAGTTACAAAGTCCGCCGACGATTCACCGCGAAAGCGTGCCAAGATGATCTTTGAGGTAAGCAGAAAAAAAAATTTTTTTTGGAGAAAGATAAACTTTTTTTTTACAGAAAATGGACGTCAACAACGACAAGGAACTCACGCTCAAGGAGTTTGTTGACGGCTGCCTCGCCGACAAAAAACTCTTCCAGATTCTCACTGTTACGCGAGTACGAGTTGGTGCAACGCGTGCGCACTCTTATCTCGCGTAGAATAATTGTTTCCTGTATTTCCCTTTCCTATTGTCTCAGTTGTTGTTTTGTCTGTCGCCGCGAGCGGTCGTGTTCGTTGGCTGCGTGATCGACGCCCGGCCGAAGGCAAGCCCAGAGCAACCCAAAGACCTCAACCCGACGGAACTCCACCCTTGTTGAGGTAGTGATTGGACCTGTTGTATGTTGTATTATATGTATTGGTTACAGGTCTTTGCTTGTGAGTAAAGTATCTATCGCGAGTGGCATAGAGAACTACTACACTCACCAACGAGGTCAAAAAGTGATTGCCATTCTCCCTCTCTTCCCCGATTTTCCGACTCGGCCTCCTTCATCCAAACAAACGCGTTCCTTCCTTCTTTGCTCTGCTCTACCGTATACAATCATCTACCGTATACCATCACTGGCATACGGTCGTCTTGCCTCATTAAAAATATTTTTTGGGAAACTTTTTAATTTGAAAAAAAAAAATTTTTGAACTGAAAAATTTCTGGTTAAACAGATTCAGAATCCTCCCCGCCCGCCATCAGATTCTCTTTGCTCTTTGTTGTGTTGCAGGTGCCCTCCCGCGTGCATGCTCTCCTGCCCCGTTCAAGAGAAAAAAAAAGAATTAAATTTAATTAATTGTCTGTTGTCAGTCAGGTCGACTCATAACACCTTCTTGCCTCTTATCTATCTTTCCTCTGGCACACACCTGTGTAGAATCCACCACGCCCACCCGCCTGGTTACGATCACCTGCCGCCTGGACGGACTGGATTTACACATACAACACAATTTTTATTTTATTATTAAATTTTTATTATTTCCGCAAAAAACAGTATTTTTCTTTTTCTTCTTTTTCTTTTTTTCAGTTTTTTTCCATAATAATTTTTTCTTCATGATTTGGATGATTTGCAATCGATGATTATTATCGTGTTTTTTTGACATAGAATGCGAAAAAAAAGAGAAATAACAAAAAAAGTATTATTATTCAGACTGTTGGATGCATGCAAACACATACATACACGTACACGTACATCGGTGACGGTGGCGGTGACTGGGAAGGTGGTGATAAGCTGAAAGAAAAAGGTGACGGGAGCCGGAGCGAAAGCGGGTGTTTTACACATCAAAGCATTCATTCATTGATTTGATGTGATTTAATTTTTTTTCTATCACGAACATGTTTGTTCAGGAAAGGTGAAAATGATGGAAGAAAGTAAGGAAACGTACAAAATGTGTACAAAAAAATATATAAAAGAAAATTAAAAATAGCAATGAGCCGACATTTTCTATGTTTTGGTGATTGAATCCAAAAAAAACGGTTCACGATTTTAGAAATTCAGATTTGCAGATTGGGCGTTGTCTCGAGTGGAAAATCAAGTTTCCACTTGAGACCAGGTTCAAGAAGCGCAAAAATTAGAAATTTTTTTGTTCATGTTCTAAAATAACAAAAAAATTCCGCTCCGAAACGTGGATTTTGTTCGGTCTCGAATGGAAAATCAGTTTTGCATACAAGAATACGGTAACGATCGTTTCTAATTTTTTGTTCATTTTTGTAGTTTTTTCATAAATCAACGTTTTTCCGAATTTGACGCACGTTTTTGTTCTTTTTTTCACTCTAAAAATTTTGAACTGGGAATTTTTTTCTATTTGAAAGTCCGATGATTTCATGAATTCTAGTTTCTGTTTTTTTGAGAGCCTGTTTCGGAACTCTGACTTCCGGAAAGCCAAAAACGTGCACCAACGAGCCCTGCAAGGGGAACCGGAAGCGAAGGTGGCCGTAGTTCGAATAACAATAGCGATTCATGTCGGGAAAGAAAAGGTCACAAACACCAGTTTTCATGGGTCTTGCTTCCAATTTTTCCCCCTTTGAGGAGCTCGAGCCTCGCCTTTAGCACGTTCGCGGTTGGATTGGTCACCACCTATTCCACAGCCGTCTATTCTGGAAAGCAGCCTTCGCCTTCGACTTCGACATCTGTTGTCAGTCAGTCATCGACGACCGTCGTCGCATGAGCTGTGAAATACATAATATTATCGATGCGTGAAGTGTCGTCACACGCACGGACAACTCCGGAGTTGGCTGCTCTTGGTCTTGGTCGACTTCGTCGATCCTGGCGGCGTCGACAAAGAGCAAAAGGAAAGAAAGCAGCCGACCGACTGAAAAAAATACAAAACAAAAAAATCTGTCCGCTAGAAGAAAAAAATAGAATGTGTCAGAAGGACAACATGAAACACATGAAACACCAGGGATCAGAGGGAGCAGGGTGCGGGGTATGCGTCACGTTTGCTTTTGGGGGTCTGAATCATGAACAAATATGTTTCACGTTTACGCAAGAGAAAAAAACAATCGGGTGGAAAAAACCATAAAATTTTAACGCAAGTAAATATAAAACAAATATGATCGTAATTTTTAAAACAAATTTCGGTTTTTTTTTTGAAAAAATGGGAAAATTGTGTCCCGGCACGAAAAAAAATTTTTTACAAGATAAAAATCTTTCGGACTGTATACTGTATTACGTTTTTTTTTCAATTTCAGTTATGAGACCAAAAAAAAGAGATTTGCTCGGCTGTCAGCAGATTTGAGACTCATATCTGATTTATTCGATCTCCCATCAAATTCGACATTTTTTATATTTCATAGAAAACGACTTCGACATCAAAAATTGCAATCAAATTTATATATCGTACAGAAGCCATCAATCTTTGAAGTCGGGAATCAGCCTTTTATCTTTGGCACCAGGCAACGTTGTTGTTGCCTGGTGCGCTTCTTCGTTTGTTGCCGTTTTTTGCAGTACCCTATTTTTGGCATGTCTGCAAAAAAAAAGAAATTCAGCAGCAGGATTGCTGCCCTGGTATTCTTGCTTTCTCCCCATCATCACACATCTTCCAAGGCAGGCTTGCAGACTGGCCCGCAACATCGAAGAACTTGGGTAATAGAATTTTCACGCGGACTGCCCAACTTGGACAAGTGTACTTTTCCGTCACATTCCGCTCTGGACGAAGTCAGTGAAGAGCAAGGACTAAAATTGAACTATAGCACATGGCAAAAAAACGAACCAAAATATTATAAATGGACCAAAAACAACATAAAATGTTCGCAAACGTCAAAAATGATCGCGAATTTCAAAAAGTAACAAAAAATGTGACAAACACGGTAAAAAGATAACATCACAACACAGTAACGATAAAAAATGTCAACACAACTTTTTCTAAACGTTACTTTGTATTAAATAAATATATCTATCATTACTAATTTTGTTACTTTTTTTTCTATAAATTCTGTTGTGATTTGGTCGCTGTTTTTTTCCAAATTTTTTAAAATCATTTATTTGTCGTCTAGATTTTCCCCGTTTTTTCAGATGTTACCCGTACTTCGGCACGGAATACAACACCGAGAACGATTAGGGTGATTTTTGCGTCGAAATCGCCGATGAAACGTACTACGATGAGTATACCGTGAGGCAACTTCGCGTTTCGACGAGCAACGAAAATCTGACGTCCTCGGGCGAGCACGGAAGCCGAATCCTCACCCAGTTTCACTTCACTACCTGGCCCGACTTCGGAGTTCCGTCTGATGTGAGACCCATTTTTTCAACTTTCATAGAAGCTTTTGGGTTCAATTTCGGCCTAAAGCTTAACCAAATTTTTGCCCCCAACTTTCTACCAACTTTTTTTTTCGATAAAACTTTCCGAGTTCAGCGATCTATTCATTGGTCACGGTACCAAAAACTTCAGCAAATTGACGAAAAAACTTCACAGACAATAAAAACAAACGAGTTCGGAGAAAACCCGGAACAAAAAAAATAGTGGAATCAAAGCGGGTGTTTTTTTGCAGTTCGTTACTTCTTTCGGGGTTTTAGGTCGTCGCTGCATGGCACGAGGTAAATCTTGGCGCCTGTACCGGGTTGATTCTGCGCGTGGCCCTGAAAAAAGACAAATAATAAGCAGATTTCACTTTTTTTTTTTGTTTTTCTTCACGTTTTTGTTTTTGCCAAAAAAAAACAAAAATTGCTCTCTTTGGACATTCTTTGGAGTTTGGAGAACCTAAACGCAATCATTGGCGTCACTTTACGTTTTTTTCAAGTACCCAAGCCAAAGCGGCGTGTGAACAAAGAGATCCTTTGGTACACCGCCGCTGGGTCATTAAAAATCTCGATAAGTGACTGACAGTTTTGTGCACCAGTAATGACGCGTGGCGGACAGGCAACAAAATGATAAAAAAAAAAAGAGTGCATCAAACGATATGGAAAGCAATCAACTGCAAACAACAGGATTCGATTCGACTACCGATGATCACGGATGTCGTCCAAAAATTAATACTACACTACTGATCATCCCCAACCGCCACCAAAAAAAAAGAGAACGAAAGAAAAGTTCCGGATCAATGTTCAGGAACAAAAAGTGTTTTAGAGCCCACAGATCAACCACAACCAAGGATGAACGAACGAAGTGTTCGTTCGCAAACAAATTGAAATTTTTGTGTTCGTGTTCGTTCGAGAACAGATTTTCATTGTTCGAGTTCGTTCGCGAACAAATTAATTTTCCAAACAGATAAAACAAACAAAAATTTAGGTAAAATCAGTTTTATGATGCCGAAATCGATGTTATTCGACGAAAAATGACAAATAGTGAAAATTGCATTCGATCATAAAAAAGGTTCGAAAATTGTCATTGAAAACGTGAAAACGCATAATACCGCAGTTTACGTTATTCTGCCAGGTTTGGACAAATTTTGTATATAACACGAAAAAAAAATTGTACCTTGTTCGTTCGCGAACACCGTAAAAAATGTACGTGTATAAAATGTAAAAAATCTGTTCGTTCGCGAACACAGTTAAAAATGTTCGCGTTCGTCCGATTTGTCAAAACGTTCGTGTTCGTTCGAAAACAAAAAAAAACTACTGTTCGCCCATCCCAAACCCCAAAAAACCCACTCAAGCCAGCAACTCACCCGACTCCAATCGTATCCAATGGCATAGGCCATGACATTTCCATTTCCATGGATGTGGACAGCGGTGATAGCGTAGGGATGCTGCTCGGAGGTCTTGAGCTTCATTCTCTGGTCCTTGTCCCAGTACGAATACCTGCCATCGCCGCCGGCGGTGACGAGGGTATTGTGCTGGGGGTGGAAGCAGACGTCGTTGACCGGGTAAATCTCCTGGAAGCCATTGATGATGTCGGGCGAGCGATGGCACTTGAAGGTGAAGTTTTCCTTCGGCGAGGTGTTGTCGACGTACTGGACTGCGACGCGGCCCTCGATCGAGCCCTGACCGAAGCCGCACGGCTGACCGGTGGTTTTGTTTCGGAAAATTCCGATGCAGCGCATCTAAAAAACATTTTTTTTGAATTGGAAAAAATCAAGAAATAATTTTTGCTGTACAAAATATTCTTTTGCGTAAAAACAAAAAAATCGCTAAAAACCGAAAAAAAGGCAAAATAATCAAAAAAAAATTTACTTGCCAAACAAAAAAAAAATTATGCACAAAAATTTTTGAATGCGTAAAATTTCGTGAAAAAAAAACATAAAAATGTTTACTAACAAAAATTTAAAAATTTTTACAAACCATTTTTTAGCGTAAAAAATAAAAAAAATGGAATAAAACTGAAAATCAAGAATGCACAAAAATACGAAAAAATATTTATTTTCGAATTAAAAAAACTGGTTTCTTCGAAAAAAAAAAGTTTTTTTTTATAAAAAAAAACGGTTTTTTGTTAAAAAAAGTTTTTTTCTGTAAAAAAACGTTAGCAAAAAAAAGAAACAAAAAATTTGGCATAAAATTTAGTCTAAAAAAGTTGCTTTTTTTATTTTTTTGGTTAAAACTGTTTTTGGACTTGATCCAAATATTGTTGTTTTCAACGAACCTGGTGCTTGAGGGCGGTCTCGACATCGGCGACTTCCTTGGGTTCGCCTTCGAGCTTGAAGACCTTCACTTTCCGGTTAGAAAGTCCGACGCAGGCCATTGGGTAGACAACGTCCGCGCAGTAGACTTTCTCCTTCAGTTGGATCGTCGCGAGAGCAGTCTGCGTCGGGAGCTGTCGCATATCCCAGAATCTGAGTGTCCGATCCCAGGATCCGGTCATCAGGCACTGGTAGGACGACGACTGGATCCAGTGACACGTCCGAATGGGTTGATCGTGGGTTCCGACGACCGCCGTCTGATTCGACGCGAGATCCCAGACACGAGCCTGTTTATCCGCCGATGCAATGAACAGTTTTGTTCCATCCTAAAAATTTATTTAAAAAAATGCACTCAACTTGACCTTTACCATCCAAAAAAAATATTTGCAGAAAAAAAATTTTATTTTACAAAAAAATGCATAAATAAATTTTTCATCAAATTTTTCTGCAAAAATGAAAATTTTGCAGTTTGTCAAAAATTTGTCAGAAGCAAAATTGTTGTTTCTTCGAGGCAAAAGAAGACGAGCAAGCGCCACTCATCAAAAACCTAAGTCGGCGAAAGAAAACACACACAGGCACACTCAAATGTCCAATTTGTCGGCATTTTCACACGCATTTTTGCCATTTCCTCGCAGGGCTTTTGAAAACGAGACAAAAGTGTAAAATAAGTACAGATTCAATAAATGCCTTTTTTGGAGGTTTTTTGAGGGAGTGACAATAAATAATTATGGAAAAAAATATAAAAAAATGTCGAAAAATATTACCTAAATTTTGAACGGATAAAAGATGCCAAAAAATTTGTAAATATAAAAAAATATGATTTCTCGTTGCTTGCAGGCACGAAATTCACAAGAAAACAAAAAAATGCCAAATTCCAGAAAAAAAAAGTTATTTAAAAAAATCTAAAAATGATAGCACTAAATTTTAGGGTTCACCTAAACGAAAAACGTCATTTTGCCAATCGAGTTACATTTTGAGTTACGGCAGATCAATTTTGTAAAAAAAATTATTCGCAAGAAAAATGTTCGAAGACGTACAAAAAGTAAAAAAAAAACTCGCAACTCCTAATATTTTATGGTTCAATTAAACGACAAATTTTATGGTTTATCGTATCCACCTGCAATTTTCAGATGAAAAACGTTTTCAAAAAATCTCAGAAAAGCTATTTTCAACAGCAAGTCTATCAAAAACGCCACCAAAACGTAAAAAAACCCCATTTTACCCCAAAAAAATATTTTAGGTAATAAAAAACCCACCAGAAAACCTCAAATCCTCCAAAAACTCACCCCAATCCAGTCAATAGACAAAACAGGCGCTCCGACGTCTTGCTTTAGCTTCGGCTCGGCAGTTCCGTTCTCGCTGACCTGCCAGATGCGAACTGTGTTGTCCCAGCTGCCGGCGGCGAGCAGGATAATGTTCGAAGAAGCCGGGTTGAATTTGAGCGTCTGCACCGTGTCATCGGGCGCTTCCGGCAGGATGATACCGTTCATCGGATTCGCCGCATTGACGGTAGACGACGACGTCGCGGCAGTCGAGGTCGTGTTCGTGCCGCCGCCGAAGAAAGACTGCGTTCGCTGTTGGCCGAACGGCGTCGATTGGTTTTGCGAGAAAAAACTCATCCTGGAAGATTTTGAGTTGGAGAAGGGATCAAGCACGCGCCGACGCATCACGTTAAAATGAGGGAAATGAAGTGAAAACACGGAAAAGAAAAGAAATCGAAGTTCAAAGCAAGCTAAGCGGTCAAAAAAAGCAAAAAAAAGTTTGGCGAGTTGAGAAAGCGCGTCGCGCTTTTCCGTGTGGGACCATATTTTGCGCGGAAAACGCAATAATCAAAAAGTCACGCAATATGACAACGTTGAACGTTTTTTAGATTTCAGATTCTGTTTTTGATATTCATCCCAATCCAATCCAGTCGTGAAAATACCTTGTTTCCTTCGATTTTTTGTGAAAATTTATTTTTAAATAATAGAACGATAAAAAATCAACAAATTCATACAAAAAACAGCAAACAAACAAATAATTAAGCAGAACAACTAAAAGTTAATTTAGGTGCTCGGGAATAATCCCACGGATCATCCACTTCCGTGAGAATCAAATTTAAAACCAGAACAACGTCTGGACAATTTTGCCTTTTGCCGGGTTCAATAAATCCGACGACTTTGATGTTCCCGAATTGCACTTCGCATCGGGAACTCTCAATTTTCTCAATTGTCTGGGCCCGGAGAGCCGGATCTCTCAGCCGCAGACGACGTTCGTTGGCAGGCGTCGGGTTGTCGTAGGGTGCTGCGGCGTTGTGCTCGGTGAAACGCCTGATCGCACCGGCAGGATACCCGATCGACGGGTTGAACTTGAAAGCGCTGCCGGCGGGCCAAATAGCCGCGCAGCAGAGCTGCACGTCCACCTCGTGTCTAAGGTCCTGGTGGACGCGAACAAAAATATTTCTTGAATAATATTTTTTGTCCAGGTACAACGATACCCGGAGGGGAGAAGGGAAGGCTGAAGCGTTGTCCGACGATTTTTGGATGACGACGCGAACCATGATTGAACCTACAAAAACTTATGTTATTAGTTAAGCAATCGCAATTAAAGCTAAAATGGACAGGTCGCTGGCAGTGGACAAAATCCGGGCGCACGACTTTTTCCCAGACGGCTTCCGCGCGCGCTCGTTCAACATGGACTGACGATCGCGATCCCTGTTGTCCAGACACCACAACGGCTTTGGATAGTACGCAAACGCCACACCCCCAGTTTCTACGGCATGCCATGGGAAAGATGGACAAACGCGTTGCTGCATTACCTGAGCAGGCCGGAGTTACAACTGCAATACGCGCTGCATTTAGCAATAAAAAAATCACGATGCATTCAACATGAAAACGGCACACAGCAGACAACGGACAATTGTTGTACAATCGTCTTTACGGTATGCCATGGAAAGGATGGACGAACGCTTTGCTGCACTACCTGAGCAAGCCGGAGTTGCAACTGCAATGCGCGAACCAACAACGGTTGACCGAACAGTTCAACAAATACGAAGTTGGCACTGGGTGCCGTCTTTTTAACACAAGTAGCATTCCGAGTTGTCATTCGAGCGACTGTCTGTGCCAAAGAATCAAAATGCAATTATTCGAGTAACTTGATAAACAGTTCGGTTTTTCTGTTTTTGACGTTTTAGCTGCTTTTTTTACTCATTTTGACGTTTACTCATTTTTATTTTTATTTAATTTCTAAATCATTTTTTACAAAACAATATCAAAAAACATCAGTTTAAATAATATACTTCAGTTGAATTTAACAGTTTTAACGTGCCAAAAAACAATAAATCTAGTAGGAAAAATTAATGAAATAGGTGACGGTCTTGTTGCCGTGGATAAAATTAATGTAACTGTTTGTGTTGACGAAAAGTCGTTCATTTAGTTTCGAACGCCGGAGCAATTGAAAGCCATTCGGGGGAGGCGTTTCAAACTCGGACATTGCAATATTTTTATCCACAAACTGGACGCATTCACGAAAATAGAATTCAGCGTGGATTTGAGGTGGCGTTTTTTCCAGTTCTTGTAAAATATGCGCAAAGTCGTTCTCCAGGCGAACACGATCGTACGACGTCTGAAACGAAAAAGCATCGTATGAAAGTACAAATGTAAATATGACATACAACTTTTGTTTGAGCAGGAAATATGGCTCTAAAAATCAAATGTTTTATGCCAGGAAAGACGGTGTAAAGGGCCTGGATCATTTCAGCAACTGGAAATCGGGGACTTAAATCCGGCAAGTTGATTTGTATCATGCGAGTTTCAGGCATGCTGCAAAAAAAAGAATAAAAAAAAGTATTGCAAAAACCGCAGCAGATTTACCGAATTGCCGTATTCTGGAGAAAGGTTGTCAAGTTGCTAGCATAGTCCATACCGAAGTCCAAAAGTATAACATTCGATATAAACCGCTTGGTATTAAAAAGCGTCTAAAACATTAATGTCAACTTTGTATAAAATAAATAAATATTTGTACTTACAAGAAAATCCGAAAATCGGCGAACTCCAATAGAAACCAAGTACATTTTCTTTGGCTCGGAAGGACTTTGAGGCAATTCAAGGAAAAATTCGATGGAGGCGGAAAGCTCCTGAAGAGGGTGTCGGCGTATGAATGACGTCACACTAGGACGAACAGCATTTGTGCAACCGTTTGGTAAAGAACGACCAAAACCATCTACAAAGATGTTCATTTGATTCGAAATTTGTCTAAAATCTTACTCGAAAAGCCACATAGTTGTGGAACAATGTCGTAGGCCCAACTTAGTTCACATTTATTGGAAGTTTCGACATCAAGGAAGAGCTCTGTCTTGAATGATTCTTTCCATGAAAAAAATGTCCCTTGCTTGGGCATTTTTATGGTGCAATGGATGGCATGCTGCGGCCGCGGTTCGTCAAAGTATTCTAGGCTGTACTGAAAAACAAATTGGTGATGGGAATTGAAATCGATTGGTGGAGAAAAACAAACAAAATTAAGGTTGTCAGAATCATCGGCTCCACCTATAAAGCATTCCCTGATTTTGTCAAAGAAAGCTGACATTACGGGAGAAGACAGAACAATGTTACGGGTACGTTTACGAGTATTATCATCTTTCCAAATATCCATAGCTGACATGAAGATCCACGGAGCGTACACGGGGCTCAGAGGATGGCGTAAATCCGTAGTATTGTGTTTTTTTGCTTCCATAATATTATTCTGAAAAAATTATAAACTTTAGATTATTTGGTAAATATTAATCGATGCGCTGCGCGTAAGAATAAAAAAAATCGCAATGCGTTCAGCATTACAACTGTATACTGCAGACGACGAACAATTGTTGTACAATCGTCTTTACGGCATGCCATGGAGAGGATGGACAAACAGTGTTGTCGGGTTACCCGACCCGAAACCCGACCCGACCCGAACCCGACCCGAAAATCCCGGGTTTCGGGTCGGGTTACCCGAAATTTTCGGGTTCAGGTTCGGGTTCGGGTCGGGTAACCCGAAATTTTCGGGTTTGGGTTCGGGTTCGGGTCGGGTTACCCGAAAATTTCGGGTTCGGTTTCGGGTTCGGGTCGGGTTTTCCAAATTTCGGGTTTGAGAACCCGACAATAAAAGTCAAAATGAGAAAAAAAGTTGAAAAAAACCGTTAAACATGTCAAAAATTTGCTTCTGAAGACGCAATATTTGTTATATTAGCCTCCACAATGCAAAAATTTAAGTACAATTAAATAAATTTACCGATTTTATGAAAAAAAAAATTCGGGTTTCGGGTCGGGTTCTTCAGCTAACCCGCCCAAAACCCGAAAATTTCGGGTTTCGGGTCGGGTTACCCGAATTTTTCGGGTTCGGGTTCGAAGGATGGACGAACGCTTTGCTGCACTACCTGAGCAAGCCGGAGTTGCAACTGCAATGCGCGAACCAACAACGGTTGACCGAACAGTTCAACAAATACGAAGTTGGCACTGGGTGCCGTCTTTTTAACACAAGTAGCATTCCGAGTTGTCATTCGAGCGACTGTCTGTGCCAAAGAATCAAAATGCAATTATTCGAGTAGCTTGATAAACAGTTCGGTTTTTCTGTTTTTGACGTTTTAGCTGCTTTTTTTACTCATTTTGACGTTTACTCATTTTTATTTTTATTTAATTTCTAAATCATTTTTTACAAAACAATATCAAAAAACATCAGTTTAAATAATATACTTCAGTTGAATTTAACAGTTTTAACGTGCCAAAAAACAATAAATCTAGTAGGAAAAATTAATGAAATAGGTGACGGTCTTGTTGCCGTGGATAAAATTAATGTAACGGTTTGTGTTGACGAAAAGTCGTTCATTTAGTTTCGAACGCCGGAGCAATTCAAAGCTTTTCGGGGGAGGCGTTTCAAACTCGGACATTGCAATATTTTTATCCACAAACTGGACGCATTCACGAAAATAGAATTCAGCTTGGATTTGAGGTGGCGTTTTTTCCAGTTCTTGTAAAATATGCGCAAAGTCGTTCTCCAGGCGAACACGATCGTACGACGTCTGAAACGAAAAAGCATCGTATGAAAGTACAAATGTAAATATGACATACAACTTTTGTTTGAGCAGGAAATATGGCTCTAAAAATCAAATGTTTTATGCCAGGAAAGACGGTGTAAAGGGCCTGGATCATTTCAGCAACTGGAAATCGGGGACTTAAATCCGGCAAGTTGATTTGTATCATGCGAGTTTCAGGCATGCTGCAAAAAAAAGAATAAAAAAAAGTATTGCAAAAACCGCAGCAGATTTACCGAATTGCCGTATTCTGGAGAAAGGTTGTCAAGTTGCTAGCATAGTCCATACCGAAGTCCAAAAGTATAACATTCGATATAAACCGCTTGGTATTAAAAAGCGTCTAAAACATTAATGTCAACTTTGTATAAAATAAATAAATATTTGTACTTACAAGAAAATCCGAAAATCGGCGAACTCCAATAGAAACCAAGTACATTTTCTTTGGCTCGGAAGGACTTTGAGGCAATTCAAGGAAAAATTCGATGGAGGCGGAAAGCTCCTGAAGAGGGTGTCGGCGTATGAATGACGTCACACTAGGACGAACAGCATTTGTGCAACCGTTTGGTAAAGAACGACCAAAACCATCTACAAAGATGTTCATTTGATTCGAAATTTGTCTAAAATCTTACTCGAAAAGCCACATAGTTGTGGAACAATGTCGTAGGCCCAACTTAGTTCACATTTATTGGAAGTTTCGACATCAAGGAAGAGCTCTGTCTTGAATGATTCTTTCCATGAAAAAAATGTCCCTTGCTTGGGCATTTTTATGGTGCAATGGATGGCATGCTGCGGCCGCGGTTCGTCAAAGTATTCTAGGCTGTACTGAAAAACAAATTGGTGATGGGAATTGAAATCGATTGGTGGAGAAAAACAAACAAAATTAAGGTTGTCAGAATCATCGGCTCCACCTATAAAGCATTCCCTGATTTTGTCAAAGAAAGCTGACATTACGGGAGAAGACAGAACAATGTTACGGGTACGTTTACGAGTATTATCATCTTTCCAAATATCCATAGCTGACATGAAGATCCACGGAGCGTACACGGGGCTCAGAGGATGGCGTAAATCCGTAGTATTGTGTTTTTTTGCTTCCATAATATTATTCTGAAAAAATTATAAACTTTAGATTATTTGGTAAATATTAATCGATGCGCTGCGCGTAAGAATAAAAAAAATCGCAATGCGTTCAGCATTACAACTGTATACTGCAGACGACGAACAATTGTTGTACAATCGTCTTTACGGCATGCCATGGAAAGGATGGACGAACGCTTTGCTGCACTACCTGAGCAAGCCGGAGTTGCAACTGCAATGCGCGAACCAACAACGGTTGACCGAACAGTTCAACAAATACGAAGTTGGCACTGGGTGCCGTCTTTTTAACACAAGTAGCATTTTGAGTTGTCATTCGAGCGACTGTCTGTGCCAAAGAATCAAAATGCAATTATTCGAGTAGCTTGATAAACAGTTCGGTTTTTCTGTTTTTGACGTTTTAACTGCTTTTTTTACTCATTTTGACGTTTACTCATTTTTATTTTTATTTAATTTCTAAATCATTTTTTACAAAACAATATCAAAAAACATCAGTTTAAATAATTTCAATTTAATTTCAATTTATATCTCTTACTCGTACACACGGATAACAAAGTATCACTGGGATATCGTACGAAGAGGGGCACATCAAAGGAAAATCACTCGTCTATAGTCAAAGTCTTTTGCCGGGGCCTTGTAATACTCGTTGGCGAGGGCGTCGGTCCAGCGCATACGAGGTCGTCCAGGCGGTCGCTTGGCTTTGTCGTAGTCGTCGGTAGGGCGCCAGTCTGACAGTCGAACTGCCCAGTTGTCGTCGTCGGTCGTCGCGAGCGATTTGGCGAACTTCAGCTTCCGGAGTCGAGCGCTTTCGAACCAGTCCTTGAGCTTGGTGCGCTTTCGGATGGCCGCGGAGGGGATCTCGTCGCTCAAACGCACCTCGAGGATGGCACGTTCAAGACGACGTTGACCCCTTTGAAGGGTTTCGGCGGCGGCGTCGGTGAGTGCCCAGGTTTCGCAGCCGTAGAGGACTGCTGGCTTGATGCACTGCTCGATGAGTCGCCGTTTCAGCCCCATTTTGACTTGAGTTTAAATAATATACTTCAGTTAAATTTGTCAGTTTTAACATGCCAAAAAAACATGAAATTTAAGGGGAAAAAATAACGAAATAGCTGACGGTCTTGTTACCGTGAATAAAATTATCGCAACTGTTTGTGTTGATGTAAATTCGTTCACTAGAATACGGGAGCAATTCAAAGCTTTTCGGGGGAGGTGTTTCGAACTCGGAATTTGCAATATTTTTATCCACAAACTGGACGCATTCACGAAAGGAGAAAGCAGCGTAAATTTGAGGTGGCGTTTTTTCCAGTTCTTGTAAAACATGCGCAAAGTTGTTCTCTAGGCGTACGCGATCGTACGACGTCTGAAACGAAAAAGCATCGTATGAAAGTACAAATGTAAATATGACATACAACTTTTGTTTGAGCTGGAAATAAAATTCTAAAATTCAAAAATTCCATGCCAGGAAAGACGGTGTACAGAGCCTGGATCAAGTCAGCAACTGGAAATCGGGGACTTAAATCCGGCAAGCTGATAAATATGGTGGGAGTTTCAGGCATGCTGCAAAAAAATGTGTTGATAAAAACATATAACAAAAAAACAGATTTACCGAATTTCGGCATTTTGCAGAAAAGTTGTCAAGTTGCTAGCATAATCGATGCCGTCTTCCGGACACGGTATGAACTCCAAAAATGTAATATTCGATATAAACCGCTTGGTATTAAAAAGCGTCTAAAACATTAAAGTCAATTTTGTATAAAATAAATAAATATTTGTACTTACAAGAAAATCCGAAAATCGGCGAACTCGAATAGAAACCAAGTCGATTTTTTTTGGTTCGGAAGGATTTTGAGGCAGCTCAAGGAAAAAATCGATGGAGGCGACAAGCTTCTGAAGACGGTGTCGGCGTAAGAATGACGTCACACAAGGACGAACAGCATTCGTGCAACCGTTTGGTAAAGAACGACCAAAACCATCTAAAAAGATGTTCATTTCATTCAACTTTGATCCAAAATCTTACTTGAAAAGCCGCAAATTTGTGGAACAATGTCGTAGGCCCAGCTGAGTGCACCTTCATTGGAAGTACTGACATCGAGGAAAAGCTCTGTCTTGAATGATTCTTTCCATGAATAAAATGTCCCTTTCCTGGGCATTTTTATGGTGCAATGGATGGCATGCTGCGGCCGCGGTTCGTCAAAGTATTCTAGGCTGTACTGAAAAACAAATTGGTGATGGGAATTGAAATCGCTTGGTGGAGAAAAACAAACAAAATTAAGGTTGTCAGAATCATCGGTTCCACCTATAAAGCATTCCCTGATTTTGTCAAAGAAAGCTGACATTACGGGAGAAGACAGAACAATGTTACGGGTACGTTTACGAGTATTATCATCTTTCCAAATATCCATAGCTGACATGAAGATCCACGGAGCGTACACGGGGCTCAGAGGATGGCGTAAATCCGTAGTATTGTGTTTTTTTGCTTCCATCTTCTGAAAAAATTATAAACTTTAGATTATTTGGTAAATATTAATCGATGCGCTGCGCGTAAGAATCAAAAAATCGCAATGCGTTCAGCATAACAACTGTACACAGCAGACGACGACGCACTGCCCAACAATAATTGTACCATTGTCTTTACGGTATGCCATGGAAAGGATGGACAAACGCTTTCCACTACCTGACCTGGGTTACAACCGCAATACGCGAACCAACAACGGTTGACCAAACAGTTCAACAAATACGAAGTTGGCACTGGGTGCCGTCTTTTTAACGCGTTACAGTCAGAGTTGTTATTCGAGTGACTGTCTGTGCCAAAGACTCAAAATGCAATTGTTCGAAATTTAATTCAGTTTTTCTGTTTTTGATGTTTTAACTTTGCTTGAACTCGAGGACATTTCAAGAAGCTTTTTTTTGGTCTCCGATCCCCGATTTGATGGCGATCACGGATATCTCTGGGGAAACTTTTTTAATACTTTTTTACTCATTTTGATGTTCATCAATTATTTGTTTTACCTTGATTTATTTTAATTATAAAAATAATTTTTTTACAAAACAATGCAATCAAAAGTATCCGTATTCCAAGCTCAAAAATACGACTCGTAAAGTTTTCAATCGATGAAGAACACGTGATTTACGTGTTTGGAGGCAGACAAGACCCGGGCGTCGAAGAATCGTGGCCGTCGTCGTACTCGATGGACTGGTACCTTGAGAGCACGACGGTCGGTAGAACTTCTGTCATGCGCCGTCTCTTGTTCTTGTGGATGACGAGGCTCTGGACGTGAAACCTCGGCGATGTCGGCTCCTCGGTCGAGGACATGGATTGTCGCTTGAGTGAGTCGCCCTTGCCCGAGTCCTGACTCGATCGGGGAACCAGACTGGTTTCAACTGTTTCGCCGTCTTCGTTGACAACTGCCAGCGAGCAGAATGGCGTAGACGATGGTCCGGCGAGGACCTCGGTGGAAGCGCGTTTGCGACGGATACTGTTTCGGAGGTGGGTAATTAGGAACTGAAAATTGGGAAATTTATGGTAATTAGAAAAATTAATTTGTTGTTGAAGTTTTTGCATAAAATTAACAAAAAAGATTCAGAAAAATACAAAAAAAAATTTGTATAAAAAACCGTAATTTTTTAGTTTTTTGACAATTTTAAAATCAAAAAAGATCTAAAAGACCAGACTATCTGGCTTTTTGCTTTGCCGCAAACTCACATTTTTGCCCTTGGACCTCTCGGCCCTCTCCTCTTCGGTGCTGTTCGTCGAGTGCTCCGAAATATCACTCATTTCGGGTACCGCAGAGACTCTCTGAATTCTTTTCTTCGTATAATGCAGATCGACAAGTTGCACGACCTCGCGTACCATAGATTGCCGCCTGCTTTCCTCCGAAGTCGTCGAACTTCTCGGCGTGTTGTTTGACGACGCCGACCACCTGGGCGACGAATTAGTCGATGTCGTCTGTGTAACGACCAAAAATCGTGCCCTCGACTCTTCGTCTTCATTTTCCCGTTCCAAGTTTTTGTCAGACGGCGAATTCGCGTAGTAGAACTTGCAGACTGATGATTTCTCGACCGAGTAGCGTTTTAGATTGTTGACAGCCTTCTTTTTGGCTTCTGAACCGATGGGTGTCATGAAGACGTAGAGGAAGGGATTCGCACAGCTGTTGATAGGATAGAACAGGATAAGGCATATCTTGGCGTTTGTCAGCGTGATTAGCGGAAGCCCGAGGGTGGCTGTGATGGCGAAGAAGAGCACCGGCACCCAGCAGGCCATGTTCGTGACCACCAGGAGCAGAGAACGCCGTAGGATTTGCATATCCTCAGCCCTCGCGGGTCCCTGGGGATTAGAAATCATGCAGTTGATGAGAATGTAGTTGGCTATCATGCCGGCAAAGCAGAGCGCGCTCACTGCAAGGCCAAAGAAAAGGTAGAGTTTATCGAGACGGTTTTCCATGCTCAGAGGCAGGCAGATGGAAGACCGCTTGTAGCTACTGACTCCAAACAACGGTAGAGCAGCCATGAAAGCTGAGTACGCGTAGCCGGCTGCCATGAGTGTGTACGCAGTTCGCGTCGTGATCCTCCGACCGTAGAACGCGTACTTTGCGTTATAATAAATTTCAAGAGCGATCCAGAGCATCGATACAATTGACAACTCCGATGCAAACACCGACAGGAACCCGGCAAACGCGCATCCCCACCCTGTCTGCCACTCGACGGCGTAGTTGTAGTACTGGTTTGCCGTTCTGGCGTCCTGGATAGCGAGAATGCCAAGATAAATGCCCGTGCAGAAATCAGCGATAGAAAGATTAACGGTGAAAAAGTAGTGAAGACGGGACCGGCGATGCCAAACCGAGACGATCACGATCCAGACCAGAATGTTTCCGATGATGGCCATGATCCAGATGACCCAGATCAGGTACCTGAGCCATGCGTAGCCGACGATGTCTTCGCAGGGATTGAGGGCGTCTGGGAGAGGGGTGCAGGTGATGTTGAGGTAGAATCTGGCAACAGCGGTGTTGATGCACCTCTGTGTGGCTCCGACTTCTTCGGATGAGTAGGCTGGAATTTAGGGGATTTGGTAAGGGTGTACGGTAGTTTTTTTGTTCACGCGCAAAGACAAAAACATTCGTACAATTTTGTTTGGAAAATCGAACGATTGCGAACGTTTTTGACCGTATTTGCTTACATGAATTGAATAACTTGTTTTTATCAGTTTATGTTCGTTCGCGAACACATCAAAAACGTTCCTATTTTCAAAAAATAGTAAAAATGTTCGTTTTTGTTTGCAAACAAAAAAACTGTCTTCCCTCCCTGCATCCGACCTACCAGGCATGTCATCGCCCCCGGCAAAGTCAAATTCATCCATTTCGATAGTGTCATTAGGACTTCGTGCATCCGCGTAGTTGTCATTGATCCACTCGGATAGGCTCTCCTTCCACATCATCTCTTCGTCGTCCAAAACCAAATCCGGGTGGTTATACTGCTGAATAAAGCGTTTGCTTCGGATCAGCGAATCAACCGCTGCTTCGTCGATTCTCGCATCCGAGCACGACCTCATCTGAATCTCCCGGTAATGACTGCTGTACTGCGTGCCATGTCCCTTGTTGTACTCCCGTGTGGCGTACTTAAAAAAGCAGCAGTGATAGGGATACGTGAATTCCGCAATGTTCAGGTTGTTAAACGCGAGCACAGGTGGCAGCTTTTTGAGCGTGTAAACGTTCTTCAAAATAAGATGTTTAATATTTTTGAGCCCGATGACGGGCAACTCGGCAAAAGACGTGTCCGACAGATTCAGCTGGTGTAATTCGGAGATTTCAGCAAAAGCCAAAACATTGAGCTTTGTCAACTCGTGATTCTCGCCCAGGTTGAGCGTCACAATCTTGCTTCCGCTGAACGCGTGCGCTGCAACGTACGAGATTTCGTTGTTGTTGAGATTCAGCGTTTTGACCTGGATTTTTTCAAACTGTCTCGTATCGATGTATGTGATTTGGTTGAACGAAAAATCGATGATTTCCATGGATTTCAGGTGATGGTGCATCTGACTCATCTTTATGGGCGGGATTCGCTTTAGCGAGGTTTGCTTGATTATTCTGGAATTTTTTATATTTTACTTTTTTTTTCCTGATAGTTTGATCGATTGTTACTCGAATTACTGTATTATTTTTTTTGTACAAATGTTCTTTTTTAGCATTATCATTTTTTATTTTTTAAGCATTTTGTGCCCAAACTGGCTAAAAATTTCTTACATTTTTAGAGGCTTATAAAATTGGTCGTATATTGTTAAAAAAAAGTGCATCCGTGTTTTTGCCATCGATCAAAAAATTATCGATATTGTACGATTACCGATTGCTTTTTTTAAACACAGGCAAAAAAAGTTGTGTGCAGAACGAGAGCAAAAACAAATTTCTGACCAACCAACTAGCAAGTAGACTGACTCGGTTGCACCATCTGATTAATCATTGACTTCAGTACATACTGTCAAAAAAAAGAACCTAAGTATGTAACTAATACTTCCGGTGAAACCAAGAGATTAAAAATAACCCACAACGATCGTAGCTTATAGTTGACGTTGATCAGCGAGCCGTTGATGTGGTCTAATCGATAAGCATTAACTATGCTGCTAGAAAAAAAAGACTCATCATGTGATAAAATGCATCAAAAAATGACTTATTACATTTTTCTGAGGTTAGGTAGGACTTCGAACGCTCGAGCATCGATGAACGTAAGCCGGGTAGCTGTGTCGATGTTCCTGAAACGAATGTTTTTGATTTTTGTATTTTCGTGGTAGGATGGTAAGCTTACAGTTCAGTGAGTCGGGGATAGTTTTTGAATGCGTGTCTATCGATTTGGGTGATTCCGGGGTTGAAAAGGAACCTAAAAAGAGTGAAAGTTAACTGAAAACTGCAATTTGGGAAAATTCAGACTCACAGCATGGTCAGGCTTTCCGGAAAAGAGTAGTTGAAGCCCCCGAAGGCGCCCATGCAGCAGCACTTGGTTTCAGATACCCGGATGATGCATCGACAACCGGAATCAACGCCGTTGCAGGATTTTTCGAAGAGAAAAACACTCGGCAGGAGCGCCGATGTCGTAGACAATAGACAGAAAACAGCCGCGACGAGACCCCAACTCGGGGGTCTACGATACGGCATCGAAGGATTCGAAGAAGACGAAAAGCAGCACGATGGGAGACAAAAAAATAATCACGCTTCACCCCGAAGACAAACAATTCTAGCCATTTTTGTGTGTTCTTACGCCTTCAATCGACCGGGAGGACAGAGGTGATAAGGCGCACCTCACCTATTCTTCGCTCTGATCACCAACCACGCGCGATAACGCGCTCTGGTTCCTTTTTTAGCTTTCCTCTTCAGACGTTGCTTTTTTTATGTCTCTTCCTTTTTTTCGACAAAAACACGGACATGCTGGTGTTTTTTTATGTTGCAAGATGATGCTTCGTTATTGTGATGACATTTTGGCGTCTCGTGTGATTCATGGGAATTACGGTTTATGAATCAGTGAGAAGTACCGTAACGTTGTGAAAAAAAAGAAAAGAAAGTGCAAGCAATATGCGTTTCTTCAGCATACGGGGTTCCGCGGGGTCTCGAGGGGAAAATAGTTTTTTCCCCTCGAGACCGTCAAATATCGTTTCTTTTCATTTTGCCTGCTTTGCAAATTTATGAACGGTTTTTTGCCAAAAAATAATCAGTTTTTTGTTGTTTTTAACATTTTTTTTTGTAACTGAATGAAAAATAAGCAAGATTTCAAGTTCTTCAAGATAGGACTCTCAAAACGTCCAAAATAAGACTCCAAACGTAAAATATAAAAAAAAAATTTGTCTCACGTTTTCCTACTTTGCATGATTTATTTCATCATGGATGGAAAATGAACTGGTCATTTCCTCGTTACTGACCGACTTACATGCTCTCCCGACTGACCTGTTCCGTCCTCTGCAAGCCCCGGCTTCTGCGAAGCCATCGACCAATTTCGACATCTACGACGTCAAAAGATGACGACAAGAATCCGCCGGTGGATGCCAAACCGGCCTTTGACCACTACTGTGACCCAGAAAACCCTAAAAAGGTTACCTTCGGACAGATCAGCAGTGCGGCTTTTAATGTTCGATCTGGCGTTGTGAAAACCGATCTCCGGAGGAGTTTCCGTCTTTCCTGTATCATGGACTCAGATATTTTCCTGAAAATGGAACTCAACCAGGTGGGAACCCGTCTGACATACATAAATGGTAGCTCAGGTGGCCAGGTGGGGTTTTGCAGATCACCGGGAGTTTTAAGGAGCGCGGCGCGAGACAGGCCCTGCTCCGACTGTCCCCGGAGCAGCGAAAAAAAGGCGTCTGGGCCGCTTCTGCGGGAAACCATGCCCTCGCTCTCTGCTACCACGGCAGGATGCTCGGCATCCCAATCAATGTCGTCATGCCGAGGCACGCGCCACTCATGAAGATCGACTTCTGCAACAAGCTGGGTGCCAATGTCATCATTCACGGCAAAGACATTACGGTGTCTCGCGACGAAGCCATCCAGAAATCGGTCAAGGCCGGGGGCACGTACATTAACGGATACGATCACATCGACATACTCTCGGGGGCCGGGACTATTGGACTGGAGATTTTGGACCAAAATGACCAGCTGGATGCTATTTTGGTGCCTGTTGGCGGGGGCGGGTTGATCGCGGGGGTCTCAGTTGCTGTCAAGAACCTGTACCCGTCGATTCAGATTATCGGCGTCGAGAGCGAGAGTTGTCCTAGTTTTGCGGTGAGTATTCGCTAAAAAAACGCGAAACAAATGTCCCAAAAACGATAAACAGTCTAAACATGGTCTCGACGCGAAAAACAAACTTTCGTGTAGAGAACAAATTTTTCGCTTCGAAACCCTGCTCAAACTATTTTTAGTCCATTTCCGACAATGCGAGCATGGTCTCGACGCGAAAAAAAACCTTCTTGCCGAGACGCACTGTTTTTGGTAAATTTTCGGCAATGCAAATATGGTCTTGACGCGAAAAATTTGTACTTGACACGAATGTTATTTTTCCTTTCGAGAGACTGTCAAAATGGGTCAAAAAACACTTTTTGGGCGTCCAAGCCTACACTAGGCGAAAAAATCCCGACACGAAGCGCGTGCGCATTTTTGCGCGTTTTTTTGAAAGTGATGTCTATTTGGCGTCATTTTTCGGGTATTCATAATTTTTTCTTAGTTTTGCCATTCACCACTCTTAACAAGCAAAGTCCGACAATTCAAATGCATTTTTGCCCTAATTGATAACTCATCAGAGCGCTCCGCTACAACGCGGTGAAACTGCTATTGCATGAAAAAACCGTTGTGCCGTTCTCAAAACTGGGAAAGTTATTCCGTATTTTGGCATTCTACACACCTTCTATACACTCATTGATTAAGTTTGAGCCCATGGTGGTGATACTTGTATCGATCACTTTTGTGATATAACGGTTTACAATATGACCATTTTGGCGTGTGTCGTCGCGACCATCTGAGTACAGCGATATTGGCCCTAATGTGTTTTATCGTACTCATTTGGCTCCGCAGGGCTCAAATAACAAAAAAAACTAGCCATATATCACTAATCAATGATGCCTAAAGGCAAGGATACCCTATGGTAGAACAAGGAACACTCTGCGCGCACGCGTGCATAGTGTTACCCTAGGTTTTTATGAAGCAAAAGGAGTACGTCGACGAGAACTTCAATATCACTATTGCCACATACTTTTTTTTGTTTTTTGAGCCCTGCGGGGCCAAATGAGTACGATAAAACACATTTGGGGCAATATCGCTGTACTCAGATGGTCCCGACGACACACGCCAAAATGGTCATATTGTAAACCGTTATATCACAAAAGTGATCGATACAAGTATCACCACCATGGGCTCAAACTTAATCAATGAGTGTATAGAAGGTGTGTAGAATGCCAAAATACGGAATAACTTTCCCAGTTTTGAGAACGGCACAACGGTTTTTTCATGCAATAGCAGTTTCACCGCGTTGTAGCGGAGCGCTCTGATGAGTTATCAATTAGGGCAAAAATGCATTTGAATTGTCGGACTTTGCTTGTTAAGAGTGGTGAATGGCAAAACTAAGAAAAAATTATGAATACCCGAAAAATGACGCCAAATAGACATCACTTTCAAAAAAACGCGCAAAAATGCGCACGCGCTTGTGTTGAGAAAAAACTTTCGTGTCGAGATACTTTTGGCAATATTCGACGGTTCTCGATACGAAAGTTTTTTTACATGTCAAGACCATAAAAATGGTCCAAAACACTTTT
Source organism: Turbatrix aceti (assembly GCA_963969345.1). Lineage (NCBI taxonomy): Eukaryota > Metazoa > Nematoda > Chromadorea > Rhabditida > Panagrolaimidae > Turbatrix > Turbatrix aceti. The sequence goes on along the minus strand of OZ017769.1, from coordinate 2,844,340 downwards.
GATTGTACGCCCAAATTTTTTTTCAGAATAGCATTCATGCAGACAAACCAACGCCCACGCCGAGCTCCTCGAGCCTCGCGGACGGCCTCGCAGTGCCGAACATCGGCGTCAATTCGTTCGCCTCCGCCAGGGACTACATCGACGACATGGTCCAGGTCTCGGAGCAGTCCATCGCGCTTGCCATCCTCCGTCTCCTCGAGTGGGAAAAAGTCTGCGTCGAAGGCGCCGGCGCTACCGGCATCGCGGCACTCCTCTCCGGCAAGTTGCCCCAACTCAAGGGTAAACGCGTCGCGTGCATCCTCTCCGGCGGCAACATCGACTCCACCGTGCTCGGGCGCTGCATCGACCGCGGTCTCGTCTATGACCACCGTCTCACCCGTTTCAAGGTCGTCGTCAGCGATCGACCCGGTGGAGTCGCAGAACTCTCAGAGATTCTCGCGGATGTCGGCGTCAGCGTGAAGGACATGATCATGGAACGCGCCTGGCTGAGGGACGACATCTTTTCCGTCAACGTCAAAGTCGTCGCTGAGAGTAGAAATGCCAAGCACGTCGAAAAACTGGAGAAACGCCTCCGAAAACGGTACACCGATGTCATTTTCACGCCGTTTGACTACATTGTGCGCCCGATGAAGCCTTCGGTAGTTGCACCGGATGTGCCGATGCCCGATGCAAAGGACAGTAAACCAAACAAATAATCCCAAAAAGAACGTTCATTTGGTCAAAATGGTAAAAAAACTGAAATTACAGTAACACAGTACGTGGTCTCGCCGCGAAAATTCAAACCAGCCGATAAGTAAGGCGAAGGGAAAAAATTTACAGTAACAAAGTTATAAAAAGTACTCTCGCCGCGAAAATTCAAAAAAAAATCAAACTTCCGAAGACAGATTTTTGGTGATCCAAGGATGCGCCATGACTCCGAGGAGGGTGAGTCGCTTCCTGGGATCGATGACGAGGAGCTTCGAGATGAGATCCCTCGCGCCGGTCGTGATGTGATTCGGAAATTTGTAGTCAAGTGCCTTGATCTTCGCGTAGGTCGTATCCTGTTTTGCGTCTTCGAAGGGTGGCCTACCGACGAGAAATTCGAAGCAGAGAACGCCGACTGCCCAGTAATCGACTTCCTTGCTGTGCGCGTCGCCGGTGAGCATCTCGGGTGGCAGGTAGTCGACGGTGCCGCACATCGTACGCCGCTTGCTCGTGCCAGGAGCGTGCACCGACCAGCCAAAGTCTGCGAGCTTGAGGCGACCGTCCGTGCCGACAAGGATGTTTTCGGGCTTCAGGTCACGGTGAATGACGTTTTTTGAATGGCAGTATTGCAGGGCGTCTGAGACTTGGAAGGTGTACTGAAAAATGAATAAAAATAATCGGAAAATCAAGAAAAAGTGACGTTATTGCAAAAAAAAATGAAAAAAAACGTTATTCCGAAAATAAAAACACCGTAATCCCAAAAGTAACAAAAAAGTATCGTAATCCCAAAAAGTAACAAAAATCCTACTCAAAAGTAATACTCAAAGCAACAAAAAACCGTAAACACAAAAGTAACCCCAAACTCAATTTTCGCGTCAAAAAACAAACCGTAGCCGATCGTCGTTCAGAAAAGCGTCTTTTCTCGCTGAGTTGTTTGAAAAGCTCGCCTCCGAGTGCGAATTCCAAGATCAGGTAGATTTTCTTGTTGTCGTCAAAATAGTTGAACATCTTCAGGATATTCGGATGGTTTAGATGCCCTTGAATCTCGATCTCACGGATGACCTGATGCTCGACGCGGTTTTTGACGAGTTGCGACTTGAACAGGATCTTCAGCGCCACAACGTACTTGGTTCGCTTTTCCCTGGCCAGGTAGACGTTGCCAAACTTGCCCTTGCCCAGGGGACGGCCGATGTCAAAGTCATTTAGCGCCCATTCCTGTCTGAAAACACGCAGGTTTATATAATTTTTTGCACTGAAAATGCGTAAAACTCACTTTGGTGACCTGGTCATGGTCGCCAGCACAGGATCATTTTCCGTTGAGTACTTTGATTCCACAGCAGCCATGAGAAATTGATGTCCAGGAATATGCGGTAGGTGTGAAGGAATAAAAACGGTAAGTAGTAACGTAAATCAACAGCAAACTGGATGCGCGGCCTGTTGGATAAAAGCAAAACAAAAAATTATGCGAACAAAAATTTGCGCGCGTTATTTGTTGGTCGCGCTTTGCCAAAACTGAATGAACGTAATTTTTGAAGGTTTTTTTAGCGTAAATTTACGCATGTTATACGTTCGTTTTTTTAGACCATATCAGTTTTCCAGGTTCAGGACGTTCGTTTTTTTATTATTTATGCCGATATCGGCCCGAGTTATACCCGAATCCTAAATTTTCGGGTATCAGGCCCGAAAACCCGAAATTTTCGGAATTCCATCTGTATACCAAAAAGTTTTATATACCAAAAAAGTCAGGAAATCAATTAAAAGGCTTCTGAAGCGAAAATTTTGTCTTCAAAAAACCTTTAATTTTGTGACAAATTTTTGGGATTTTGAAGAAAAATGTTTACATTCGTGAACTTTTTTTTGCGTTTTCGAATACCCAACAGTGTTTTTTGGGGTACCCAACCCAGAATTTCTAGTCGAATTTCCGATAATTATTTTTTTAAATTATTTTATGTCTCTTCTGAAGTCAAAATGCAACTTTTTTTATGCCATATATGGCTTTTTTTTGCGTGTTTATAAACACGCAAAAAAGTCGAAAGTAGTTTCAAACTGCCTTTTTATGTATCCAAAACCCTTCAAATGATTAACTGACATGCATTTCTGTGAATTACTCAAAAACTGTGACAACATGAGTTTACTGTATTTTGTTTGTGTGTCTTGCGACGGACGACCACTGGTTTGCCGTGCCCGTCTGTTCCTTGGGGCACTTTCCATCACAATCTGCCATCATCACAGTGAACTACTGCACAATTGACTCTTTTATCCGATTGCAAAATGTAAAAAGTTTCCAACGCAACAACTTTCCAAGGTTTTGTAGCCCTGACTATTTGTTATTGGCATCCATCGCCTTCCTTCTTCTCTCATTCTTTTTTGTTTGTCGGGCGATAACCGGTCATGATGACGATTGCCGACTGCTGCTGCTGCTGCAGCAGCATCATTCAGTCTGTTTTTCTGCTTTTGTGGGGTGCCGCCGCACTCGACCCGACGTCCATCCCCAGTCACGGTCTCGGTCAATAGGCCAGAAGGGAGTGATTGACGGCCCGAAGCGTGGAATTCCCGGTGGACGGTAGTTTTTTTTTCCCAGTTTCAAGCGCTGAACAACCGAGGCACAAAAAAATAGGGGGAGGGGGGTTGATGTGTGATAACTGTGTGCCATAGCACACATCTCCCCACAATCCAGTCTCGTCCAGTCCACCAACTTTAAATTGCCCTTTTCGACTGACAGTGCATCAAATCGGCATTTTTTATTTTTTTTAAACAAGAAAAAACTGGTTCTGCCCTTCTTCGCCGCCGACGCATCAGTTAACCAACCCCAACTCTGAACACAGGCCAATCTGAGTAGTCGTCGTCGGTGAAATGGTGAGTTGTTAACGTCTTCTGGGTCGGGCCAGTCTGGTCTGCCCATCCAAGAAACCAAATAAAAAAAACACTCACTTCCTTCTCGGAAGCGGTCAAAAAGTTATGGGTTATTGGTCCGCGTTGATTTTAATGATAGCAACTGCGCTGGCTGGCAAGTATTAAAAAGTCCAAGTTCTGTCCGGGCATTTTTTAAAAGTTGACATGATCGTGTCTGGTTTCTGTTTTTTGACGTTTTCTAAATATTTTTTTAACTGCGTGCATGTATAAACTGGTTTTGAACTTTATACAATCTTTTTGTCCTCAAATAAATCTTTAAAAAACTGTTGTAGAAAACAAACAATTCATCAAATTTTCACAAAACTGTCAAATTTTATGGTGATTGATTAAAAATAAACATTCAACGCCCTATAATTTATGACAGAAATTTGAAAAAAAAATAGTTTTTTTTGTATTATAATTTGTGTACTTTTTAAAATTATATTACAAAAAATTATTTTTTTCAAACTGTAACAAAAAAATTTTAGATCGAAAATGATTTTTTTTAACCAAAATTTTTTTTGCAGTATTTCTTCGCGGAAGAAATGATGCATGCCTCTCCGCGAAAACGGCTCGCCGACAAAACCAGAAGTCCGTCCAAGTCCCAGTTCAACAAAGTCGTCAACGAATCCCCGGCGCACCCCCGAATTCCTGACCCAAACCTGAATCAGAACCCAAATCAACGAGAAAGCCCCGCGTCAGACAACGGCAACAATGGCAACCAACGCCCTCCGTCCCCGGTTGTTAGGCCTCCCCAGCGGATTCCTAGGAGGAACAACACTGGCAGCAAAATCCTGGTCAACATACTACGCGCTTTGCTCGCGAGAACGCTCTTCATCGTGCACTCGATAGGCACGATCTGGATTACCGCGGATGTGAGAAAGGAAAATGGCATCTGGACTTTTGCACTCGTGAGTGTGTCGATCCTCATCGAAGGCTCGCATACAGTCATCATGAGGGCCGGCGACGAGAGAAAATGGTTTTCGCCCAGCATCATGCTCTACATCATGGCCACCGTGCCTCCTATCTGGCTTCTGGAGACAACAATGTGTGAATGGAGGACGCAGACTCGTAAGTTTATATTTTTTGGGGGGTGTAAGGTGAATTTAAAATACCTTCAAATTGAATTTCAACGATTTTCAGTATTGTTTTTTCCAAACTTTTTTTTTGAAAATGTTGTCAATAAGTAATTTTTTTGTGGCATATTTTAAATATAACAAACTTTATAAGATACATTATCTGGCTAAATTACGTCTACCATAGTCACCATTTTTCATGATTTTGGCGCGCTGTAACTCAAACGGCATTTCCAAAAAACAGAAAAAGCATTATTCAAACCCATTTTTGATAGCAAACCGGTAAAAAATACAAACAAACGTTCCACTTCAAAAAATGCCGTAATAACAGTTTGAAATTCTGTTTTCGGCATTTTTTGAAGTCTAACGCTCTTTTTTGTACTTTTTACAGATTTTTCATCAAAAACAGCTTCAAATAATGTTTTCTGGCTCTGTAAATGCAGTATTTTTTTACAGTGTGCCAAAAAATCTGAAATGCCAAAAACGCAAATTCCAATAAGTGCTTAGAAAAAATAGAGTTTCTTGTAAATATCTAGTCTACAAATCTTTCAGACACCAAACAACTCGAAGGCAAGCTCCACCTCCAGCTAATCGAGCAACTCTGCCTCGTCGTGCTCATCGTCGGTCGCTGGCTCCTGCCTAAAGGCCAAATTTCGCGCGAACAGCTCTCCCAAATCCTCCTAGCTTACCTCGCCATGTCCTCGGACATTGTCGAGTTCTTCGACGTGTTCAAGGAGTCCGAAGTCTACACAGACAGCCAACTCCAGGTCGTCGTGCTCTCGGCGTGGACGCTCAGCATGATGCAGTTTCCCTTCGTGCTCACCATGTCCAGAGCTAGGAAAATGAGAATAGCAATCAACGAAGAAGTCTACGTTCCGTCGAAGAAGAACGTCAAATGGACCCATGTTTTTTATGACATTGACATCTGGGCCATCATGCTATCCAACAGCCTGCAGGATGTTCCATTCCTCCTGGTGAGGATCTACCTGATGTTCCACTTCGGACTTCTTACCTACACCATGGCGTTTTTCACGTGCAAGAATGCCCTAATTATCGCACTTCAAACCTACCGAGCGGTCGTGCTCTTCAACGATCGCTACCTACATCCTATACCCGAGGGCGGACCCAGTGCACTGGAAGCCGCGGCCAAGGACATGTACGTCAAGCGCCGCCATCGAAGCCGAAATCGACAACAACAGAACAGTCCAGGCAACAATCACGGTCAGCGGGTGGATAAGAAGGAAACTATGCGACTCGACGTCGGACTGAACAACAACTCGAATCCACAGACGACGCCCAGACGCCACAGCCAGCCCCGAAGGCCCAGCGGGACGCCAGGACCCGTCCAGAACTACGGATCCATTAGTCAGGGATCAGCCGGACACCATCAAACGACACCAAATCACACGCGTTCTCCTCACCGCAGGAGCACTGGATATCGTGGGGCTCCGAAAACGTATGACGATGACTGAAAAAAATCCATGCATAAAAGGCAAAAGATAATTGATAAAGGTCCTTTTTTTCTTGTTCCACATTTTTTCCATGTTTGTTAGCGTCTAACCCGGTGTAAAGGTGATTTGTAGAAATAACTGATCATAAATGAAGGATAAAAACCGAAAGAAAAGCAAAAAAAGGAACCAAGAAACAGTAAAAAAAATTTGAGACTCAAAAAACAAAAAAAATCTACGAATTACGATTCATCGATGGAAAAAGTAACGTAAGACTTAGTAATCATTGTACAAAAATACAGTAAAAAGATAACGATCGTAACTTACGATCGCTTAATATAACGACTCAAATTCGAGTAACGAATTCGAGTAGCAACTGATCATAAAAACTTTAAAAAACGAAAAAAAAAACACTGGAAGAAATGGAAAAAAAACTATTTTAGGCTAAAAATATCAAAAAGCGATAAATTACGATAATCAATGGGAAAAAGTAACGCAAAAAACTACGATAACAGTACGTGAAAAAAGATAACATCGAACAACACGCATAAAAAATTGTGCAAATTCAACGCATTATATGCGCACGCAAGCATGTGATGTCTCTCGTAGCGAAACAGTTAGCAAGCCAACAACTCGTTCTCGGAATCACAATTCGTCCGCCCGGAGAGAAGAAAGGAAAGTGCGCGCATTTTTTCTCCGTAACAGCAAAACTCTCGCCTGTGCTCGCTCTTCTTCTTCCTTCTTCTTCGCTCTCTTTTTTTGCCCCGACGAGATCACTCATTTTCTCTCCTGTATTATCCGCGAAAAATTATTCTACGACTTTTTTCTGGTCGTTTTGGAACGACTGTTTTCTACTCGCGGCACTCTTACGGGGCCATGAATCGGGCTGACGTCATCAGGACGTTTACTGAGCATGAAGACCGGTATGAATGGAATCGTCTCTACGACGTGAGTTTTTATACTCCTCCTCTTCTTTTTTTGGGGTTAAACTCGTCTTATCCTTCTTTTTTTTCAGCGAATTCAAGGAGAGTCTCAGAAACAGCAGAAAACACTCAATCTCACGTTCAAGGAAGCCAAGAAGGATCTAAATCGTATCAAAAATCGATATGAAAACGTCTTGCCCTGTGAGTCATAGATTTTTTTTGGGAGGGGGCGCATTGCATTTTTTTTTCTCGTTGTGAAAACGTCTGGCGTCAGTGACGTAACAGTCAGCCCTGAACGAACGTCGATCGATGATCAATCACTCACGCCACGCGCGTGAGCGTTTGTGTCGTCGGTCGGAGCAGCAAGCACCTTGGATGGTATTCATGAATCCATGAATCATGAACCATCATAATCTCCTCCGTGCATACTAAATAAATCGTAAATCTCATGTTGTTGTTTTTTTTTCAGTTGATCAGAACAGAGTCCAGCTACGAAATGTACGCGAGGGTTCTACCGACTACATTAACGCGTCACCACTCAGTGTGCCGTTTGCAAAGCGAAAGTACATCCTTTCGCAGGGACCACTCGAAAAATCTCTCGTTGACTTTTGGCAGATGATTTGGGAGCAGGATATCCGGGTCATTGTCATGCTGAACAACATCATTGAACAGGGATCGCTCAAGTGAGTCATTTTATTGCGTTTTTTTTTATTTAAGTCAAAGAATGTCAAAGGCGACAGAAAAAATTGTGTTTTTATGAAATGGTTGATTTTTGAGGCTACATTTTGATTTTTTGAAGGGCAAACGCCAAAACAGAGTTTCCAATACTTTTTTACTCGAAAATTCGTTACAAAACAACGAAATAGTATTTTTTTGAAAAGATAACGATAGTAAATTACAAAAATAACAAGAAAAAAAGAGAAAAACGTAATATCACGACACGAATTCAAGTAACGATCAAAAAGGGGAAGTAACGTTTTCCGAACGTTACTTTTTGTTACTTGGTTATACGGTCATTGCTACGCTCTTTTGTTACTTTTTTCTATCCTTTCTGCTTTTGCCCTAAACTCGACTTTGTTTTGGCCTAAAATTTTACTTATGCTTAATTTTATTCCCTGTTTTTTTTCAAAATCAACCATTTCCCCTGTTTTTTAGATGTTATCCATACTTCGGCACGGAATACAACACCGAGAATGATTACGGTGATTTTTGCGTCGAAATCGCCGATGAAACGGACTATGATGCGTATACCGTGAGGCAACTTCGCGTATCGACGAGCAACGAGAATCTGACGTCCTCGGGCGAGCACGGAAGCCGAATCCTCACCCAGTTTCACTTCACTACCTGGCCCGACTTCGGAGTTCCGTCTGAGACCAAGTCTTTCCTCGAATTCATGGAAGCCGTCAGCTCGGAGGTCGATCGCGTCCGTGACGGCGAACTCGACTCGCCGATCCTCGTCCACTGCAGTGCGGGCATCGGTCGGACAGGGACATTCGTGGTCGTGGATTCCATGCTGTCTTACTTCAAGGATCAGGGCGACAAGTTGCCTGAAAACCCGTCTACCCCTGAGCCGGAGGCTGAAGGTGATTGCCCGGAAGAGGGTGATACGCTGCCGCCCGGTGACCTTCACCAGTTCATCATCAGGCTTCGCAAGTATCGAGTCGGCCTCATTCAGACGCCTCAGCAGCTTCGCTTCTGCTGGCGGGCTATCGTGGATTGGATCAAACTCAACACGCACCCGGATCACCTGGCTGTCCTCTCGGTGCCCCAGGCTCCACGCAAGCGACCCTCCACCGAGCACAACGAAGTCATCGAAAAGAGGTTGGTGATGACGACCCAGCAATGGCTAGATCGAGTAATGGCTTTATTTCGTTGAGGCGAAATCAGGAAATGGTATACTGATTTTTCTTTTTCTTCGTTATTTTTATTACCTTCTTCCGGATTTTTCTTTGGTCTTCCACTTCCTTTTTTGGTCTTCCTGTATCTCACGATTCCCTGACCTGACAACAAACACAACTACGATTACACTACACTACTTACACTTGCAATAATCACCTAACAAATTTTATTTACGCCAGATATTATATTTTTTTTCTGTTTTTTCTTTGCATGGTTAATTAATTATTCACTCATGATATCTGTTCTCTTCCACGAACAAGAGCAACCATTCATCCTTCTAAATATTTTTTCCTTCTCATCCAACCCTGTGCACGTGTTTTTTGAATTCAAAAAACATATTTTTGACACTGTTCTCCGCACTCTGACCAGTATTAATTCATTCAAGATAGTTATTACCTGTTTTTTTTGCCTTTGTGTAAATGTCAAACAGTTTAAGACGAAATAAAGCCATTCTCGGTGAAGCTAATGGAGGAGGTGGTGCACGCACGCAAAGGGGTGGAGCTGAACTTACATTTTTTCACCTGGGCTAAAAGATAACACCTTCCCTATACTCACACGCACGTCAAACACTAATTACACGATTTGCAGTTTAGAAAGCAAAAAATCCAAGAGATAATTCGTAAATGCCGTCAACTCGATGATCAGCGTGCCCGTTCGTGGTTTGGCATTGATCGTTTCTGGATCAACGGTGGCGTCATCGCTGCTACCAGTATTGGAATTGGAATTGCCGTCTACGCGTACAATGTTTACTATTCCTCGTCCTCACCACCTCCGTATACCAAGTAAATATATTTATTTACATATATAATTCCACCTCGGCGCGTTCATCTGTTATCGTACATCATCTCATCACTTTATTCTTCATTCTTCCGTTGACTGAAAAATAGTCTGTTACACTTGTTCTGTTCTCCAAAATATTTTTTTTATGATCGAGCCTGTAAAAAAATGACAACCGTGTTTGATCTTCAAAGTTGACACGAAAACAGACTAGTATAATTTTTTTTTTCAAATCAAAAATTCCAATCGGAACTGTTTTATCAAACATGTTTTTATTTTTGTAATTTGGCCTAATTTCGGGGTTCTGTGAAGTTTTTGCGCCTTTTGTTCCAAGGGTGTGAAAAGATTTAAAAAATGGTGTTTTTAATTGTTTAAAAAAAGTATTACATAATTTTTGCCTGTTCGTGATTGGTGTGGTTGTATTATTTGAATAAATTATCGGTGTTCCTGGCGGATTGAATTTTGCAAAGACACGGGTATTTTTATTTTTTTCATAACTCAGTTTGGCAGTTGAAATTGATGAACGAACGCGGAAATGTGAAGCGAAGAAAGACACGGAAACGGTTGCCTGTCAGATGCGCATGACGGAAGTCCGAAGTCATCGTGCTCTCGAGATACCAGTCTATCGAATACGACGACGCCAACGATTCTTGGGCGCCCGGGGCCTGTCGACCTCCAAACATGTATATCACATGCTAATCATGGATTGAAAACTTTACGAGTCGTATTTTTGAGGAAATATTTACAAAAATTAATGAACATAAAAATGAGTCTTCTAAAAGCATTCCACTGAAGTTACCGTCATATCAGGATCAGTCATCATCATCAAATCGGGGATCGAAGACCGAAAAAGGCTGCTTGAAATGCGTTCAGGGTACTCGGTGTCGTACCGCGAGTTCGAGCGAAGCTAAAACGACAAAAACAGAAAATCCGGACAATCAAGCTACTCGAACAAGGTTGCATTTTCATTCTTTGGCACAGACAGTCACGAGTGCGAGTCAAAAATAGAGAAAAGGCCGAAGCCATGCACATCTTAGTTAGCTCACAGCCCAGTGTCGCATCCTTTGAGAATGCGAGAGATTTACCATCCCCCACCAGGTGGCATTCACACTTGCCGCAGTCGCTACGGACTTTATCGCTGAGAACCTGTCTCTGCGGCGTCCGCGCGGAGATAAGTACTCGGACATTTGACCCCATTGTGGCATTGTCCCCTCCCATTTTATAGTATAAGGACGGCACGCAGTGCCATTCCTGGCTTAGTTGGAACCTGTTGGGATTGCATAATTGTATAGCGCTCAAAGATTGCATCTTATGCGATCTGTCCGCGCAACTCGATTGTCCCGCCCCCGCGACTGACCAAGTCGCTACGGCAGGTAATCTCGTCAGTCTTTGGTCCCCCAACATCCTGAGTGCCCGCTCCCTATTCATTGTCCCTTAGCTCGTGAGCCTCAATAAATGTATGTTTTACATACAAGACGGAGTATCAGTAGAACTGGGGAAAGGCATCTTGTAGCACCTTGCGGAACTATATCACGTACTGCGGCTGTAGCCCGGGTAATTTCACACCAGCACTTGATCATCGGGATACGGTCGCGAAGAAAGGCATGGAAAAACGATGTCGTTCACAGCGTCCACGGGCGCAAGTCATTTATTTTACGACTCGCAGAGCCGGCCCTGGCGCCAAAGGTTAGGGCGAGGATTCAAACGTCTTTTGTCTTTTAATTTTGCCTTGTGCCACGGATACAACAAATGGCAACTCCGCACGCTACTTTTGTAAAAAAACGACAACTTCGTATTTGTTCAACTGTTGGGTCAACCGTTGTTGGTTGTGCAACTCCGGCCTGTTCAGGTAGTGCAACAAAGCGTTTGTCCATCTTTTCCATGGCATGCCGTAAATCCGCGAGAATCGCACATTTGTTTGACTGTGCTGTGTCGTCTGCTGTGTGCCGTTGTCATGTTGAACGCGTCGCGATTTTTTTTATTGCTACGCGCATAGATTAATATTTACCAAATAATCTAAAGTTTATATTTTTTTCAGAAAATGGAATCAAAACAACACATTACTGCCGAATCGCGCCGTCCTCTGAGCCCCGTATACGCTGTGTGGATCTTCATTTCAGCAATGGGTATTTGGAATGACGATAGTACTCGTAAACGTATTCGTAACATTGTTCTATCGTCACCAGTAATGTCAGCATTCTTTGACGAATTCAGAGAATGCTTTATAGGTGGAGTCGATGATTCCGACCGCCTTAATTTCGTTCGTTTTTTTTCCACCAACCATTTAAATTCCATTCATCCGTTTGTTTTTTAGTATAGCGTTGATTATTTTGACGAACCGCGGCCGCAGTACGCCTTCCACTACACCATAAAAATGCCCAAGGAAGGGACATGGGAAACATCGTTCAAGACAGAGTTCTTCCTCGATGTCAAAACTTCCAATAAATGTGAACTCAGCTGGGCCTACGACATTGTTCCACAAGTTTGCGGCTTTTCAAGTAAGAGTTTAGACCAATTTCGAATCATATGAACATATTTTTAGATGGTTTTGGTCGTGCTTTATCAAACGGTTGCACGAATGCTGTTCGTCCTGGTGTGACGTCATTCATACGCCGACACCGTCTTCAGAAGCTTTCCGCATCCATCGAATTTTTCCTTGAACTGCCTCAAAATCCTTCCGAGCCAAAGAAAATCGAATCCGTTCTTATCCAAATTCGACGGTTTTCCGATTTTCAGACGCTCTTTAAAACGAAGCGGTTTATGTCGATAATTATGCGGCTCAACTTCACCCAGTGTCCGGAAGACGGTATGGACCATGCTAGCAGTTTGACAACTTTTCTGCAAAATACGGAAATTCGGTAAATCTGCTGTTTTTTTTGCAACACTTTTTTATTCTTTTTTTTGCAGCATGCCTGAAACTCGCACCATATTCATCAGCTTGCCGAATTTGAGTCCCCGATTTCCAATTGCAGACATGATCCAGGCCCTGTACACCGTCTTTCCTAGAATGAATTTATTAATTTTTACGGTTACTTTCCCGGTACAGCTGAATGTTGTATGTTTTCATCACATTTTTACAGTATACTTTATGCTTTTGTGTTTCAGACGAAGTACGATCGCGCACGCCTGGAGAACGACTTTGCGCATATTTTGCAGGAGCTGAAAAAAACTCCACCCCAAATCACCGCTGACTTCGCCTTTCGTGAATGCGTCCAGTTCGTGGATAATGTTGCAAAGTCCGAGTTTGAAACGCCTCCCCCGAAAGGCTTTCAATTGTTCCCGTTGTTTAGTGAACGACTTTTCGTCAACACTAACAATATTATCCACGGCAACAAGTCCTTTCGCTATAGTGTCCGTGTAACATAAATTAAGAATAAACAAAAATTAATAAACATCAAAATGAGTAAAAAAAGTATTAGAGAAGGGTTCAAACGGGGTGAAACAACGACGAAACGTCAAAAAAGTGTATACAGAAATCAGGCAAGAAGCCTACCTTTAGTCTACTTGGGGACCCATCCACGCTCGTTGGCGGCGACGCAGCGGGCGTATCGCTCCTTGAATTCGTTGGTCGTCGACGGAACGTAGCAGCGAAGTTTGTCGTTGATCGGGAGAAGGCGGATCAGACCCTTGGAGTTGAGAACTGAAAAAAACAACAATGAAAGTTATAAAATGGACAGAATTTTTTAAAACAAGGAAAAATGAAAAAAATAAGTAAAAATCTTTATTTTTTTTCAGTTTTAGGCCATTTTCGTGCCGTGAGTCAAAAAACGCTTACTTGAGAGGTTGTAGAGATTGGTAGCTACGTAGCACCGAGACCAGCCGGAGACCATCTCCTCGACGGAAAACTCGAAGCGATGGTTCTTGAAAACCTGAGAAACGACGCAGGTGAACGTCTGCTCGGGAGACATCGTGCAGACCGGGATTTTGAGCTCCACGGGCGCCACCTCGATGCTCAGCCGGCGCACAGCGCGTCGCACCTCATCGACCAGGAGTTCGTCGGTCGAGACCGTCGGCGGCTCGTTCTCGTCGTAGCCCTCGAAATCCGGTCCGTCATCCAGGGCCATAGGCATCGGCGACGCCACAGGCTCCGTGGCCTTGCCTCCGGAAGTCTCGGGAACCGGACTGAACTGGCGGGGAGGGGTCGCAGGCGCCGAGTACGTCTCTGGCGGCGGCAGGGAACGAGGAGAAGCACAGGAGTGAACATCCGTGATCTTGGGATCAGTCGTCGTCGAAATTTCGACGATCGGTGGCCGAAAAAGGCTGCTTGAAACGCGTCGCTGATACTCGGCGTCTTCTCGCGAGTTCGACCGAAGCTGAAAATTTAAAAACAGAATGAAACCAGAAAAAAATGGAAACCCACATCGTTGAGCGCTTTCTGAAACTTGTCGAAACAGGTTTTGTCGTTCAGGAAATCGGCGTAGGTCGGAATGCGTTCGGGAGCACAATCGGGATCGGCGACGAAATTGATAGCCTCCATTTTGCTGAGGTACTTTTCGCGACGACGCTCGATGACCGCCTGAAAAAATTGAAAACGTACAAAACACTAAAAAAACAATATAAAAAAAATCTTACGGTAGTCAACGACCGGTTGTCGGAATTCGAGATGAACCAACGCTTCCTCTTCGGCGTCGCGGCCCGAATCACGCGGACGTTGGGCTGCGGAGTGGCATCCCGGGACCGATCCTGTTCGGGCGGAATGAACTCGACTTCCATGGGAAAGTCGTCCAAGTCCTCGATCGGCGACATGGGCCGGAAGGGCTGCACGCTCCGCGACGGCGACCACGCGGGGTTTTCGTGGCTCTCGAAGCGAATGGGCGTCAGAGGCGCCGGACTCTCTTCTTGGCTGATTTCGGCCAACGAGACGTTGTCGGCTCCGATCGACGCCCGCGACAGGCTGGGTCCGGAAGTCGTCAGCCGACGACGGAGAGCCTCAATTTCCTCGGCGGTGGCGTCAGCCATCGTCGTCATGCCGAGACCCGAGTCCTGGACGAAGCGCAGACTCGTCGTCGGATTGATCTCGTTCATGGCCATGTGAACGATCGGCGGGACAGAAGCCGAGCGGGTCGTGAATCGGGTTTCGTTGAGGTCGAGATCGACGTCCATGACGGTGTTGTCGTTGGGGCCGTCAAGAGGAATCACGCTGTCCGACGCAGAAACAGGCACTGAAGCCGAGCGAGTACGATCCGCGGCTGGGACACGCACATTCGAGGTGTGGAGCGTGTAAAAGCGTTCCTCGTGGCTCGCGAACGTCAGACGAGTGCCATCGGGAGCGGCACTCACTTGCGGGTTCCTAAAAAATCGTTTATCACCATTTTTGAGCCCCAAAAACTCACGGAATGCCAAAAGCAGTCAGATCGTCATTCTCGAGGAACTGCTCAATAGTACCGTACACCGGAGGAGCCTGGATCGCGTCAAGATCGTCGGCAGGAGCGGGGAGGTCCGTAGAAGGCTGGGCAACGCGTCGGGCAGCCGGGCGGCGACGGCGACGTCGATTGTCTTCCTCGCTGTCTTCGGGGCTCACTCGACGACGACGCTTACGCCGCGGTCGTTCTTCCGGCTCGGGTCCCTCAGCATCAGGCTGGGCTTCGTCCGGATTCTGAGGCGCGGCGGCAACGACGGGTGGCTGCTCAGGTTCGACCGCTTGCTCGTCGTTCTCGTCGTACGGGTCGACAAAAGGAGCCTCGAATTCGGGCGGGATGTACGGCTCGGCGCCTTCTTCCTCCGCTTCCTGGTAGGAAATGTCGGAGATCTCCTCCTGCGACGGAAGGTACCATTCTTCGATGACGCGCTGGGCTCGGTCTGAAAAAAAAGGCAGAAAATCAATAAAAACGCATAAAAAACAGTCAAAAAACTCACCATGCGTTTCCGAGACCTGCAGCTGAAGAATCCGAGCGACGCCGAGCAAAAGCTGGCCCGTAGCACCGGTGGCCATGCGGATAGAGCCCGTCTGAGAGACTTCGGTGCCCTGCATGCGTCTGACCGTTCGCCTAAAGTCCAAAAAAATAGGCCTAAAAATTGAACGCAAAAAATGGCTCACACAACATTCTGCAGATCGACAACGCGAACTTCGTCTTGCTTGAAAAGATCCTTGCACTTGGACAGCGGATACATGCCCATGTACCTGAAAAAGTATAAAAAATGATCAAACCGCCCAAAAAATGTAAAAAAACTAGCCAAGGAATGCGAAGAGCCGAGTCTCGCTGCTTGAGAAACTCCGGTAGATCGTACATGACGTTAGAAATGAAAAGATAAGTTGAAATCTAAAAAGATAAAAAGATACTCCCAAAAAGCGATAAAAAAGAGCGAAAACAGGACATAAAAGCGAAAACGAAAACAAATTGCAAAACTCCCGCGCTCTTATTTTTTCCGCTCACTCGTACCGTAACACGCTGCTGGTTCTGACACGAATTTGGGGGATACATCGTTTTTGCTCGTTTTTGACGCTATTTTTCACGTTTTTCACGTTTTGTGATCAAGTTTTCTGTCTTGTTAGGCAATGATCAGCCTTCGCAACATTGTTCATAAGCTTTTCAGGAAGAAAAAGATGTGTGATGTTGTTTTCGGGGTCTGTGAAAGTGAAAATATTAGGGTACGTTTTTTTTCACTTTTTTTTTCGGTGTTGAATTTTTTGACGGTGCTTTACGATTTTTCAATTATTTTCAGGTCATTCGCTACCCAAAATACTGTCCGGATTTTTTGAACTCATGATCTACGATGCATACGGAATTCTATGGGAATTGTTTTGGGTGGGAAACATTTTTGGATGCTTTTTGGCATATGGGGTTTTCCATGAGATTCATAGGAGAATTTTCCGGAGATTTTCTCCCGGGAAATTTTTCCACCCTGATTAAAACGAAAATATTTGAACGAGAAGGCTCAAGATAAGCAAAATTATGTAAAGTAAGGCCCGAATCAGCAGAATCACCAAAATTCGTGTGACCAGAAAAAAATGGCTTTTTGCATTTATTTTCACGCTTGCACAAACGTAAATGTGTACTTTCTCAGAAACGACCGTGCATGTGACAGAAAAAAAATAACGTAAAAATATTACATTTATTGTATTTTTACAAATTACCACGGGACGTTTTACAAATTTGTTTCACACCTATCCATCGTAGCGGTTGTCACGGGTCGCATCGTGAGAAAGATAAATGAATCATTGCATCACCATCCATTGTTTCATTTCATATAAATAGCCATCGGGTGGCCGTCTTAGGCACCCCAAAGGTAAACCAGCCGTCGGTATCCAACATGAACATGCGCTTTGCTCTCTTTCTCCTTCTCGCCGCCATCATCGCTGTTGGCATGGGCGGCGTCGCCCGTGAGGTCCACATGTCTGGTGCAGTTCATCTTGAGGGCGGCATGCCTTATAGAGTTGATCATGAAGGCCTCACGTCTGGTGGAGCTAATCTTCTCTCCATTCGGGGGATTGGATTACCTCAGAACATCGTGGAACAGGTGCCTCTTGTTGACTCTGATGTCAACCGTCAGAAAAAACAGGAATAATTTTATCAATTTGTCAATAAAGGAAACCAAAAAATAATCAAGATAATTGGTAATGAATTTTTTTTATTGCTTTTGGATATTGAAAACCCCAATTTTTCAGAACCGTTCATCAAAAGCGCCGACAACGACACAAAACAACCCATAATCCTGCTTGCTTCACTAATTATCAAAAACTGTCAAAAAAATATCGCTTATGCTTTTTTGTGATCGTGTTTGGCGGCTGAAATAAATCACTGGCAACCGTTGTTGTGCCGAACAAGACATAAAACCGGCCCAAATATCGGACCGGCCTAAATTTTGAAAACGAAAGTCAGGGCTTCGGATTCGGCATTTTGAAAAAAATGATTTAATTCAGGATCATTTTTTGTAAATTTGACAAAATTCAAAACTAATTTTTGTTAAAAACAATTAAAAATATCTGCAAAAGTATGAAACAAATTTAAAAGAAAGTAGAAAAAAAATTAGACAAACAAGGACAAATTTTGAAAAAATTACGGACCGGTCATGCCGGCTTTCTTTTGCAAAAGCAGAAACAGTTTTAACTGATGAATTTTCATAGTGGGCACAATGAAAATGCAACCATTGGAATATCTATTTATTATTTTTCGGCAAGCAGGTGAAAAACGCAAAACGTTACCAATGACATTTTGACTGTTAAAATGTCAAGGCTGAATGGATACAAAAGGTTGTAATAATACAAGAGGTTGCCCAACTGCACTTCTGGTGAACCTATTCCCCCAAGCATGCCAACATTGTCAACGATGAACTTATTATTGATTTTGCAATCCAATCTTTGGATTCTTCACGGACAAGTTCCTATACCACAGCGACCTAAGCCTTACACCGACTTCGATTGCCCCAATGACAAAAGGAAATGGGAAATGATCGGAGATGAAGTCTACAAGTGTTACACCATTCATCGTCCGGAAAACTTTTCGCGCTGCGAAATTCCGAATTGGTGTAAGCCGGTACACGAATCGTCGCTTCCAGTTTCACTTTTGTCTATTTACGAAAGACACGATCTTGGTCAGTAATTTTAAGAAAAAAAAATATGAAAATGTGTTTTTAGATGAAATTTTTCAAGTATATGCGACTGGAATGCACGTTCCATGTCGCAATGACAGTTTGAAGAAACCAAACGGAAAGTATAAATTTATAAATGCAAACGGATCACCCGTGGTCGTACCGTACATCGGTCTGAACAAAGAATACATTTACTATGACATTGATTACGATGATAATGGCAACTTGCAAGAAGACATTTTGGTATCATATCAAGACGAACTTCAAGATCTCAGCGTGAATTTAATTGGCGAAGTTCTGTGCGAAATAGTTCTTCCAGAAATACCAATTAACAACAGCTGCGATGGTAAGGGCAAAAAATCAACGTATTTATCAATATTGATTCCAAGTTCTGAATACAGACAAAAAAGTTTTGCACGTTTTAGAGTATGGAAAAAATTTCAATATGGCCACCATTGACAACCAAACCCTGTGTTTTCATCACTCGGTTTATTTGCCACCGGGAAAGGTTGATGACGACTATCCTTATTATAACCCGGATCCGTTGTATAACAGATACCATGAGCAACAAAATGATTATTATTTCTATGACGTTACTACACACATTGTTGCTGAAGTTTTTAATTTTATTACAGGCGGTATTTTTTTGGCGATTGATTTACCCATACTGTGGTTTTTGTGTTGGGTAAGTTGATTTTTTTTAAAGGTTGTAATTTAATAAATTAAACCATTTCAAATTAAATGAAGGGTTTCAGAATCGAGACAAATACTCTTACAAGGAAAATTATTATTGGATTTTGTTAAACATAGTCTTATTACATATTTGCTTAATGACAGTATTTTTTGTAAAATCAACCATTATTGTGTTCGGAATGTACACAGGTCATGAAGTAGATATAGGAAAGATAAACATGGCCCTGTACGATCTAGTATTTTTGCAACTGTATTATAATGTCATTACACTGTTTCTGCAAATATTGACTGTAAATCAGTTTTTGATATTCTTCTCTCCGCGGTGGCATGAACGATTATTTGAAGGACATTTGTTTTACCTATTATCTCTCTTAATATGGCTTTTCATAGACTTCACATTTGCAGTTCAAATGATAGTTGAAACAAAGTATGCAAGAAGTTTCATACCAAGATCTGCCGTCCGTTGGTTCCGATGGAATATTTATACAAAAACGAGACTGTTAAATGTACGTTAAATTTGTGTTTGTGATAAAAAAAAATTAATTTTTTTGATTTGAACATTTTGCAGGCATTCATAGGCGATATTTTTAACTACAGATTCTTAATTTTTGTACCGCTGGATATTTTTATTGCACTAGAAATCTGTTTCAATATCAAGTATCGCATTAAAAGTGGACGGCAGTTTTTTACCGTTGTATCGTGGACATCAGGCTCCCAGTATACAGGAAGTGTAATACGAATTGTAATTTTGGCGGTCGCCAACATTACTCCGGTTTTTGAATATCAAATTTATAAGGCTTTGCATATCGTTATGAACTTTTTGATTCCTATGAATCAAAATTACACTCGGTTTGATTGGTATTCAGTACGATATCCTGTGCTTATGGAATTTGTTTACAATTTAAAGTTGCTACTTCCTGCATTATCACTTGCATTTTTCGACAAAGACATTCGAATTTTTTTAAATATTGTTTGTAAAGGAAGATCGAACAAAGTTCACGTTGTTTAAAATAACAATTGCTTGACAAAAATAGCAAAGAAATTATCCCCTTCAAGTCAATACAGCAATAACAACAGGTGAAAAACGTATTTAATTCTGTGTTTGGAAAAAGAACACAGCGTTGGCATTAGCAAAATGAAAAATTGATTCCCGCCCACTCCCCCCCTCTTTCTGTGTTTCGTGCGCTAATGAGTTTGGTGACGGCGCGCGGCGGGATCCGTAAAGTTACCATATTTTTCAAACTTTCAAATTGGCGCGAGAAATTAATTGCGGTATTCAGATTTTCAAAAAAAACAGTTGCAATTTTCAAAATTATCCAAATACGAAATGAAATCATTCAAAAAGTTGTATTTGAAAATAATGCCAATTTCAATCAAAAGAATTTAAACTACATTTATTAAAACACAACAAATAATATGTGAATCGGAATTGACCTATTTTTCCAGTCGGAACATTGCGCGCAAGTGAAACTCAATTTCAGGAGCAATTTGTGTTTCACGATTCGTAACACTTACAGTATGAGAGTTATCTCTGCGCTGCCGAGAAACATTGAATCCCGTCATAGCGATGGTTTTGAGGTGCGAAGCCGTCAGGTCACCGAACTGCATTGTAGACCAAAACGTGATAGAAATTTTGATCGGCTTCGAAGCATGCTCGCGTACAAGTTCCACAACGCGGTACCATTTCATTATTTCCGTCCAAAATTCATTAAAACGAGAAGCACTGTTGTACGTGTCTTGGGTCAAATTGATGTCCACATCATCCAAGTTGGGTGCAATTCGCAGGATGCTGGCAATCATATCAATATGATCATTGTCGTATATCTCGTAGTTATGAAGAGATAGTGAAAACGATCGTGTTCTGTCAAGCTGAGTAGTGACGCTTGTGATTATATCCGTAGCAAATAATGCGGAACTCCAAAAACCCAAACTTCGATCTATGAACTTTAAGTTCGGAACGTTCAATGATGGGTATATGAAGATAAGCTAAAAAAAATCAAGTTACTTGATGCAAAAAAAAGAAAAAAAAGAATTCATTATTTGTCCAAAAAACATGCCGAAGTATCTATTCTGGCGTCAGTATTTGCTAAATCGAAGGAAATACTGAGATCATTGACCCATGGCAAAATATAATACTTTTGCGGGGCGTAGCGAAACATTAGATAATTTAACGAAATTTCAGAAACAATGGATGCAAGGTTCCAGATATTATGTTCTTTATAAAGTTCCGAATCCAAATAAGTCAAATCCAGTTTTTTCACATCTGGAAAAAAAACGTTTAGAAACAGTCGCCGATTTGATATTATACTTACGACCAGCAGAAAAAAGCTGTTGCACAAAACGACAAGGTGGGGTGCCATAAAGTTTTAAATTTTGGATAAAAGGCACAAGCCAGAAGTACTCATGTTCTTTGTCCATTTCATTTATAACAAACTGAAAAAAACTGTAATTTGAAAAAAAATCGTAAAAAAAGTTACCTTGTATTTGTCAATAAAACTACTACACGATCCAATGCTGACTTCGTTTTTCTGCATAAAAGCCAGAAAAGTCTCCGACATCTCAAAACTCGAAAAAACGAGATTCTTGAGGGCTTTGCAATTTATCTGACAGGTTGATTGGATGATCTCACGACGATAACGACGGGATAAGGCTGGCATTTTTATTATTTGGAGCTAAACTGTAAACCGACACAACAACAACTGCTGCAACAATGACAATGGCAACGGGTAGAGCAGAGCGAAAGGAACAACCTGGAAAGAAGAAGTAATGATGCGCGCACGCGCATGGCATAAAACGGCAAATAGTGGTAATTGTATTTTGTAGAAAAGCAGACGCACGTGTTCATATGCTTTAGTTAATGTTACGGAGATCTTAAGACCGCGATACGGTGCGCCGTAGCTCCGCCCCGCAGTACTCGTGCGATGGCGCAAGCACTCTCTCTCTCACTTGTCGAAGATCGGGCTAGTGTTGAGTCATACATGTCTCTTCGAGAATAAACAGGACACAGAAATACCGTGAACAAGCGTCCGCCAGGCCACCCTCCGAGGCGATGGACCGACGACTTTGCGGCCTTCCAGAACGCTCCTGCTAAGGACTACGACGTGACGCAGGTAGCTACGATTGACGGCGCCCTCTTCGTGCAATCTCGATACTCATCACTGTCTCTTTAATTTTGTAATGAGTAATTATGCACGAGTAGGAGTAATAAAGTAAAGTAAAGTAAAGAAATACCGCTAGACTTTGGCAACAATAAAGCTTTCGTTGTTTAGTCCGTTTCTTGATTGTATCTACCAGAGATGGCAGATCAGATTACATCTTGTGACTATCGGATAAAGTCAGACTTCGGATGATCCGATCAGATCACGATCAATTTTTTACAAATATGGAACTCCTTGCACTGTATTAATCCTCGCTCAATCTCACGACAACCTCATCATCTTCCACCACATTTACAGCTCCACGCGGCCGAAAGTCTTCAGTATGCAGGTGGTCGCCTTTGCCATCGTAGAAGTTGAAAGCTCCCCCGGAAGCGTCGAGTGAGACCTGCATAAAGCCGCCGTACGACAACCCAAGCTGGGAAAAGGGATTCCAGCTTTTTGGGTACCGGAAAATTTCAGCTCCGGTTGGGACGTCGGCGGCGTGGGAGTGAGAGCGATCGCTGCGGGAGCCAGCCCCGGAGACGATGTACGTCATATCGGTGGAATCGCTGTCATTTGCGACGCGCAACAACTGCAGGTTGTGGTCGTGGCCGGCGAGGTAGGCAGTCACGCCGTAGCGACGAAGCAGGGGGTCGAGACGGGCGATGAGGCATGTGTTAGGGCCGTGCTCGCTGGTCGAATAGACCGGGTAGTGGCCGGCTACGAAGAGGTAGTCTGCGCTAAAATACAAAAAAAAATTGTTTGCTAACATGTGTTTTTAACTATTTAAAAAGTTTGAAGTTATTCGAACGTCATTAATTTTTTTTTCACCCCTTAAAAAAATTTACGGACGAACAAAGTGCATCGAGTGAGTCAACAAAAAATTATTATTGCATTTGTTCTTTGTGTTTTTCTCGCGATCGAACTAAAAGAGAAAAATAAGGGTGATCAATCATTCCTCATAACTTTTTTCCCGACAACTACGCCTCGGAAAAAAAAGAAATTTGTGGTGCTAGCTGCTCAAATCAATGACGACAACAATGTCTGTCCCTCCAATAAAAAAGTACTCACGTAGAATTCCCAAGTTGATCCTCGATCCATGCCCACTGTTTGTCAGCCTGAACTGGGTCAAGGGGCGTCGTTGGGTCAAGTTTGGTGTGAAAAATCCAGGACACAAGGTCTGCGCCGTCGACGTCTATGCAGTTGCCACAGAGCTCGATGGTGTCGATCATGATAATGTCCACGACCGTGTTTGAAGCGCCAAAGGTGTACCTCACAGTGTAGTACAGCGAAGGAAAGGTCCAGAGATGGCTACGGGGAGTGTGCATAATCTGGGCTGAGACGTTGCCGAGGTGATCGTGGTTGCCCGCGATCGTGAACCATGGCATCCGGAGTTCGGGGGCTTTGTAGATGTCTTCGAAGGTTCGCTGAAAAGAGGTTTTCAAAAAAAAAACAATTTTTTTTGGACGGAAGAAATTTTTTTTGAGAGTTTTTTTTGGTAACTTTATAGAGCAATTTTTATTTTTTGTGTTTCAAAATCCGATAATTAGTCTGCGAACACAAAAAAATCTTTAAAACTGGTTTTTTCTTTGGGAATTGTAGTAAAAGTTGTAATAGCCTCTCTCATCAAACATGAAATGACTGTGAGTGACTCATCTGTGTACACACGTCATTCACACGAATCCCAACTAACAATGGGCAAACAGTCGTTTTTTTCACGAATACGCTGCCCCGGTGGTCTTTGTAGAAAAATGACTGATCATTCGTTCGAAAACATTTTTTTACTTTTTTTTCGAACAAATTCAAATGAACAATAAAAAATAAATTAATTTTTTTATCTGCCAAAATATTTTGCAAACGAACTCAAACAACTAAAAAATTGTGTTTACGAACAAAAAAATGAATTTGTCCGAAAACAAACCCAATTCAGTTTTTCTCCAAAATCCCATTTGACTCACCCAAAACCTGGTATCCTTGATATCAGTAACACCGTTGAAGTAAAAATTATCGCCAAGATTGACGACAAACGACGCATTGGATTCCTCGGCTAGGACTGCCATGGCGGAAGCCACGCGGGTCTGTGCGTAGGACGTGAAAGCCGGCGGCGGGAGTCCTCCGGTATCGCCCACAACCAGGAATGAAAGCACCTCGCGGTCAACTTGGCATCCATTGCCCTGGGTGCACGCGAGCCGTTCGGAAGCCTCGAGTCCGGCAACACCGATGACAAAGGAGGCAGCGAAGATCGCGATCGCGACCGCCACCTGCGTGCTGAGGGTCGACATTTGGCATGATTACCTCCTCCTCGGGTGTGCACACAAAAAACTTGTCCGTCCTTTTTTTTGTCAAAGGGCGGAGTTTACTCTGTCGTGGAATATACTTCACGATCATTTTACGTTTACAAGACGTCAGTGATACAAATATTTTAGGAGGGGGATAAAAAATATTTTATTTATATATTTTTACATTTTTTAAAATGTAAAAACATATAAAATTATTTTTAAATTTGCAAAAATTTTTTTTTTAAATTAAAAATTGCATTTATTTTACAGAAAATTACAACGTATATTAAAAAAAAAGTTATACAGTTAACAAAAATTGTAAATGATAACGTAAATTGCGCATACCGCGATCACCTGTCAGACAACCATGAATGTAATCTTACATAAGCCATCATTCTTATTGAGGTGGGTACAGACGCACGCCTCGAGAGTACGGTTGCTCTTGACATTTTTCACCGAATATTCCTGCCTTGTACCACTGACGTGATCGATTTCGATAAACGGACTGTAGACCACTGTTTGAAGGATCACATCGGTAAAGTCAGCGTACGGGAGGCAGAAGGAGAGGTCGTCTTCGTATTTGAAACGCTGAAACCCAATTTTTTAGTTCATTTTTTTAGATAAAAAAAAAGTTTACCATCAGTGCTGAATAGACAAAAGAAGACGTAATAGATGGTCGACCAAGTAGAAATTGTTCCCGTTCACGGGTGTAACAATTCTTTCCAAAAAAGTTGTCCAACAAACCGTCCTCCCCGACTGCGAGATTGAAGTATTCGTCCGACGCGTTTGTAAGTGACCAAGCGCAAAAGTACATGGCCTGCGCAATTCCGGGTTTTTGAAAGAAAACTGAAAAAAAATCAACAACAACGTGAAATTATATAATTAATTTAAAAAAATTACCGTTATTGAAATAATCAGGATTAGCATCCGAAATATCAAACAGGTAGTACTCCTCAGCCTGAAGGTTATCTCCGACGAAACGTTGAAATGATGAAGCAGAAATTCTGCCGATGAAAAGGGAGACGAGTTCGACATAAATAAATATAACGTCGGCGCATTCTATTATGGATGCAATGTCCTGGGCTATGACTTCTGTGAGATCCAAGTTGCACATCATAAAACTGTGTATTGTTGAGTATTGTAGGGCGTTTACGATTTTCTTTTTCAACTCTTCTGAGCTAAATAACACAATTACGATACAAAAGAACTGCAGTAGCATTTTGACACCAATTACGAGAATTTTAGGCTAAAATGATCGTATTTGACAATTTTGATGTTATTCTTGCAACGAAAAGTCGTAATGACTTCAAATAGAAAAATAGGTAACATTTTTTCAGAAAAACGTATGAAAAAATGTTGTTACTCAGAAAAAACCCTCCCGAAAGATAACAAAATATCAAATTTTCAATGTTATCCAGCGCACGTGAAGTAACATTTTAGGATCAAAAAAACGTTATTCACAAAAAAGAGCATAATGAAACGTAACAATTTACGATCAAATAAATGTTATTCACATCAGAGGTCATAAAGTAACAGTTTTACCTACTTTTTTTGTTACACACCAAAAAATCGAAGGTAAAATTTCAAAAAAAGCATGTTACTTTAAAATAAGTGGTTACTGTATTTTTAAAAACCCACGCTTTTCGGTGAGGTAGAATTGTGAACTCAATCTTCTTGCTTCCGGAAAGCACAGTAATGGTTGTAGCGTTCCACGAATCATTTCCGACAATTTTGAGCCGAATATCGCGTCTTGATAACTGATTTTGATGGGCTTCGATGATGGATCGCCACTGACGGCACACGAGCTGGCATCGATCAACGTCTTCCCGATCGCAAAAACGAAAAACGTGAAGCAAGACTGTGGCTGGAAACGCTGCCAGACTCGACGGCTTTTCGATGGACGGTGGTGGGTTGAGAGAATCGACCTGATTGACCTGTCGAGGCCTGTGGACGATATCGTGGAGGGTCTGAAACATTTTTGTAATTTTTGTCAAAAAATGAAAAAAAAACAATTTCTCACCTGAATCAGATGATCGCAACCGCGTCTGAGCGTTGTGGCCTCGGAACGAAGACGTTTGAGCTCGTCGAACTCGGTTTCGATCAGTCGACGTCGTTTGCAGTCAGGTGACAACATGAAAACTCGGGCCTAAATTTTTGATTACGAAAATGAACTGTGTAGAAAACAAAAAAACAAGAATGAAATAGGGCGCAACTCATGGATATCCACAAATTGCATGGCATTTGATAAAAAAAATCTTCAACCCCGCGCAATGTACCCCAACCGCTACCGTAAAACAACTTTCGGAAATCAAAATGTGATAAACAGTTAGTTAGTCTTTTGAAAAATCGTGCATTAACTGTCCGCTCAAAAAGTCCACCAAAATCCATAAATTGAGCTTCCAAAACTGTAAAACATTACAAAAAAGTACAAAAAAATGCCGTCACGTTTCGAGGAGCTCAAAAAATCAGTGCGTGCAACTTTCGTGTTAGGAGGTGCCCAAACCATTTTTTTGCAAAAAAACAATAAATGCGATGCCTATTTCTCTCTTTTTGATGACATTTTTTATCGGTTTTACTTGTTTTTTTCTTGTTTTATAGTTTTTCTAAACCTGTTGTCATCTTTGAAGCGTTGCTTTTTTTTCTACGCTTTTACCGTAGTTTTTTTTACAATTTAGGCCACTTGTCGTGAAAGGTCACGATTCAACCGTGACTCAACCGCCCCGCCGATCGTTCCCCGCTTCCGCCGATCGCTCCCCGCTTTCCACGCCTCATACTTTGCTTCAAGTCGGCTTATAAATACAATGATTAAGCGTAATAAAGTGCAACCGTTATCTCCGACATATCACCCTGGCCTGATCCAATACGTGATCCAGACAAAGAGTTTCCAGTGTCTGAAGCATGTGGTTCTGTCGTCCCAGGAAATGTCTGATGGATTTAGTCAGTTTATGCTGGACATCTTTGTCAGTTACGATCGCGGCTCTTTCTGCTTCAAGGTAGGCATCAAGGTTCTCAACGGGCCGGTTTTTTTCGGCCCGGGCCACAAAACCAATCGGCCCGGGCCGGGCCACAAAACCAAAACGCCGGCCCGTCCCGTTGAAAACCCTACTAGGCATAATTTATAATTTTTTTTATTCTTGGTAAACCCATTTTTTCAGACTACCGATAGCAATATCCTAGTCAGGTACTACGTCAGCTGGTATTTCAAGAACTGGCTCACGCCATTCATTCGCAAGCTTTGGATAAATCGCACGACTCCGCGAAGCGAAGAAACCGGGTTTTTGGAAGACGTTTACCGATACAAAAGTAGGTTTTTAAAAAAAAATTAATTTTTAACAAAAATGTGCTCGAAATTGAATTTTCAGAAATTGTCGCGCTCAACGGGGTCAAGTTGAATTCGACGCTTCTCGCGTCGCCAGTCATCTACAATTTGATGTCCATTCCCCGATTGCTAACTTTAGACTACTGGCTTGTGGACTTTGTCCATATCTCGCTCCGTCGCTTCAAATCTGTTTTACTGACCTTTAAAAACGATGCACATCCACAGGAAAACAAATTTGAGCCGTTTAAGGTTAGTTTAATAAATTATTAAAAACATTTTTATGTAAAATTTTTTTCAGAATGACGTCGACTTTCGAGAATCGAATATTCTGGAATTAGTCGATGACAACGATACCATACCGGCTGGTTGCACGTTTCTACTACAAAAGATCGATTTCGTACTTAAAGATACTCGGCATCTCATTTTCACAGAAAACAGCTCTAGCACGTGCTATACGACTTCGAAAATCATCACGGAGCTGATCGATGAACTGACGACGACGCATTCGAACATCGAAAGCGTCAGAATCGGAATCCGTTTAAAGTACCTTTCCACAGATCTCACAACCACCATGAAGGCTCAATTTGACGAATTTCTTCCACCTCTCCGCGAATCCAACCCGGCAACGCTCAAAGTGAAAATGATTTTTTTGTGTGACGCAAAATCTGCCACAACCGAAGGTCCGTTTTTCACAAGCGATGTCTTTCCGCTGGAGGATTTTGACATCACGCCCGATGGCCAAGTCTGCACCAATCGTCAAACGAAAATTTCCGAAAACGTGGAATTCATCTTTCGGTGTGAAAGTTAGGAATGTTTGTGCTTAGGAATGTATGTGAAAGTGCGTTGCATTTTTATGACAATACAGAATTTTGATTTTAAATAATAAACAATTAGGAATTCACAAAATCGGGCATTAACTGAGGTCAAAAAGTCCACCAAAATCCATAAATTGAGCTTCCAAAACTGTAAAACATTACAAAAACATACAAAAAATGCCGTCACGTTTCGAGAAGCTAAAAAAATCAGTGCGTGCAACTTTCGTGTTAGGAGGTGCACAAACCATTTTTTTGCAAAAACAAAAAATGCAAGGCCTACTTTTCTATCTCTTTTTTACGACATTTTTATCGGTTTTATTTTCTTTTTTTTGCTTTACGGTTTTTTTTAAATCTGCTATTATCTTCGACGCGTCGCTCTCTTTTTTTTTCTACACCTTTACGGGAGTTTAACGTAGTTTGTTTACAATTTTAGGCCACTCGAAATGCGTCCGTTATCTTCGGTATATCACCGTGACCTGATCCATTACGTGATCCAGACAAAGAGCTTCCAGTGTCTGAAGCATGTAGTTCTGTCGTCCCAGGAAATGTCTCATGGATTTGGTTATTTTATGCGGGACATATTTGTGAGTTACGATCGGGGCTCTTTCTGCTTCAGGGTAGGTAAAAGTTGTACTTTTTTACATTCTTGAGAATCTATTTTTTCAGACCCCAGAGAGCAATATCCTAGTCAGGTACTATGTCAGCTGGTATTTCAAGAACTGGCTTACGCCGTTCATTCGCATGCTTTGGATAAATCACACGACTCCGCGAAGCGAGGAAATCGGGTTTTTGGAAGACGTTTACCGATACAAAAGTAGGTTTTTTTGTTAAATTTTAGCAGAAACATTCTCGACATTGATTTTTTTAGATCTTGTCGCGCTCAACTTGGTCAAGATGAAGGTTGATCTTTTCGCGGTTTCAGTCATAAAAAATTTGATGCCCATTCCCCGTTGGCTGATTCTCGACTTCGGGATTGTTGGCTGTCTCTCTACCTGGCTCTGTCGCTTCGAATCTGTTTTACTGACCCTTGAAAAATTTAACCCATATACATCAAAATGTCCATCAAAATTTGATCCGTTCAAGGTTAGTGTATTTTTTTTTAAATAATTTTTATTACGTTAAATTTTTTTTTCAGAATGACATCGATTTTCGAGAATCCAATGTTCTGGAGTTGGTTCATGATATCGATGCTATATTATGTGGTTACGCAGATCTACTGAGGAAGATCGATTCCTTAGTTAGGCATGTCCGAGTCCGACACATAATTTTCGAAGATGGCAACGGTTATACGACTGCGAAATGTTTCCAAGAGGTGATCGGTAAACTTGCGACGACGTATTCGAACATCAAGAGCATCAGAATAGGAATCCGTTCGGATTGCTCTTCCAAA
Organism: Turbatrix aceti; assembly: GCA_963969345.1. Lineage (NCBI taxonomy): Eukaryota > Metazoa > Nematoda > Chromadorea > Rhabditida > Panagrolaimidae > Turbatrix > Turbatrix aceti. Next base: position 2,814,479 of record OZ017769.1, on the reverse strand, counting down.
GATTGCGCAGCCACCATGAAGACTAGATTTGACAGATTTCTTCAAGATTTTCGTGAATTCAATCCGGCATCGACCAAAGTCAAAATGGTTCTTCTTTGCAATGCAAAACGCGTCAAAATTAAGGGTCCTGTTTTCACAAGCAATGTCTTTCCGTCGGAGGATTTTGACATTGCGCCAAATGGCCGTGTATGTACCAATCGTCGAACGAAAATTGCTGAAAACTTGGAATTCTTTTTTCGGTGTGAATTTTAGCAATGTTTGTTAGTAATAAATATCTATGTGAAAGTTTGTTGCATTTTTGTGCAGTGTTGTCGGTTCTGAAAATTTTTCGGGTATCCGAACCGGAACCGTAACCGAAATCCTGATTTTTCGGGTACTCGGAACCGGAACCGAAAATATATTTTTCGGGTACTCGGAACCGGAACCGAAAGTAGAAAATTCGGGTACCCGAACCGGAACTTTTCAAACCGCGTGCGAAACAAAATTTGAAGGATTTTTGTGTCAAAAGTGTTCAAAAAGAAAAAAAATTGCTTTGAATATAAACTTTAACCGATTTCGAAGCGTTTTTTTTCACTCTGAGGGCTCGTTTTTGCCTTAATTTGAACTCACGTTTAAAATTCGGGTACCCGGAACCGGAACCAAAAATATTTTTTTTGGGTACCCATTTTAGCTTCAAGCAGACAGTCACGCATTACAAGATTTTTTTACAGTATCATCGCATCAGTAATCGTCAAAAATAAAAATAATTACACGCCAAACAGGAATTAAAGAATGAAAAGAAAAAAAACATGGCCATCGGTTATCTTCCTTGATTACCCGTGGTGTAGAAGAACAGGTAGATCGCTTACAAATAGGTCGGGCCATGGGTAGGCCGGCGAAAGACAGCGCCAGAGTCTTCAGATTGGGTTTCAGGGTTGTGGAGAGAATCACAGAGGGCGCACGCAATCTGGGACGCGACGAGGGCTCCAGCGTGGTTGCGGACAAAGTTGAGCAGGTGAACGCCGTCGGCGTCGAGGAGGGAGATGAAGCGGATAAAGTCGTTGTCGTAGTCTGAAAAAATGCGTTCAGCAAAAAAAAAAGATTCTGCGTAAAAGGCCGCGTTTTTCGTTGAAAAAAACAATTTTCTTGTCGAAAAAAATTTAAAAAAAATTACGAAAAAATAAAAATTTGCTTTAATTTTTTGTGTAAAAAAAGAAAGCTATTTTTTGCAAAAAATTAGTCATCAAAAAAATTCTTTTGTCAAAAAACAATTTTTCCTAAAAAACAGAAAAATCATACGTTTTTTTCAGGAATTTTCCTCCTCTTGAAAGTCCAAAAATTCGACAAAATTTTTTTTACGCCTTGCCCGAAATAAAAAAACGCACCCTGATAGCTGCTGCTGCTGGTCGACGCGTTGACAGATCCGTAGCTACGAAGAGGACGAAGATAGAAGCGAGCAGTGCTGCGACGAATAGACGGCAGGAAAAGCGTTAAGCACGTGTACACAACATTGATCAGCGCCGTGATAGCCGCGAGAGCAAACCAAAACCAGGCAAAGATGAAGATCTTCTCGTTGAGCATGTTCACCATCAGGACGCATTGCACCGTGCGAACCGAGTTCTGGTTAGAACGGACGGTTTGGAAGTCGCAGAAGGTGATGCGCGGGAAAACGCCCGTTTCGTTCCAGGATGCGTTTGTCATGGTGTTGTAAGCCGCCTAAAATGGGCGTAATCCATGTCTGGGCACTCAGAAAAGGAAAACTCACAGTATAACCCCAAAACGAGTCCCGTCCGTGGCCAAAGTAGGTATTCATGAACCAGATGTTGCCGAAGAGAGCCGCAAACGTCAAAACCTTGGCTGAGATGTGGAGCACAGAAGATCGGCACCCAAAACCCGCATAGCTGACTCCTGGGCTGGATTTTTGGTATTGGAGGCGCTAAAATTGTCAAAAATGAACAAAAAACTATTTGAAGGCAAAAAAGAAAAACTCACATGACGAAGGTAATCGACGATATCGTTGATGGACTTTTGCCGTTTCTCGTCGACCATGTAGCGCAAAGCTTTGGCCTGGGTGACAACGTGCTCAAAATCGATCGCTGAAATTTGAAAAAAAATATTGCATCCACCGGATGAGCAAAAAAAAACAAAAAAAAAACAACAGACTTTCGTTGCGTTGAAAAACTTTCCACAGCAAATGCGGAACGTAGACAGACAGAGCCTGGAGGGCAAGAATGAAGGGAACCCACTGAAGAACAGAAAAAATGGTCGAGAAGCGTAAAAAACAATGATAAAAGACAAACTTGGTAATATCCCTCGACGACGGAGTCTTCCTTCTGCTCGGCAGTCCATTTGTCGTCCAGTCGACGGAAGTAAGTGCTCGTGATGTAGCAGTACTCTCGAGCGTAGTCAACCCACGTTCCTGAAATCAAATAAAATGGTAAATATTTTTTAGGCCTAGAAAAGGGTGAAAACGAAGATTTTTTGCCAAAAATGTTTTTTTCCCAAAAATTTTCATCCACGAAGAAAAAAACAAACTTACCAGGAAATTCAGGCGGAAACATGCACTCGATAGGCTTGCCAAACATCTGCTTTCCGCCGGTGAGAAGCGCGAAGAACGTCAGGAGCGAAGCCGTCCAGAAATACGAAAGTCGATCGACGACATCGTCAATCGAAGTCCGCTTGATGACTTTGAAAAAGTCGTTGAGCAGTGGGATTTCGATCATGTTGGATCCGATAAAGGCTGGATAAAGACAAAAAACGCGTCAGTCAGTCACCAATGAAGAAAAAAGCGCAGTAAAACAGTCTGAAAAGTAGCAAGTAGCAAAAGCGATCACGTCGGCACGCTGATGCGCGTTGCGTGCGTCAAGACAAACGAAAAAAAAACACAGCATAATCGATAGGAAAAAAAGGTTCTTACAGAAAAAACAGGCAAGATCAGGCAGGAAAGGACGCACGATCACGCATGTAAGACGCAAAGTGCGTGTTTCGAAGTCTGTTTGATCGTAACTTTTGTTGCGCTGAAAATATTTTCGCGTCGGGAAGCGGCAAGTTGTACGATGCAACGATTCATTCACATTTCGGTTTTTGTTTTAGTTTTTTTTGAGATTTCTGCCTTTTTTTGTCAATTGCTTGTTTTTTTTTGCTTTTTACTATTTTTATGTGAGCTAGAATGTAGACCCTATCAGAAGCATAAAATCCGGCTGCCGGTCCGAAAAGTCGAAAAAATATTGAATGCATTTTGTTTAAATGAAAAAATAGTTTCGTATTTTTACAATGATTTTTACATGATCTTTAGGCCGGTTTTATGAACGAAACCGGCGTTTTTTTTTAAAATTGCCAGGTGATAAATTTTTTTTAATCTCAATTTTTTTGCGTTAAATTTTGATTTTTTTAGTTCTGTTTTTTTTTTGTTTTCTTTCCCTCCATCATTTTTTCTTTAGTGAGGTTCGTATATTTGACCTTCAGTTAACAGTTTTACTTGTCTACAAAATTCCCTCCAAAACCCTCATTTTATCACCGTTCCCTCCCAAAAAGTAGTTTTTATTACTCATTCACTGCAAACATCATCGATAAAATTTTGTTTTTCTCAATTTTTGTGCTAAAACTTTCCATCCGGTTTTATTTCGCCGTTTCGTGTCTGTCGCTTTTGAAGATGGCTATCTCGCGTCACCGAGGTCAGATTAGCGGTTCCCTTACCCCTTCTTTAGCGGATAATAATTCACTCACCCCCCCCCCCCCAAAATCAAAAATCTCTTTCAAATGGAATGCAGTTTATCTTGTACGCTGCGAACAATATTTACGATATTTTAAATAAGTGAAATCCATTTCATTCAGAGCGAAGGAAGATAAACAAAAGGATAACGAAGTGAATGAATAATTTATTGATACCCTGGGCCTTTCAATTTCGTTTCGAAATTGAGTTTTGAAAAAAAAATATTTCAAACTTGAAAATTTGAAAACAAATAAGCTCGTAGATATTTGAACGGATTCAAGATGGCGACCACTGACTGGAAGCCTGCTTTGCCGAGTGCTTTCTTCGGCATCGGATGCCGATGACCAGGATGTTGGCTGCGAGGGAAGAAACAAAGATCGCCGCGCTCAAACTCGTGATCACGGTCGCCGCAAGTTGGGAGACGCATGTCATGGTCTGTTCCCGGCGCTCGGCTTCGACGATTCGCTGCAGATGAGCCTGTCGGACTTGCTCATAATCCTTGCTGTCACAGAAGGAATCGGTCACGTTGCCGAAGCAGATGTCGGCATGGACGTGGGTTGAGAATCTGTCATCGGCCTGACGCTTGACGAGATTTGTAGCGACGTCGAAGAGAATAGAATTGGTAGGTGACGTCACGATGTCCGGGCAGAAGGGAGGCTGAAAGGCGTTGTGTGAGATTTACCGGAAAGATTGGTTTTTTAGGGTACAATGAATAATTTAAATACAATTAACAAAGAATTTATTTGTAAAACAGGTATTTTTTTCATGGAAAACTAAGATTTTTCCATGAAAAAAAACAACCTTAATTTAGGATCTAAGGTTTGTACCGAGTGTATTTGGATAAAATTTTGAGTGTCTACACTTCAAAATTTTATTCAAAAACACTCAAGCTTATTTAGTCGGACTTTTTTGTTGTTTTGCACAAATTTTGTGGAAATTTTCGTTGAACGTTAACGAACATTTCCACAATTTTTGTACCCCAAAACAACTCCCAGCCCTACCTACCGAAGGAATAGCCTGACAACTAGTCAAATCACTTCCACTATCAGCGATATCAGTGCAAATCTGAACAGTGCACCTGATGCTGAGTCTCGAATTGTCCGGAACCTTGAACGCATGCCAGTGAACCCGAGCCACATCGTGATAGGTATCGTAGTGAGGATGTGCCAGGATGTTCAAATCCGTGGAGCAGCCAGCATCGTCGATTACCTGGTGTCTGGCACCATCCACCGCATCGATGACGTAGCAGTTCCTCACGTGGAAGCCGTACGCGTTGCTTTCCGGCTGCAAGGACCATTCAATGCGAAGTGGCTGTCCGAGGTCGACGTTGTCGATTTCCTGTCCGTCACCGGCTCCGTGGTGATCGACTTCCGTGACGATCTTCATCTCCACAATCGGAGTCGGCGCTTTTTGTTCAAGTTTGGCGGGAACGAGTTTGAGTTCCTCGAGGGCTTCTTCGATGCGTTTTGGCACGTCTTGCTTGTTGTAGAGGATTCTCTGCTCTATGCACTGTGCCATGTAGGATTGAACGGATGTTGTGCCATCGAGTTGCTCGAACATTACGATGATCTGCAGATGGAACTGTTGCTGGGCCCCGGATGTCTGGTTGCCATTTTTGATGCCACATTCGTTGTAGGAGAAGGCAATGTTGATGTCCAGTTCGTTTTTGAATGTGTGGACGCAACTGAAACAAAGTTATAGTTTTCTGATTCGTTCAAAATGCGAACTCACTTAGGCACTCGTTTACGATCGTGGGCAAAGATCTGCCCGGTGAATGGGAAAATAGTCTTGACCTTAAAGTCGATACCCGATTCGAGGCAGATGACGTGAGCTTTTCCTAAAAATAGTTCTTGTTAGCTCCAATTTAGTCAGGTATCCCCAAACCCTACCTTTAACCCTGTTAGGCACCATAACGCCAGGTGGAAGCGTAGGCGGAGCCGTGAACGATGGTGGTCGCGTGCTGAACGGAGTAGGCCTCGTCGCCGGTGTCTCCGGTGACGGTGGAGGAGGTGGACGACTTGGCAGTTCTCCAGGTGGAACAAACGGTGGACCAGGAATGAACGGTGAAGGCCGGGTTGTCAGCTCAAATGGATGACGAGTAGGCGGCAACTCGAATGGAGGAAGTGTATTCGGTCGAGGTGGCCTAGGCGGTGGCTGTGGGGTCTCAAATCCAGGTGGAAGTCTTGTCTGTGGCAACTCAGGTGGTTTTGTTTCCGGAAATTCTTCTTCCGGTGGTGGTGTGCGTGGAGGAAAAACTGTTTCAGGTTTGAAAGGAGGTGGAGTAGGCTGTGTGTCCGGGAAATCTGTCTCAGGTGGGGGTGTCCGAACACCTGGCGGTGGCGTTTGTCCTCCTTCAGGTACCTCAGTCTCAGGTGGGGGTGTACGAATACCCTGGGGAGGTGTAGGCCTGCCTTCCGGTACATCCGTCTCAGGTGGTGGTGTCCGGATTCTTTCAGGTGGCGTTGTTTCCGGGAATTCCTCTTCTGGAGGTGGTGTTCTTGGACCACCTGGACCAAACGGCGGTATAAGTGTAGGATGCGTTTCCGGAAATTCTTCTTCCGGTGGAGGCGTCCGAATCTTCTGGGGCGGTGTAGGTTGTGTTTCTGGAAACTCTTCCTCAGGTGGCGGCGTTCTGGGAGGCGGTACTGTTTCAGGTCCTTCTGGAACAGGTGGACGAGTTTCCGGGAATTCTTCCTCCGGAGGCGGAGTTCGAGGAGGTCCTTGTGTTTTTGGCAGAATTGGCGGCACCGATGTTGGCTGAGTTTCTGGGAACTCTTCTTCCGGTGGTGGCGTTCGTACTGTTTCTGGACGACCCGGACGAGGTGTAGGTTGTGTTTCCGGGAATTCTTCTTCCGGGGGAGGTGTTCGGCCACCTGGAACAAGGGGGGTTGGTGGCGGTTGAGGTTGACCAGGAATAGATGGAGGCTGAGTTTCAGGAAATTCTTCTTCCGGGGGAGGTGTTCGGCCACCTGTAGGAGGTCCACCAGGAACAAACGGAGGTATTGGAGTTGGTGACGGCTGAGGTTGACCAGGAATCAATGAAGGTGGCGTTTCAGGTATTTCTTCCTCAGGTGGGGGCGTTCGGCCGCCCGGAGGAGGTCTACCTGGTGGCGGTTGGGGTTGTCCAGGAATCGATGGAGGTTGAGTTTCAGGGAATTCTTCTTCCGGTGGGGGTGTTCTCAACGACGGCGGTGTAGGACGTCCTTCCGGCACATCAGTCTCAGGTGGCGGTGTTCGGATACCCGGTGGCGAAGTAGGCTGAGTCTCGGGGAATTCCTCTTCAGGCGGTGGTGTTCGTTCACCTGGTGGAGGCGATGGCTGAGGCTGCCCAGGTATCGACGGCGATGGGGTTTCCGGGAGTTCTTTTTCAGGTGGCGGAGTTCGAATGCCCGATGGAGGTGTCGGTCGCGTTTCCGGAATTTCTACCTCCGGTGGTGGAGTCCTGGATCCTGGTGGAGGACCTCCAGGAATCAAAGGTGGTTGGGTTTCTGGAAATTCTTCTTCAGGAGGAGGTGTTCGAATTCCAGGAGGAGGAGGTCGTGTTTGAGGTCCGCCAGGAATGAATGGCGTTGGACGCGGTGTAGGTTGAGTTTCCGGAATTTCTTCTTCAGGTGGAGGCGTTCGAATTCCCGGTGGCGGTTGTCCAGGAATAAACGGTGGAACAGGTGGAGGCGTCTCCGGTAGCTCTTCTTCAGGTGGCGGCGTACGTCCACCGGGTGGAGAAGGCGGCTGAGGCTGACCAGGAATAAAGGGAGGTGGTGTCTCGGGTATTTCCTCTTCAGGTGGAGGCGTTTGACCGCCTGGAGGAGGTCCACCTGGTGGCGGTTGGGGTTGACCAGGAATCGATGGAGGTTGAGTTTCAGGGAACTCTTCTTCCGGTGGAGGTGTTCTCGGCGGGGGTTGTGTAGGCGTACCTTCAGGTACATCGGTCTCAGGTGGGGGTGTCCGAATTCCCTGAGGTGGTGTAGGCTGAGTTTCCGGGAATTCCTCTTCAGGCGGCGGTGTTTTGAAACCAGGTGGGGGTCCACCTGGAATGAACGGTGGTCTTGGCGTAGGTTGTGTCTCCGGAATTTCTTCTTCTGGAGGAGGCGTTCGACCACCTGGAGGAGGACCACCCGGAACGAACGGCGGCGGCCGGAAGGTTGGTGATGGAATCAAAGGAGGCAGCGTCTCAGGTATCTCTTCCTCGGGTGGTGGCGTCCGGACACCTGGAGGTGGCGAAGGCTGAGGCTGTTCTGGAATCTCAGGAATTTCTTCCTCCGGAATTTCTTCTTCTGGTGGGGGTGTTCGGGGTGGCGGTGGGGTAGGACGCTCTTCCGGTACATCAGTCTCAGGTGGGGGTGTTCGTATACCTGGCGGCGATGTAGGCTGAGTCTCTGGAATCTCCTCTTCGGGTGGTGGCGTTCGTTCACCTGGTGGCTGCGGTGGCTGGGGCTGGCCAGGGATCACAGGTGGCTGTGGAGGAGGAGTAGGCCTTGGCTGTGGTTGTCCCGGAATAAAAGGTGGCTGCGTTCCTGGCTGAACCGGTGGCTGAGGTGGAATAAACGGCCGGCCCGGAATGAACGGAGGGAATGGCGGTGCTGCTGTAGGACCCGGAGGTGATGGAGGTTGAGGCTGTCCCGGAATGGACGGAACAGGCCCCGGCGGAGGTGTCGGAATCGAAAACGTGATGACTCCAGGTGGAATTGGTCCTGGTGGCGCTGGCGTGCCATAGGTCGGCGGTGGCGACGCACGAGGAGGAGTTGCAGTTTCCACTCCCGGAATTTCCGGTAGTGGTACTTCATAGGGATTCGGCACGTAGGGAGGCTGCGGAGGCGGAACATTCTCTTCGTAGGGATTTGGCTTGTAGCTCTCAGGGGGTGGAGGTGCTGGCGGACTTGGTGGTTTGTTAGGAGCCGGGGAGTATCCTGTTTCGTGATAAGGAGGTGTAATCTCATAAGCAGATGGTGTTGTTCTAGACGGACGAACTTCGATTGGCGTGTACGAAGTCGTCTCATACGGTGGCGCGGTGGTCTCACCACCGTAAGGGGGCACTTCCTTGTACGGTGGAACAGGTAGAGGCAACGGAGACGGTTTTCTCGGCTTGTATCCGTTTTCTGGAGATTCTGTCGTTGTCGTCGGAGGCGTGTCGACTTCGTATGGATTCGTGGTTTCTGTTTTCGGGCCCCAGGGTGTGTTGTATTCGGTTCCCGGGATTCGAGGGATTAGAGGAGGCGGATTTTCATAAGGGTTAGGAGGTTGTGCGGTGTAACCGTACTCGTAGGGGCCGGGAGGGGCTTCTGAAATTTTTACAAGACATTAGGCTAACATGGATTTGAGTCAAGTAACTTACGATAAGCAGAAGGCGGACGGATCTGCACAGGAACAGGATTCGGCGGAGGATAATTAATGAAAGAAGTACTGATACTGGGTCCTGGAAAATGTGTCGGCGTACCCGGACCGAATGTAGCCTTGTTTCCTGAGCTCATCAGAAACGTCGGTTTTTTGTTACCTGCTGTGTTGTGCGGCTCGTAGATCGAAATCCCAGGATACACCTTCGGTGGAGGAGCCTGATAGTTGTTGCCAGGTGGAGCATTGTAGTTAGACCCCGGAGGAGCACCGAAACCCCCGGTAGGGGGTCGTAAGCCATTCAACGGTGGCGGAGGCTGGGGGCCACCATATTGATAGGGGTAATAAGGCTGGTTCTGGTACTCGGGCCGCAGAAGGGGATCCGGAGGCCGATAGGGATTAGGAGTCACAGGTGGTTGCACGTACCCCCTGTTGTAATTAGCAAGCGCCTGGTTAAGTTGCTGATGTTGACTGGCAGGTTGGAAGAATCTCGACGGTGCCCACTGATTGAAGGCGATTCCAAAGTGGGAGACGATGAGGATAAGCAAAGGGCCGCGGGCCATGGTGATCGGTAATGCCGTTGGCAGCCTGATCACCTTTGCTGGCGGATAGACGGGCAATCAATGTACAATTCAAGACCGGAACAGGATGAAAGAGCGTGTTATTGGAAATGTAAAGTGGTCAGTGAAATTAGAAGCATTAGATGGATTTTTGATTGTCTTGAGGGGATGAAGTGGGAGGGAGGGGTGGATAAATTGCAGAACAATAGACCCGACCCAGTGAATGCGGAGGACTGGATAAAGGAGATGAACTCGACCGCCGGTAGCGTTTGTGTGTATGTGCGTGAGAGGTGTTGTCGCAGTCGTCACTGTGGATCGCCGAAAAAAGGAGATAGAGATGACTGAGCGCGATACAGCGGTCAGCCCGCAAACTGGCCTCATTTTAATTTTGAAAAGCGTGTGCTAAACGCTTTTTGTTTGTTGTATCGTACCAGATCTTTTTTTTTCACTCCTCGGATGATTAGGGGGCAGGAAGAAGGCAAGTGTGACAACGATGACTCTGCTGCACCGTGTGGAGGATATACATACGAGCTGTATTAGATCCGGCTTCGGTTTCGATTTTGATGCAAAATTTTCGATTTCGTTATTCATAACAGAGGATGAAGAAAAAGAGGAGGGAACAAATCAGAGTGGTGATACGAACTAATTAATTACACTTTTTGCAGCCAACACACTCGATTTGGTCTAAATGTTTTTTGTTTCTTTTTTCATTTGTTAGTCATGCTCGGTCGATTTTCTGGATGAAAGTTGGCGTGAGAAAGAGATCTTGTTGCAGGAAGAAAAATTTTAAACATGACAGGTGCTTAGATGCAGATTGATATTTTTTAGTGTTCATTTAAAATTTTTCCAGGCATGCTTTATTTTCTTTGACAAGGAAGAAAACTTGTAAAAAACTTGTAAACTTTGTAATTCTTTCTGGCAGATTTGACAGATGGCACATAAAATATTTTGGTGGACGGATAAGTGGCCAGACGGACAGGTACCAATTACCACTTTTCATCGAGAAAAGGCTCCGGAACGCACTCATTTTTTTGTCCAAACCTTCAACAAAGCGGAAAATCGTGATTAAAAGCCATCCTGACAGTCAAATGTGTTTTTCTTGCCTTTTCTGGATGAAAACGACCAGCAGAAATGCCTTCGTTTTCTGCTGCCTTGCCGCAGGGCAAAATTGCTAACTAACTCTCGACAAAGAATGCCGGGCCCGCAAAGCACGCAGTTTTTTTTATCCACGAGAGTGAAACAGGGAGAGAGAAATAGAATGTCAGACGAGGAGGACTGGACAAAATGAAAATGAAAATGATGGCCAACGAAGACGGCAGCGAGGAAGGAGGACGAAGAGCACCGCAAGCCAAGCTGACAGCCAGCCACCCGCCTGGTCTGGGGTTTTTTTGCCTCTATTATAACTCTGAGTGGCAAAATTTGTGACGGCGCGCAATGATGCGTGGTGGTGGCCTCCGCCTGAGTCGTTCACGTTGCATCCGATGACCGTGAAGCTTTCGAGTTCATGCGAACCTCAGAATTCTGTTTTTTTTTTGTCTTTTGACTTTTTTTGTGCGATTTGTTATTTTTTGTCAACTTTGTTTTTGGTGGGGAGCCAGTCGATGCAGGCCTCGCGTGCCGGGTCTCGTTAATTTACTTCCGACTCGGGTCGACTAATAAATTGCTGTCTTTAGGAGCGGACACGTATTAGATAAAATATTTGGACTCCCCGAGAAAAATAAGCCTACTCTGGCCTGCTTTCCTCGCCGGTCAACGACTCACGGAAGACTCGTGTGAATGCCAACGGCGACTTGGTCGAAATGTCCGGTCTCAAGGAACTTGACCTGCTTGCAGGCGATGATGTAAGTTCGGGAATATCGGTAAGGATCTATTGATTTTTTTTGGACCAAACGGTAAAAAAATGGGAATGGAACAAAAACGCCAGATGGTTGTTGTTTTCTTTTTTCTTGTTCGCGGGGTTATTGAATTATTTGATATGGGAAATCGATAGAGAATAAAAATTTATGCACATGTTTACGCGTTTTGAAGTCGTTTTTAAGGATTTGCGGAGGAAAAATATAAAAAAACAAGCTCAAAATTTTTTGGATGTAAAATTCGGATGCAATCTCGAATTTTACGACTTTTTAGAACAACGGTTTTTTTGTTCTAAATTTAAGAAAAATTCGAAAGTACTAATATTTTGGGGTCAAAAGCAGAATTCACCTGACAAAGGACAAAATGACACTTACCGATCACCACAACCATCACCTGGGGCACAGATTATTGCAAACTGAGCTCACCGGTATAGGCACGGTTGTTGGGGTTGCAGCGAGCTCTCAAGGAGGCAATGAAACCAATTAATCGCTAATTGACAGCGCTGACACATGTTTTTGGGCCAGCAAGCCGGATAGAGTAGCACCACGCAAGTGTCTCACTTTGCACAACTTGACTTGACTCCTCCACGACTGTCGCCAGGCCAATCTCACTACTTGGGGACAACTTGTGAAACGAACGGATGCGTCGTGTCCTTCCTGTCTATGAACACACGATTTTGAGACATGTTAGGGTGGTTATTCTTAGCTCGGATTTGTTTTGAGGAAGTTGGATGTGCTAGTTTCACGTATAATTTTTGTTCTGTTGACATTCTCTGCCGTGGGAATAGAAACTTTGAAAAACGTTTTTTATGCACTGTTAAGGACAAAAAAATTTTCTCACTGTTATAATTCATGACAAAAATTGTGGTTACTGTAAATTTTTTGAGATTTAAAAAATCAACTGCCTAATTGATTCGAGATTCGCGTCAATTAGGCCCAAAAATTTCAGGTGCGTCCTATTTTATGGTCCATTTAAAAATCAGTTTTATGCCATTTTTACGTTTAAAAATTTAAGATACATATTAAATATTCGCAAAATGCGAAAAAAGGTTTAAAGAATGAATATTCTAAACTTCTTGAAACTTTTGTCAGCATAAATTTATCAAAAATACGGGGGGTGCGTGAGCAGTTAGTACATATAATTTTGTCAATACGAGTATTCATCATTATAATGGAATTTTTGATACGTATCTAAAATTTTAGCCGTAAAAATGGCATAAAACTAATTTTTAAATGAACCACAAAATAGGACGCACCTGAGATTTTTGGGCCTAATTGACACAAATCTCGAATCAATTAGGCAGTTAATTTTCTAAATCTCAAAAAATTTACAGTAACCACAATTTTTGTCACTGTAAATGATCATTCCTGAGATTTCTGATTGCAGACCAATCACAATTATTTTTTTCGACCAATAAAAAAATTATTTTCGTCTCATAAATTTTTTTCGAGAAATCATAAAAATGGAATAAGAAATTGAAAGTGATTTTTACGACATCTGGAAAATTTAGTAAGAGGATAAATATTTCTTCAGGGTTTTCTTCTGTTTAATTGTAGGTTGTCTTCACGGAATGCATCCGAATTTTCTGTTTTTTAGGAACATGTAATTTTTTTTCTGAGATTTTTTTTGAGAAGATTGACACTGATTCTCAGTTCTTAGTTGATTTATTTCATCTGGGCACACAATTTGTTTCTGATATTTTTGTTCTGGAATTATAAAGTTTGCTTTGAACTTTTCATCATATTTGTTTTCAACGACGACCTTTTAAATTATTTATCACATACATAGATGGCATATGATACGTATACATAATGTCTAATTGTTCATGTCACACCCCATGTCCTCCGGCGTGGAGGGCATTAAGCAAAGTTCGCTGGTTAGTCTGCTGGCATTTTTGCGTGCTTGGGGCACTCCTCAAATGCCCTCCTCGGCACTTTGAGCACGCCGGAGACAGTACAATGAGAGGGTTGTCTGTCTCCTTATTAGGGTCGTTTCACGATTTAATGCCTCCCCGGAATGCCAGGGGTTGTTATTAGTTACTTCTGACCTTTGACTGACTTTTCGGGCTGCAGGGGCGTAGGAAGCGAGCTAGCTAGTAGTTAGCAGAACGCCCCAATTTTTTTTTTCGTTTTTGCTTTTGACTTTCAAATTTTTAAGCTTTCAAAACGCCTGCAAAAAACACAACCCCGGCGGGCATTCTGTACGTGGAAAACGGCACTCTTTGTCAGCGGACTTTTTTAAACGTCGGCTTGATTGATACTTTGTTATTTTTTGGTTTTTGCAAACTGGCAGTTTTTTAAATTTTATGCTTGCACATAGGCTGACAGATGGTATTTGTTTTGCTTTTAAATCCTTAACGATTCCTGAGTTTGTAGTATTATTTTAACTTCAAAGTGTTCCAATATTTAGTTGGTATTTATTATCGACGCGGTCAGGGAATTTTTTATTTCTTTCTAAAATTTATTTAAAAATGAGATGGTTCATCTTTTTTTCCGGTTAGCTATTTTTTTTCGTTGTTCAGAAAAATTTCACAGGGTTCGGAAAAGTATAATAAATTTGAACCGAAAAACTGTGGTGCAAAAATTTAGCAAGAGCTTTTTTGGAGAACCGGTAAAAAATGAAAAAAAACAGTATTTTTTTTCAGTTTAAAAAAATTGTCCATAAAAGTTACAAAAAAAATCCTGCGAGAAAAATTTTTTTCTAAGGTAAATTGACCAAATTTTATGCATTCCTCAAACTCTACACCGTAATCGAAATCTTCGGGCACCCGAAAATACTTTTTTTTGTCGTGTTTGTCGTTTTGAACCCAATTCGAACTTTGCTCTAACTTCATCAAAAATTGCACAACAATAATAATAAATTATTATATGCTTTTATACACATTTATATATTTTTTTTATTATTAATTATGCATAAACCAACAGCTGTTAACTATATATTTTTTGATATTAAACTATAGAAATTTTAATTGGTTTTTGAGTCCTCTGGGAACGCCGTAGACAAAACGACCGGTGAACGGGGAGGGTTCAAGATTACGTCGTTCGCACGTTTTTGAGATTGGACAATTGAACAGCTCCGTGCTTGTTGAATTAATAAAATCCTGCGTTCATAATTTGATTTGATTTTTTTATTTACATACTTTATTTTTATTTTTTTTTGTTGGTCTTTGTTAAAAAATTATCACTATACGATTCTCAAAAAACGTAAAAACTTTTCGGACGGGTGATTGATTGTCTCGATCGACATTTTTACAGGAAAGGAGCATTTTCGCTGCGGGCCGTTACAGTCTAGTGATTTTTGAAAAAAATATTGTTAAAAACACTGTTGCAATTTTTTGGAAAAAAAATTAAAATCAACAAAAATGTAAAAAAACAATTTTATAAGGTCTTGAGTGGAAAAAACCAATATTCCACTCGAGACCATCTGAAATCCAGCAGAAAGGTGGCATGTTGTGTACATTATAATGTTGCCGCAAAAATTTTTTTGTTGAGCCTGATAAAAATCGGGCTCCGAACACCTGTCATCAAAAACGTAAAAAAAAATGTCTAGGCCACCCATACCCCAAAAAATATTTCTTGCCCATACTTCTTTTTTTTTGTCAGAAAACATTTTTTGCCTTGTCCTTGCTCCGATCAACATATTTATTTCTGTACAACCGACCTTCGTGACGCCTAGTATTGAGGGACGAGGCCTCGCGAGGCAAGTCGGGGTCGTGTCATGGTTCGCTTGTCAAAATGTGTGATTTGAGGCGAAGGTCGGCAGTGACCTACCTGGTCGGTCGTCTGTTTTGTCTCCACCGCCACGGTGAACAAGAAGAGGAGGAGGAGCATACCATAGGCGAGACAGAGCCTTTTGCAAGAACGGAGAACGAAGAACAAACGAGCCAGCCCGCCACCCCGCCACTCACGATCCATCCCTAACCGGAGATGCTTGCGGCTTCACGCTCCGTTAGCGGTCCTGCCGGCGGTGGTGGAGAAGTTGGGGTATACCAAGACTATGATGCATGTTGTTTATCTGTTTTGGGAAAATATAATATTTGCATAAATCGGGATGGGTCACACCTGTCTTCACCTTTCTGACTGACTGACTATACGACACTTTTTTTTAGGACTTGGTAGAATCTGCACCCCAGCAGAGAAATTGGCGTGGAATTGTAACAGCTCTCCTCGTCATTTTGACACTCTGCAGCATGATTCTTATTGCCATGCTTTTGTTTACCCCACGTGAGTTAATACAGGTAAACAGGTAAATTTAATTTAATGAAAAACATTTTTTAGTGGGCCAGGCATCGCCAATCCCTCAACTACCCATCCCGATGCACGAACTCGTCGGCACGGCTTTCATGTCACCCATCGAAGACATGGAATGGGCCGGTGACTCGTTCATCAGTATCAGGTATAATGAAAACGTGACACTCATTGATGTCACAAAGAATCCACCGCGATCTAAGATTTTGCTGGACAGTGAATCATTGGTTGGTTTTTTTTTTCGGTGCTGGAAAGACAAAAATAGGTTGAAAAAAATGAGACTGTTGGCGGCTCTGTGAATTTTAAAATAAATAATTATAATTAAAATAAAAATAATTCAGAAAAAAACGCAAAAAAATATTGAAAACGAAAATTTTGTAAATTTCGTGGTGGCGATTTTTTAGCCACAAATAATTACACAAAAAGTGAAAAAATGCTAGAAACAATTAGAAAAATTCAGCGATAAAAACTGTAAAAAAAATTGCACGCTCTTCTACCGAAATCTGTGCTTCCCAAGACTTTTTTCCTTTTTTTGCACATTTTTTTTTAATTTTAAAAGGTTCAAAAAACTTTTTCACTGTTCAAATTTTTAGAAAAATTTTTCAGAGCCTTTAATTTTTTTCTGCCAAAATAAATATAAATATAACATTTTTTTGTAGAACCGATACGGCAAGCCAGCAGTCATCTGGGTGACCCCCGACAGGCAATACGCGCTCACTGGTTACGCTCCATCGGGCGCCAAGGTAAATTTTTTTGTATAAAATTAAGTAAAATTATTAGAAAATTTTTAGCGAAGTGGTCGTCTGATTTACCGAATTTTCGAAGCTGCGGACAAAACATTCGAAGCTATAGGCCCTAACAAGTCTGGAGACGAGGCGATACAGGTCATCAACTGGAATCCCACCGGAAATGATTTTGTATGTAAAAAAATTTGATTTTAAAATTTTTCCTAAAAATTTTTTTTTTGATTTTGGATCCTAATTTTTTTGTTTTTTTAGGTTTACGTTCTGGACAACGACATCTACTACCAATCCCACCCAGGTACCAAGGAATTCCGCCGTCTCACGTCCACCGGCAACGAAACCATCCTCAACGGCGTCGCAGACTGGCTCTACGAAGAGGAAATCCTGCAGACGAGTCGCGCAAACTGGTGGAGCAAAGATGGCATCATCCTGGCGTACGCGACCATCGACAACTCACTCGTCGACAAAGTCGAATACACGTACTACGGCAAGCTACAGTATCCCCAGACGAGGCGGCAGTCGTATCCCAAGACAGGCACCCAGCGTCTTCCGGTCGTAACCATTCACGCGTGGAACAAAGCCACCTCCGAGACGCGCACCTTTGTCCTGCAATCGAGGACACCCGAGCTGATTGTATACCTGTTTTCGGCGAGATGGATCACACTGCACGGAAAGAATGTCCTTGCAACTGTCTGGGCCAACAGGTACCAGAATCATACGTCGGTGTTGCTCTGCACGTATGAGTCTGCCACGTGCGTAACGGTATGTTGGTTTTTAGAACGTAAAATTGATGGAAACAGCAAAAAAAGTGTTTGAAAAAAATTTCTGGTATTTGAAGAATTTTAGGGTTTTCGAAACGAAAATGCACCATTTTTGGAGGAATAACAAAAAATTTTACGTCAAATTTATTACTCGAAGTAACATTTTTTGGAAAAATATTGTTACTTTTGCGAAAACGTACTGATAATCTTTTACGATTTTTGCGGTTCTTACAACGAAATTTTTATATCTATATTTTTCTTTCTTTTTCAATTTTTGATCGTTTTTTTTCAGTTTTTGCAGCGATGTTCGTACTTTTTTACTTCATTAATATGATTTTTTTCCAGAACTACGAAGAGCAATACAACATCGGCGGAATTCGGCTGTGGGCCGAGCCGGACGATACCCGTATTCGTTATTCCACACCCGATAGCTACTTTGTACTCATGCCAAACCAGCGATCCAGTGGCAACATCTTCACCCAGATCGCCAAGATCACAGTTTCGGTTTGTTTTTTATAATCCTAAAAAAATCCTAAAAAAATCAAAAAAAAATTTAGACAGATTTGACGACTTCGAAGGTGTCATTCCTGGATCACGGCGAATATGATGTCACCAAGATCAATCACTACGACGCAGCCCGAGATCTGATTTACTACACAGCTGCGGCGCCGGATCCAGGCCAGAGGCATCTTTTCGTCACGCATTCCGTGGGTGGATTTGCTTCACGTTGCGTCACGTGCAACACGTCCAGCAACTGTACATTCCACGAGAGCTCGTTTTCGTCGAAGGGCGAGTACTTGTTTCTAAATTGCAAGGGCCCTGGCACGCCGCATGTCCTTCTCTCCAGTGTGGCTAGTAATTTTTCGAAATGTGAGTGTTACACATTTTTTTTTGATTTGCTGAAAAAAAAAATTTTAGTGGACGAATACGGTAGAAATCCGTATCTCGAACATACGGTGGCATCTGGACGACTTCCGACTGTTGAATACGATAACGTGACTCTTAAAAATGGTTACGGTATGTTTCAACTTTTTTTTTGGAAATTTATGGCGGTACAATAATTTTTTTAGTGGCCAACGTCAAAATGCTCCTTCCACCCGGACTTGACAAAACTTCGTACGACGTGCGATACCCCGTCTTGGTCGACGTCTACGGTGGTCCAGGATCACAAAAAGCGACTCAGGAATGGCAGGCCAACAACATAGACATCTTCTTCGCAGCCAACCCCCACTACATCGTCCTCTTCATCGACGGCAGGGGTTCTGGCAATCGTGGATGGCGACAGAAGGCACCGATCTACGGCGCCCTCGGCACCGTGGAGGTCGACGATCAGATCGAAGTGGTGAGACGCCTCTTCGCGAGACACAGATTTTTGGATCGCAAGCGGGCTGCTATCTGGGGATGGTCGTACGGAGGATTCGTGGCTGCGAAGGTCGTCGAACGGGACAACGGCAGACGAATCTTCAAATGCGCTGCTAGCGTGGCTCCCGTCACGAATTTCAAGTATTATGGTAAGTTTTTTTGGTGCAATGCGAATTAGTTTTTTTTAATTTCCAGACGCAACATACACCGAGAGATACATGGCAGCGGCTTCCGACAACGCCTACGAAGCCACCAACCTTTCCAGAAATGTTTCAGGCTTTCATAAAGTTCAGTACTGTAAGTTTACATTTTTGAGACCAAAAAAATATAATACCTAACATAAAAAAATGTTCAGTGCTTGCCCACGGCACCGGAGACGATAACGTCCACTTCCAAAACAGCGCCATCTTTCTAAGGGCTCTGGAAGACGCCAACGTGCATTTTGAACTGGCTGTCTACACCGATGACGCCCACAACCTGGCTTTGAGCAGGTGGCACCTGTATGACAAGCTTAACAGGTTCTTCTGGCGGTGCTTCAACTCGATCAATGATTAACATAATTTGCCAGTCGGCGTTTTTTTTGCGCGTGCGTCTTCACTAGGCACATCAAAGCCGGTCTGTACATATTTGGTATTATTTGCAAACTTACATTTACTATATGTATTTGATTATTTGTATTACATAACTTACAGTTTTTATATACATATACATAAATACAGTCGCTAGGATTTGCAGTCGGAGATTTTGGCATTGTTGGTGATTATTTCAGAGAACTTTTGGCACTTTTTTTTATTTTTTATGATTGCCCGGATCAGAAACATACAACGCATTTAAATTTAAAAAAAACAGTGAATATGATGTTTTAGGTGAAACTATCGTTGTGTCTAAAAAGTATAAAAACAGACAAAACAAATTGCAAGAAACACCAGAAAAGCACAAAAAAATACTTCGAAAAAAACAGGTGATAAACATGAATAAAAAAACTAGTTGATCATCATGGTGTTAACAGCGTCGTCCCAGATAGTGGCTCCATCGCGGAATGCACGGAGTACAATCGTTGCATTCTTATCCAGATGAAGGTTGAGATCGATGTTCGAGACTGCAGGGGAAACAGCTTCCCAGACACATGAAACAATGATTTGCAGGACGACGACGACGACAGAAAAGACTGCGTAAACCCACGATCGGGGAACCCGGGTATAAGAATAACTGTTGACGAAATAAACAATCAAATACATGACCCAGAAGCGGAGAGTCCTGATACCAGAAAATTTTTCTTCGACAACTTTGTCAATGTCGAGTATGAAGACACCGGCGTCGTTTTTTTCGATATTGTCAATGACAACTTTGAATTCACCTTTCTTGCTTCCTTTTTGATAAGAATCGGATTTGATAGTCGCAAGTTTTTTCGCCTCGCGTTCAGCCTCATGTTTTTGTACAGCCCACAGTTTGCAAACCCGATAAAGAAATATTAAAGCACAGAGCAGACAACAGAGCCAAAGGTACGACCAATAAAGGCAAAAGTACGTGGAGAAATGAGCTTCGCCTTCCGTGGCATTGAAATTTTCGACGACGTACCAGTTGACGTAATAACGGAAGAGAGCGACATCGATGAACATGAAGTAAAATGTGGTCGTAAATGCATGTTCAATGATCGCATCGCCAATCTTTAATAAATCACCATTTACTTTCATTTTCTGAAAAAAACATACAGTAAGAAAAAAACGCATGAAAGAACGCGAAAAAAAAGCGATCAAAAAAGAAGCACAACGACATAACCTGGACTTTGGACTTTGGTCGATGACACAACAAAAACAACAAATGAGATACAAAGTCGCGCATCAACGTCATAGGTCTATCCGTGTGTACGGAAAAACCATTCTTAGCACAAAGAAGCGGACCGACCTCGCAACAACCGGTACCGGTCGATTGAACTGGTCGGCCGGTAGAAATCAACGGCACAGTCAGAGCAACGATAGTGCGGCATTCAAATTGTGACCATCGATGGAGTAACGATTAATGTTTTTGCATTTATGTCGGATTACAAATATTCGATAAGAAATGTAACGATAAAATTTGGATAATAGAACTACAAAAACGGTCTGCAAATGTGAAAGCAAACGCTTGTGCCACAATAATGCACCTGATCCCAAGTCTGTCTGTAAGCACAGATCTAGCCATAAAGTGCACACAGCATGCAAGAACACCCAGATTCAATGGTTGCACTTTCATTGTGCCCACTATGAAAATTCATTGGTTAAAACTGTTTCTGCTTTTGCAAAAGAATGACCGGTCCGTAATTTTTTCAAAATTTGTCCTTGTTTGTCGCCGGTTTTATGTCTTGTTCGGCACAACAACGGTTGCGTGATTTATTTCAGCCGCCAAACACGATCACAAAAAAGCATAAGCGATATTTTTTTGACAGTTTTTGATAATTAGTGAAGCAAGCAGGATTATGGGTTGTTTTGTGTCGTTGTCGGCGCTTTTGATGAACGGTTCTGAAAAATTGGGGTTTTCAATATCCAAAAGCAATAAAAAAAATTCATTACCAATTATCTTGATTATTTTTTGGTTTCCTTTATTGACAAATTGATGAAATTATTCCTGTTTTTTCTGACGGTTGGCATCAGAGTCAACAAGAGGCACCTGTTCCACGATGTTCTGAGGTAATCCAATCCCCCGAATGGAGAGAAGACTAGCTCCACCAGACGTGAGGCCTTTAAGACCAGCTCCACCAGATATGGGGCCTTTAAGACCATCTCCACCAGGCATGTGGACCTCACGGGCGACGCCGCCCATGCCAACGGCGATGATGGCGGCGAGAAGGAGAAAGAGAGCAAAGCGCATGTTCGTGTTGGATACCGACGGCTGGTTTACCTTTGGGGTGCCTAAGACGGCCACCCGATGGCTATTTATATGAAATGAAACAATGGATGGAGATGCAATGATTCATTTATCTTTCTCACGATGCGACCCGTGACAACCGCTACGATGGATAGGTGTGAAACAAATTTGTAAAACGTCCCGTGGTAATTTGTGAAAATACAATAAATGTAATATTTTTACGTTATTTTTTTTCTGTCACATGCACGGTCGTTTCTGAGAAAGTACACATTTACGTTTGTGCAAGCGTGGAAATAAATGCAAAAAGCCATTTTTTTTTCAGATCACACGAATTTTGGTGATTCTGCTGATTCGGGCCTTACTTTACATAATTTTGCATATCTTGAGCCTTCTCGTTCAAATATTTTCGTTTTAATCAGGGTGGAAAAATTTCCCGGGAGAAAATCTCCGAAGATTCTCTAATAAATCTCACGAGAGACTCCAAAAATGTGCCCACTTTAAAAAAATAACTTCACAACCAAGGGTGTCAATCGGGCCGGGCCGGGCCGGGCCTGATGGTGAGTCGGCCCGGCCCGGCGGCCCGGTTTTAAAAAAAAAAGAAAATTTTAGAACAAAATTTATTCAAAACAGTCAAAAATGAACCAAAAACTTGCTCATTTTGAGTAATCCTCCCCCATTATGAATAACAACGTGTATTTTTACCTTTTCAACTCATATTTTTGGACAAATTGAAAAAACTTAGTAAATTTTGCTTCAATTTTACCCTTTGGTAAAAAGGCGGGCCGGGCCGGGCCGGGCCTCACCTCGAGCGGGCCGGGCCGACAAAAATTCGGCCCGTTGACACCCTTGTTCACAACGTAAAAATCAAAACAAACAGTTCTGTTTTGTTTCAGACACATTGGTAACGCATTTGTGTTTGCAGCAATTTATAAAACTGCGTATTTTTTAATTATTTGTTTCTCCGGAAAAATTCTACGAAGAGATTCTCCTTGGTCAGACAAACAAATTCAATTCGATCGTTTTATTCAGTTTTTCCAACTCAGAAACACATTAAAAAGGTAAATAAATAGACAGAACAGAACGTATTACAAAAAAAGAACAGAAAATTACGATGTCGAATTGGCACCGTCGTTGCTCTAAACAGAGCCATAACGGAAAGCACGCAGAACCATCGTTGCGTTCTTTTCGATGTGGAGGCTAATATCGACGCTGGTAGCTTCTGCGAAAAGAATTGACCATAGAGCCGCCCAAATGGATGCCATAACACCTTCAACAGCGTCAATAAGTTTGTCCACTACGAAACGATTTTTTTGGACAACGAATAGATTCTTGATCGTATAAGTAATCGTTGTGATCAGAACGAAATGAAGAAAACTGGTGCGCAAAATTTCCTTGTCAGAGTCAATTTTGAGGTAAACTTTGTTGCCTCGCATCTTCAAAACCAGAGTTTTCATGAAACGCGGCAAAAATACGAGACCAGTGACGATCCCGATATTGTATATCGCAAGGCAGATGTACGTAGGCGGGGGAACAGGTTCTTCTTGGATAGTGGGTTCGGCAGCTACTTCCCAAAGAAAGTAATAGCGGAAGAAAAACATATCGATTATGGTATATAGGTATCCCAACAACAATCCCTTCTTTGATGCCATTTTCAAAATTGCAGACACTTCTCGTTTCGACAGCATTTTCTGAAAAATAAATACAGTTAGAACGCGACAAGAAACTATCTAAAAGACAATCACGATTTGTGAATTATACGAATCGCGAAAAGTAACGCTGTAAAGTGCAAAGCGAAAGAAAGCCACAACTCAATAATGAGTTCTTGAAGCGGACTGGACACACTGCGTCATAAGGTCTGTCCGTACGCAAGGTTCATGGCACGAACTGCAGAAATCGTGCTAAGATGAGTTCTTGAAGTGCAAAAGTCCGGACGCACTGCGTCATAAAGTCTGTCCGTACGCAAGGTTCATGGCACGAACTGCAGAACAAGTGCTAAGATCCCCGGATTTAAGCAAAAGCAGAAAAAAGATGTTGTTTGGGTGGGGTTCAGGGTTGAGCAAACAGCCCGTTTTTTTGTTCGCGAACGAACACGAACAATTTTTCAACGGTGTTCAAAAAATTGAACGAACACAAACAATTTTGCCATTGTTCGCGAACGAACACGAACGAACATCAAACAAATTATTTTCATAATTTGGTGGAGTTACCCGGGCTACAACCGCAGTATTCCGTGCAGGGGACAAAGTTGATGGATGTAGTTTATTCGTTGCTGGCAAACCTCGCCTTGACCACTTGTACGGTGACTGTGATTCAAAGACTACGGAGACAACACCAATATACAATCCCAATAAGTTCCAACTAAGCCAAGGATGGCACTGTGTGCGTCCTTATATTGATCACAAAAGGGGAGGAGACAATGCCACAATGGGGTCAAATGTTCGACCCCTTCATCTCCGCGCGGACGACGCCGCAAAGACAGATTCCCAGCGATAAGGTCCGAAGCGACTGCGGCAAGTGTGAATGCCGAGTAGAAAAAAGTAAATGAGCATCCCGAGCAGGGTTGAGCAAACGTTCGCGTTCGTTTGTAAATTAGATTTTTTCCTGTTCGTGTTCGTTCGCGAAAGAAAGAAAATTTTCCGAAAAGATGAATGCTTTTTTCAGATGAGTTTCACGATAGTTCCTTTATGAAATACACAACAAACAATATATCAAATAGAAAAAAATAAACAAAAATAAGAAAAACAAAGACGTACACATATTTATGTTTTTACCCATCGCAGGCCCATCGTAAAATATAAAAAAAAAACTTAAAACTAAGCGGCGGCGTAGGGGCCGTTAACTACGTAGAAGCTGTTTATAGCGTCGGCAAGTTCGCGCAGCGCATCTGTGCCATTAAGGCAGATTGAATCAAGCATGTCTCGACCGCCATTTTCTTGAAATTGATGCATGAAGTGGAAGAGATGACCGGATACACTGAAAGTACAGCACAGAGTATAAAAAAGGGAAATTAAAACATGATTGAACCTACAGTTCATCAGAAGCGTTAAAAAGGGAGTTGATGACATACAAAACGTTGTGCTGATAATCTACGTGTTCAGTAGCAAGAAAGGGCGTAACGATGGGAAGGATACCCCATATACCAAGCTGCAAAACCTGCTGCGGCAATCCTGATTCGCAAATTTCGTAGAAACACCAGACTGCACTGAACCTGACGTCAAATTCTTCGTGATTGAGTTCTTCCATGAGGTAGGGGAGGAGCCCGGCATCGTAGAATGCCTGTACGTGATATTCGTTGCCGGTGAGAATGTTGGCCAGCACGTTGCACATATGAACGTGTACCATCAACGTGTTGAGACCAAAGACACGGGGTACATAGCTAAGAAATCCGCGTTCGAGGATTGCATGTTTTGTGCTGCCACGCGCAAAAGCACAACAAACAAATAGAGCCTGGATGACGATGCTGTCGTTCGAGGAATCAAGCAGCGACACGACAACGTCAACAACATTGAAGCTGTTGACGAAGACGAGTTGATCGTCATCATCAGTGCACAGATAAGCAATCGCCATACAACAGTATTTAATGACTTGAGGGTTCTGAAAAACACATACAGGTATAGTGTAACACCGCGACTCCGATTCCGATCGACCGCGGAGTGAAAAATTCGGACACCCCCAAATTGAATGTAATAGTAAAATAAATAAAAAATTGAAGTACATAGAAAATTTTGATTGGTAATAAAAATAACAAAAACATAAAGCTCACGGGATTCTTGATCAGCTTCAGCAAGCATGGCAAGATAGCAGTCTGCGTCTCGCGACTGATTTGTGGGTTTTGGTATTCGCAAAGCCTTAATGCCAAATCCGACAACTCTACGGCAAATACATTGACGCATTTTGAGACGCAATGGCATGTTTTTACAAATTCGTCGATGATTCCGCACTGAATTGCACGATCACGGTAGGCGCCACCCCCGCTGTAGATGATGCAAGTCAGACTCCACCAACACAGGTTTGCAATCTGATATACGTCAGAATGAACGCCTTTGAGGAAGGCAGAAATCATGCCAGCATCCACCGCCTTCTGAACCTGATCGGGGGTGCCGTCGACGATGTACGCCAGAATACGACAACACTCGTTCTGCACCGTGGCATGGGGGTAGCCGAGATATTCATCCAGGATCGGAAGAAGACCGGCTTCAATGATGGCATCGACGGAAGGCTCCGTATCGATGGAAGGGTGGGCATCCAGGAACTTGAGAATGACATGCCGATTTGGGAGCCAGGGATAGATGGCCAACATCCGCAAAGCTTCCTTGGGAGAGACTACTTCATCTTTGAAAAACGATGAAGCAGCGTAAGTGTTGCCGTTCCGCTGAAGGGTTTCGTTGACGTTATCGTGTTGTTGGGTAGACATGATTTGATTTATCTGAAATGACATAAAGTTGCAAAAAAAATCTCCGGAGATTCTCCGGAGAAATTCTCCCGGGAGAATTTGGAGATTCTCTTGCTTCGCCACCCTGGGCGAAATACGGTAAAAAAAACAGTCGTTCAAAAATATCATGAATAAACAACAATTTTAAAAATACGCGTTAAAAATCCTCCAAAAAATTTGGTTCGATGTTCTGATATTCGAAGATTTGGTTAATCCGATACAAAACTTTGGATATCTGTCAGACGACTTTTATGATCAACCCGACCAACCGTTTTTATTATGATTTTGTTCGAATGGTCTGCTGCTAGTTGCAGTCTGTTTGTGCTCTATATATATGTAGCCTTTCAGACATGTTTGTGCTCCGCAATGCAGGTTGGCTCGTTTGCCACAACTCATCTTTTGGGAATGCAGCAAGTACAGTTTGCACACGGCATTCACACTTCCCGCAATTGCCCTAAATATTATCGCAGGGAGCCAAGTTTTCACAGCATCTGTGCACGCACGCACATCGACTGAATATTTGAAAGCTGCTTTGACCCATTTATTGTTGTATTCTGTCTTTCATTTCTCCGGTTTTTGATCTACAACCATAGTGTGTCAGACAGTTTGTGAAGTTACTCGACCCGAAAATTCTGTGTTTCTGTGTAAAAAAGCGCTAAAATTGCCGAAGTTTGGCTTCAGAAGACGCACTATGCACAGCGTTTACTTACACCTTATTTGACTCACATCAGCGGGACGCGCGCGCGCATTTTTCAAGGGAGCTGTGTACAAAAAAATGCCCTGCATCCAATAATAGAGTTTTTTGCTTACGGTCTCTTCGATAGGATGTATTACGTCCCAAAGATTGTTTTAAGCCACTCGCTGCATTTTTCCGACAATTTTGCGCGGCGCTGCAGGCGATAAAAATTATAAAACTTTAAAATGACTTCAAAAAAAGCATCGATTGATTTTTTGAAAGCTCTCGTAACTTTTTTCAATAGACCTGTAAGAATCTGTATGCCAAATATGGGACACATCCTACGTGCTTTGATCGAGATCCGGCACAAAAGGATAAAAATGCGCACTCGGGTAAAAAAAACAAGGGAAAATTGAAGAGAAAGAAAGAAAGGAGTTCTCTTCGGTGTTCTCGCAGCGTGGCTCAAAACAATTTTTTGGACATATCAAATCCTATCGAAGTAACCGTAAGCAAAAAAAATCAAAAATTGGATTCAGGGCATTTTTTTGAACATGTCGATCAGAATGATAACACATGGAACATTCTTCGATACAATAAAAAAAAATATTAAAAAATTGTCAAATTTTACATAATTAGGCTGTCGATGTCGCTACCATAGCTGGGCAAAAAGCGACGTACGCAATATGCCGTGTCGTGTCGTGTAACAGCTACACGATCGCACGAGGCGACGTCGTGTAGCACACGACGATCGTGTCGTGTAGGCAAATTCAAAGATACACGACACGACGTCGCCTAATAGGTTCGTGTCGTGCGTGCGTGTAAAGTACACAATTTGCAACACCTTGCATTTAAGTTTACAATTTTTCGCTTTATTTTAATTTTATAAAATATTAAAAGTCTTTAAAGCATCGAATAAAAAAACAAACAAACCCAGATTAGAAGACAATTGAGTTGACGGCACAATTTAATTATTTCAACTGACATAATGTACAACGGTTTGTACTGTAATTTTTTTAGTCGCTTTTATGCTAAATTAAAAATTTTTAAATAAGAATGAGTAAAAGTTCATAACATAAAACAAACTAACCCGAATAACGCAAAATAGGTAATCGAGATGACAGCACAATTTAAAATCCATAAAAAATTAAGGGCCGCCACATATACTTCGTTGATATAACAAGTGCTACAATATATCCATACCATATGCAATGCTATGTCGGCTATTGTCTCGGTACCAACAGGCACAAGAAATTTGATATCATTTCGGTAGTTTGTTGGAGTACCGTACTTTTTGCGCTGCAAAACACTTTTTTCTGCATTAATCGTATAAAAATATTATAACTTACTTTATAAACAACTCCTAAAAATACAGTTATGTATAGGAATCCAGAAGTTAGCAAGCAAGGAAAAGATATATTGAATTCCATTTTTGCAATATATTGCGCACTGCTGTCATACTCATAAGTGTACGAAAATTGATCAGGATCATAATATACAGATGAAAGCGGTGAAAGATTAATGCCACTTAGAACCAAAAAAATACAAGCTATGAATGTGTACCACATTTTCATTCCATAGGACGAAAATAAACGTTGCTCAAAAAATGGTGCAAAAATTGAAGCACATCGATTGATTGACAATACAATCAACAAGCTGCATTTTTCGTAGGCAAAAAATGCAGCTTCAAGGAATGCTCCAAATATCATTGATGTCGATTTGGTATATGTTTCAGGAAAAGCCGTGTAAATACCCCCGATTAACTGGGCGACAAGTTGAATGATATTCAAAATGTTTATAATAATAATGAATTTATAGGCATTATGGCGCAGAAGTTGGGGTTTCTTGCAGATGATTACAATTAAACGTACGCTAAGGTAAATAAAACACGCACAGAATGCAACAACCACCAGTCCGTAGAGCATGCCGTGCAAATGTTTTACATATGGAAACGGTAACATAAATACAATGGACAATATGAGGATGAGATTTTTGAGGTTTTGAGGGCTTTGGAAGGGAATAGGGAAATATAAAGGAAGTGGGTGCAAGATAATTAAAGCTTAAACCCCAATAACTCTTCTTTAAAGATTCTAAGGCTTAAAGTATAAGACTGAGTGGGGGACGGTAGCATACTAAAAAGTTTACTGGTGTTTGAGTTTGTTACTTGGGGTGGATTAACATGAGTCAGTGATAAGTCATGATAAACGTATAGTTTATCATTATTTTATAAACATTTATAGTAATTTTCAGATAATTTATGCCACGTAAACTATTATATAATGATTAGGGGGAGGATTTGCGTAATGGTAAATGCCAACGTAATGGTAAATTTGTCATCCAGATGGGTGATCCATTTTCTTGCAATGATAATAAATATTTGAAAGAAAATAGGATGAACTTACTATGTGTATGGAGTGAAGCAATAAAACAGTATAAATAGAAATCAAGAAAAGTCTTATTCGAGAGAATGCACAACAGATAAAAACTATAACAAAAGCGTGTGAATCGGTTATTTGTGAAGTGTGGTTATCTAGTACACTCTCACGGAGTTTCCTCTTTACCAAGTTGTCTGCAACCATTTCTTTTTTATGCCAAAACAACCGTCATTTTATGCTTTTCCGACGTCGAGGGAAAGTCCAAATGGTTCACAATTCATCCGGCACGCACCGTACACAGCGATGACCAGTGACAAAGAATTCTTTTCTAGCAAGTTGTTTTTTACTCTCAAGCCAACAGACATTTTTTGTTTGCAAACGAAGAAACATTTTGGATTATGTTCACAAACGAATACGAATGAGCATCGAACAAAATGTTTTTTCCATAAAAGCAAAAATGGTAAAAAAAATTAAAAAATAGTCTGAATTTGCAAGTTTTTCATAAAAATATTCGTGCATTTTTTATGATTTTACCAAAAAAAAGTAATCTGAAATTTTGTGTCAATTTTAATTAAAACAGCAATTTGGACTTTGTTGTTTCGAATCACCCTCATTTGATGTTTGTTTTATTTTTGGAAAATTTTCTATTGTTTGAATACAAGTTTAAAAAAATGCTCATGAACAACACAAACTGAGCGCATAAACAGTTCAATTTTATTTTTTCAACACATACAAAATTTATATGTGTAAAAAATATAGAATGGCAAAGAAACGCAAACGAAGGTTCCTCAGTCATTACGTCATTTTAGGGAACCATGAGCGGACGAGTGCAAACGTGAACATGTTTTCTATTCCCTGTGAGTTTGTTAACGGCTTCTTTGTTTTCCTCATTAACTTTCAAAATTGATGACTTCGGATCACGCTTCTTGCAGAGTGCATCCAAACTCTGAAACAAAAATGATTTAAAATTAGGATATCGAAATTTAAATTCAATCATTTACGCCTTTAAAACCATGTTTTGTGCCCATCTTGGTGATACAAGTAGTGTCTTTAGTGATCACACGTTCGCCTTTGAGAGCATAATAACGCGAGGGGCAACAAATCCGATCGACGCCACAAATGTCAGACTTTGTATCTTTTTCCTTCAAATTAAGTAACTTTTTGACATTTGGTTTTGTGGAATCTTTCACAATACTGCCTGGGGTAACCGCTTCCGCGCCTTTGTTTGTGACATTGATTTTTACGGGGGGTTGTGTGCCCTTTAAGTCGGCAAATGCCAATTTGTCGTGGTCTTTATCGCCGGGAATGTAATATTCTCTGACTAGGGCCCCTTTGCTGGCTATTTGTTTTTCTAAAATTAAAATTATTTTTTGTGTTTGGTTTTAAAACAAAAAAAAACAAACTTATGAAGTTCTGTAGCACATCGTATTGTTTCCCATTTTTTTGGGGAGGAGTGCCGAAAGATTTCAGAAAGTAAGGACGCAGATGAAAATAAGATCTTTCATTCAAACGTACATTATTCGGAATAGTTGTTTTTTGAATTAGTTGACAGGTTTTTAAGTACTTGCAAGGATATTGAGCTGAAGTTGTCCAGAATGTAAGAGCAACGAGGAAAAAAAGATTTTTCATTCTGTCACAGTAATACGGTATGGACAGAATGCTGTCTTGCGGTTTTTTATATAAAAAAATTAAAAAAAAGATTTTGAATATTCATGACGTTCAAAAATGCTATATCACACTCCCACAGCTATTGTGTTAGAAACAGCGATCTGCCGGTTTTAGTGAGTTTTTGGAGATAACACAGAATCCGTTTTTGAAAGCCACACCTCGGAGTTTACAGAGGGGGGCAAAATAACTTTTGCAAGCATTTTTTTGCAAAACCACTAAACCAGGAGGAATTCAACAAAACCAAAATACAAAAAAAATTAACATTTTATCTGTTGTTTGTAACCGTGTAGTAAAATATTTGTAACCAATATTCTAACCAGATTCAACTATGTATAAAAAGTTTTGCGTCAAAACCAACCGATGCGGGTACCAATCGATAAAATTTGCAATATTGATAAAAATGATTTCCCCTCTTTTTTCTAAATCACGTCGGGCACCCTCTCTTTTAAGAGATTTAAAAAAAAATAACATAAAAAGCAAATCGTGGTTATCTATTGTTTGAACCAAAATAATTTTTAAACCAAAATAATTCAAAATAAATCGTGGTTTTGAATTATTTTGGTTTAAAAACAAAGAAAGAAAAAAATTTAAAAAAAAATTAAAAAAAATAAAAATAAAACACAAAGAGCAGAAGAAAAAATAAAAAAACAAAGAGCCGTTGGCGCTCACCGCAGCAAATTCTGTGCAACGTGTATGCCAAATTTATATTTTTCCGTGAGAGCGACGCTCGGTGAGTTGATTCCCCAACCCTCTTTCTTTTCTTGTAATCCGTCTAGGCCAAAGACACACCCCAGATCGAATCCCAAAGACCTCATAGCTTTGTTGAGATAATGATTCCGATTGTCCGACAGAAGCATCTGGCAGAAATACTACAATAGTGACGAGAGTGATTCAGTAACCATGCCAAAGACTGAGAAGAAGACGAAGACTGATCTCGAGAAGGGCCCGGAGGACAACTGGGACAAGCAACTGCCAAAGGCCATGAACCCGAAGTTTGTGCGTTTCGAACCTTCTCAAAGAAGTTAATTGGCATTTATAGATTGTTTTATTTAGAAATTTTTTCTGTTAATAAACATATGTTTGTAAATAAAACCGAAACACGGTGAACAGTGCTTTCGACCGTTCTTAAAAGAGAGGATCTAATTTTAAAAACTTAGGAAAGGGCCGGGCAGCGTGTTTGTTTAAATTACCGACCCGTTTTAGACCCTGCATCCATGAGCATTTGTTTCTGATAAAATCTTTTGAAAAATATTTTTTTTCATTTGTAGATTTTTCTGTCGTCAGGCCACATTTTTTATGTCCTTAGCTCGTACCGGCAATGGGTTGGCAAAAAATCTAGGGTTCAGCGCCCCCCCCCCCTCCCCGCCTCGCGGGGATCCCCGCGGGGGTGAACCTGGGGGTGGCCCCCGACCCCCGCCCCCGAACATTTGTGACCCCCGTCGGGGAGTAAATCCCCCGCCCCCGACAGATTCTGCCCCCGACAATAAGCAAAATTTATCGTTAAACGCGGAAAAACGTTCAAAAACAACACAAATAGGCAAAAAACAGAGCAAAATACGAAAAATTTAATCAAAATATGCCTCGGTTTTCGTTTTATGATAAAATTGACACCTTTTTTTCTTCTTTTTCATGGGACTCGGGGGCAATTACCCCCGTCCACGCCGACTTCTGCCCCCGACGGGGGCAGAATTCCCCCGCCCCCGACACCTCTGCCCCCGACTACCACCGTCCCCGACCCGATACAAGGGAGGGTTCGAACCCTAGTTGAGTCCTGTTTTTTTGCTGTTCATGTTTGCAATATCCGTTGACGGCGAAGCTCCTCCCCCTCATCGTTGACCCCTTCATTCGGTAATGCTACGTCAGCTGTATTTTATAAACACCGATTTTTTGGTCATTTTTTACACTGTTTATTTTTATCTACGCATTCCCACAATTTTTTTGTTTTCATATTTCAAATTTTTTTTCCAAAAGGAGAAAAAAACGCGAATAACAAAAAAATTCGTAATCATTCGTGGCCTCCACGTGTGCGTTCTTTGTTGACTTTTTCATAGACGCCAATCATAGAAAACGCCTGATAACAGCCTTTTTGTGGGAAAAAATCATGGTTAGCTGGCTGGAAGCGAGAGAACAATGCTCGTCTGCGGAGTGGTCCCTTTCCCTCTCTCCGCATTTTTTGTGGTGTTGATGAATGCAACGTTGCATTGTTACGTGTATCGTCGACGTCTCTGCTGCTAACTTTTTTCTTTTCTACTTATTTTAATTTTTGTTGAACCCTCGTCGGTTGTATTTATTTCTTTGACGAAAGCCACGTCGGGTAAACCAACCATGCTGCACCAACCGTTGCCGCCCGGCAGCGCCTACGCCCAGCCCCAGCCCCAGCCGCCGAATGTGGAGTCTACGTGGCAGCAGAACCCCACCTGGTCCCCTGCTGGCTTCCCTACTGCTCCTGGCATGCCTCCGGGGGTACCCCAGGGCTACGGACCTCCATGCCCACCCCAGCAAGCGCTTTTCCCGCCCTCACCTGGCATCGGGAAGCCTGCGCAAGGCTTTCAGTCTTCTCCCGCCTCCAACAATCAGCAGCAGTACTTCTCGAGTCTGCCTAGCGTCGTTGAAGTCTACGAAGAAGACCGCCAGGTGCGATCTGGATTTTTCCAGACGGGATTTCCAACTGCTGATTACCCTCCGCTCTCGACAACCCCCTTTGAAGTTAGGGATACCGGAAATGCGAATCCAAAGTTTCTGAGGTCTTCGCTTTATTCCATTCCCGTTAATCAGGATTTTCTCAAGACCTCAGCGCTGCCATTTGTCCTGGAAGTCTCCCCCTTCGCGCAGCAGTCCTCCTCCGATCCCGGACTGCCGGTCGTCGATCTCGGCGAGCTGGGACCCATCCGTTGCAACCGGTGCAAGGCCTACATGTGTCCCGGAATGGAATTCATCGACGGTGGAAGAAAGTTCCGATGCGTGTTTTGTCACGGCAAAAATCCGAGTAAGTGGAACCCAAATATTTAGTTTTTACCCAATTTAACTGATTTTTTGCAGTCCCCGACACGTATTTCGCTCACCTGGACCACACGGGTCGTCGGACGGACATCCAGTTCCGTCCTGAGCAGTACCTGGGTTCCTATGAATTCGTCGCTACCAAGGAGTACTGCCAGGATGCAAAGTTTCCCCAACAGCCTGGATTTTTGTTCTTCCTGGACGTGTCTTATGCAGCGATGCAGAGTGGAGTGGTGGCTGCTTTTGCGGCAGCCGTGCCTCAGATTTTGAAGAATTTGCCCAGGTAAGCAACTTTTTTGGGCTAAGGGAGAAATTTTTTTTTGGTATAAAAATTGTTTGCACGCATATTTTTTAGACAAAAATTATTTTTACGGTGACATTTTTTATAAAAAAAATGATTAATGCATTTTTATAAAAAAAAATTAAAAAAAACTAAAATAAAAATTTGGAAAAAAAAATTTCGTAGTAATTGTTTTTATAATTTTTTTTACATTTAAAAAAAATTTTTTTCACGAAAAAGCATTTTGTAATTTTTTAAGCAAAAAAAAACATTTTTTTTTAATTTTACAATTTTTTTTATAATTTTGAATAAAAATTTCAAAATATTTTTTTTGCATTTTAGACACCCCGGTGCCGAAAAGTCATCCATGCGAGTCGGATTCATAGCGTACGATCACATGATGTACTTCTACGACCTGAACAGCGACTCGGTGCACATGCACGTTGTCAGCAGTGTTGACGACGTCTACACGCCCTTCCTCGAGGGACTCATGGTCCCCGCAGACAAGGCAGAAGCTGCTCTTCAGAGGTTTGAACGCTCTGCGCCTTTGCCCATCCTATATTTCCCATTTTTAGGGTTTTGGTATCCATCGCAACAGATTTCGCCGACACTAAAGTCAATGACATCGTCCTCGGTCCTCTCATCCACGCTGGCCTTTCGGTTTTCAAGGATTTTGGTTGCGGGGGAAAAATATTTATATTCTCAACTGGGATCCCAAATTTCGAAGCACCGGGAAAACTGACCGCGCGCGAAGATCGGAAATTACTCGGCACGGACAAGGAAAAACCCCAACTGGAACCGGCCAATGAGTTTTACCTGAAATTGGGCGACGAGTGCATCAAGGCAGGCGTCGGCATCAGTCTCTACCTTTTTACGACTTCTAGCGTCGACCTAGCGACCATTGCGCCTGGAGTGACTATTTCGGGTGGATCAATTTATCACTATCCATTTTACGATAATTTTCGTGACGGAGGTAAGTCAACAAAATCTGGGCGGAAAACTAGCTAAAATTAAAAACTAGTGAAAAAATAAGAAAAATGTTGTTTTTTGGATAAGCAAACATCAAAACGTCTAAAAAACTTTTTACACGAAAACAAAATTCGTTGTAAGACAACAAAAAAAGTTTTTATATAAAAACAGAGGTAAAAAAAAGATAACGATCGTAAATTACAAAAATAACGATATGTGAAATAAAGTACAGTAAAAAGATAACGATCTCAAATTACAATCGCCTAGGGTTTCGACGCGAATTTGTATTTTCTATTACTTGGTTACGGTATTTTTTTGTTTTTGTTACTTTTTTAACGATTTTTGGCCTAAATTTTGTTTTTCCCAAAAGATTGCTTCTATTTTCGTATTTTCTTTCCCAAAACGGATAAAACTGGGTTTTTTTTCAGAGCGCTTCACCCGAGACCTTATCCGAGACACGAGTCGCTGCATCGCGTTTGACGTCATGATGCGCATCCGTACGTCAACCGGCATCCGGCCTACAAACTTCTTCGGTAGCTTCTCGATGCCCAACGCCACAGACATCGAGCTAGGCGTCCTCCACGCTGATTACACTTTTACGACCGAAGTCAAATACGATGACAAACTTGACGCCAAGCAGCCGGTCTTTGTCCAGGTGGCCACGCTGTTTACGAGCTGCAGCGGGCAGCGTCGGGTCAGAATCCACAATCTGTCGCTGGCGGTCACCGATGACTACAACGTCCTCTACAACAACGCGTACATGGACACGATGGTTGCGTACTTTATCCGGGGCGCGGATCGACTTGTACGCGAGAAAAATTATCAGGTAGGCCAGGTGGGACATATTTTGTAAATTTGGAGTTTGTTGGTTTTCAGGAGGCAAAAGAAGATCTGGCCCAACGCTGCGTGCACATTCTGGCCACTTATCGAACAAAATGCCGGCCCCAGGCCCCGCCCAGCCAGCTGCTCTTTCCGGAAACGCTAAAATTGTTGGCAGTCTACGCGAACTGCGTGAGTCGGAGCGACGCCTTCCATGGAGGCAACGAAATGACTGTCGACGAACGCATTCACCTGATGGCGACCGTGCCATCCATGAGAACGGATTTCGCTCTTCGGTTTTTGTATCCCCAGATCGTAGCCATCACCTGGCCACAGTACTTTGAGTCCGGTGCCTCTCCCCCGGTGATCCGGGCTGCGATGGGTTTTTTTAGCCCCGATGAAATCTACTTTATTGAAAACGGATTTTTGGGCATTGTCTGGATCGGAGAGCGCGTGAATCACGATGCTATTCGTCACCTCCTGGGCGTCGATTCCATTCAACAAGTTGGAGAGGTGGGAAATATTTTTTTTTATTTCAAAAAAAAATTAATAAAAAAAACTAATAAATTTTTTTTTGTTATGTACTGAAATATTTTTTAAATAATTTTTATTTTTATTTGAAAATATTTTTATAATAAAAAATGTAAAAAAAAATTTATATAATTTTGTAAATATTTTTTTATTTATAAAAAAACATTTTTAAAATAAATTTTTTTTACTGAGGTTTTAGCACACACGACTCGTCGAACTCGACAATCCCCATTCCCGAGCCTTCCACGCTTGGCTTCGCAACACCACAGCCCAGCGCCCGTTCAATCCCAAAATCCACGTCATCCGGCAACACGACAGGACGGAATCATGGGTGCGCAAGTTCCTCGTCGAAGACAAATACGCCAATGACACACTCTCGTACCCCGATTTTATATGCCTAATGCATTCCAAAATTCGAAAGCTTTTATCGTGATTTTTTTGTGGGTAAAAAGGTAATAATAAATGCAAAAAAAGCAGCTCCTTCGCCTCGGGGCTCTTATGTTGGGCTCCGACATGTAAATATTTTTCTCAGCGTTCTTTGCGGCTCATCAAATTGACGAAAAATTGAAAAACTCAAAAAGCGCGGAAAATTAAATACAAAAAACGGCATTTAAAAAATTTCGCGTCAAGACCATCAATTTTCGTGTCAAGACCAACAATTTTCGTGCCAAAACCATCAATATGCGTAATGTATTCCAATCAAAACATAAATATTTTTTGTACAAAATTTACGGTTTGTACCCCAAAAATATCAAAAAAACTAAAAAAAAAACTTGGAGCAAGAAACGTTTTGCTTTATTGGTGTTCATTATCTTTAATCAATTCATAATTTCAAAAATGATCAGATGCGCCTTTGGTGCCAATTCTCTATTTCGATCCAAACATGGCAACTGCGCAAGTTCAAACCCACAAATTCGTAAAGCGTTCCAAATTTTTTCATAGATGTATCGCTTTTTCGACATCACCGGTATTTCGCTCCTGATCGGTATTTCACTTCCCCAGATTTTTATTGTTTCGTTATTCTTATCGTTACTTTGTGTTCAACATGTGCTTTGCGACATGTATAAATATTATTAGTATATATTTACATTTTTCGCGCCAAATTTTCTGGCTCCAGAAGAACAAAGAAGTGTATCTGCTCCTCTCAGTGTTGTCGGGTTACCCGACCCGACCCGAAAATCCTCTACGTTTATGATTTCATTTTATTGCATGCGTGTATGCCAATCTTAATCAACGTTTGCAAATACGGAAGCAACAACGTGGTGAAGAGATGGAGGGGGCATTCAGCGCTTTGCCAAATGGAAGTTGTAAAAAAATCTTACAAATCTTAGTCACAGGTAACCTAAGATCTTAAACACTCTTACGAGGACGGCAAGGGCGTTTGACAGTTTTTGGCGGCTTGCACGGCGGTTTCGTGGTTGTTGGTTCAGGCGCCTTCGTCTTCTTGGTTTTTGGTTTTCGCGTTGCGCGAGGGGTTGTTGGTTTTCGAGTCGTCGTCGGGGTTGTTGGTTTTCGCGTCGTCGTCGGGATTGTTGGTTTTCGAGTCGGGACATCGTCAATACACATCATATCGTCATTTTTCTGGACGGCAAACACACCTGCCTGGAGAATGAAGAAAGTTGTGAGGAGCATGAAAAGTACAAGTGAATTCATGTTGAAACGAGTGTTGATTAGGATGCCCAACAATGCTTCTTATATATTGGTAAAGCGATCTACCGTGTTCCTGCCACGATGAAAAGTTTACAACACGTTGCAAATCTTTTTTTTTGCAAAAAAATGATATTACATTGGCCAGAATCGGTAACATTAAATCAGTAATACTGTCATTGTTATTATAGGAATTCAGTTTTCAGCATTGTGAACTGCTGCTTTTTAGAAATGTAATAAAAAAAGACATAAATTCTTGCAACGTATTGCAAACTTTGAATCGTAGCAGCTTCTGTAAAGCGAATGAGGCACTATCATGCATATCAATGAGACCGAAGTCTACGGCCCCGCAAACCCCAACCAAAATTTGAGTAAATGATGCTTTTGCAATTTTTTCATATTTTTTCAAAAAAAAAATGTATTGGGGGCCGAGCGGGGCTGGAAGGCCCCGAGGAAATCTGCACCCCCCCCCCGAGACCGGCCCCGATTTGTGACATGCCTGGTACACAAATCGAAGAAAAAAATTTTTTTGTTTCATTTTGGAAAAAAATATGCTTTTTGTAAAAACAAATTTACTCCACGCGCGCGCGCTCATAAAATGCAAAAAAAGAGCATAAAAACAAGAAAAATGAAGTTCCTTGAAGAAATGTGTTTTCGTGTAAAAAAACGCATTTCGTGTCAAAACAAAAAAATTAGAATGAAAACTGTTACATGTAAATTGAATTCAAGATTGTCGTGCGCATTATTTTCATTCTTTCACTTTCTTCCGTTTATTCTTTCTGTGCAATTTCCGTTCGAACAATGTCAAAAGATCTCGAGGTAGGTTGATGCATTCTTTAGCCAAAGTTCAATCGATAACTGAACTTCCAGGCGCTAAAAACGAAGGTACGTGGTGACGTGGCCAACGAGAAACGCGCTTTTTTCGCCGCTCATGCCTACTACGATGAAGCCATCCGTCTGTCGCCCCGGGAAATGGTATTCTACTACGACAAAAGTCTCGTGTTTTTCAAACAACGAAAGTACAACAACTGCATCGCAACCTGCGAGAAAGCCTTGAACGTGGGATCCAAGGACAAAAAACTTGTCTTGAAGTGAGTTTTAGTTTTTGGATTTTGTCAAAAAAACAACTTTATTTGTTTGTTTGTTTTAGAGTGATGCGTCTCATCGCGAAAGCCAGAGCGAATCAGGGAGAAAATTTGGGAGCGATCGATCGACTGGAAAAGGCTTTATCAAATTACCGAGGACCGATTTTCGAAATCACAGGGATTATTGCTTATCCGCGACCGACACCAACTGCAGTTCAAGCATATCGGCTTCCCCTGAACCCAAAGTACGCTTTGAATCTCATTTGCTTGCACCTGGAGATCCCCTTGGATGGCGCACGTCTCCGAAATCTGGCATTTTCGTCTCCGAGTATGATGGCCGGATTTCTTGCGTTTCTGACGTTTTACGAGATTGTTATTCGTGATTCCGATGATGTCTTTTTTGTGAGTTTTTTCGTGTTCCAGTCCGTCTCGAGTCGAGATTTAAGAGTCGGAGCCGATCGTTTTTTTTTTCAAAAGAGTCGACTCCGAAGAGTTGCGACCACGGTTGAGCGAACGTTCGTTTTCGTTCGCGAACAAAAAAACGGCTGCTCGCTCTTTTGAAAAACAGGCGTTTTTTTGTTTGCGAACGAACACAAACGTTCTCTCAACGCGAACGGTATCGACTCTTTTGAAAAAAAATGTACTCTTTTTTGAACAAAATTCATTATTCTCAATTTTGAATTTTGTTGTTCAAAATTAAATTTTTAAATAAAAAAAATTAAAGAATTTAAAAAAAAAATAAAAACTAAAATTTTGGTCAAAACGAGCCGATTTCGAGTCAGCTCCGATTTTTCTTAAAATTGGAAGAATGGTGTTTGTTAAAATTAAGTATGCTTTTTTCAGTTTTCCCGGGACACGAATGCAACCCCCCGATATCCTGTTTACACCATCAAATGGGCCTCATTTTCCTGGATGACTCCTTTTATCGCCGATCTGACCATCTCTGGCGAATATGGAAAACCTCAGAAATGGGTGTACGAAATGCTCCCCAAAACTGGAAACGTTTTGTGTGAGTTTAATTTTTAGGGTGCGCGAAATCAGGTAATCGTTGTCAACATTTTTTAGGTTTCTTCCGTTTTTGGATGGCGAATTGGATCCACGAACCCATGCATCCCAACGTTCTGCCCTTCATCCGCCGTCAGTTGCCCAATCTTCGCACGCTTCACGGCCCCGTCGAATTTTTCTTTGAACTTCCGCCGAATCCTGCCGAACCCAAAAAGTTTGAAAACGTCAGCCTTGTTGTTCCCCGTTTTTTGGATCTTCCTGTGAGTATTTTTTTGTGATTTATTATATTTTAATTTTTTACTTTTCGTTATTTATGTTTTTTTCGAGTTGCAGAAGCTTTTTCAAACCAAACGGTTTACGTCGACTACGATGGAGTTCGAATTCGTCCAGCCTCCAAACGGCGGTATCAACTACGCTAGCAACTTTATGACTTTTTTGAAAAAGTTGACAATTCGGTAAGTAAACTGTTTTTTTTTGTATATTTATAAAAAATGAAAAATTATTATAAAAAAACTTTTATTTTTCAAAAAAAAACAAAAAAAAGAAAAGTTAAAAACCAAAAATCGCAGATCAAAAAAAAATTTAAATTAAAAAAAACTTTATTTTGCAGGATGCCCGAAACTGACACCCTGACGATTCGGTTGCCAGTCTTGAATGCGCGATTCCCAGCTTCTGACTTGGTCAAGCTTTTGCTCAAAATTTTTTCTGGCTTGCGTTATTTGCGTCTGATCGTCCACCCATCTGCCTTTAAAAAAATTGTGAGTTTTTTTATTTATTGGGTCAAAAAAATCCCTTTTATGCCCCTTCGAATTTTTTGTAGTTTGGCGGTTCAAAAAAATCCGAACAAACTTTTGAACCCCCTAAAAACGTTGCTCGTTTCAGGAATCCTACGACCGCAAACGCCTGATTGCCGACAATGCTTTTCTGATGCGTGAAGTGAAGAAAATGCCGTCCCACCTCTGTGTTCACTTCGACTTTGACGAAACCGCCGAGTTTGTCGACTTCAATGCCGGTTTTGCCCAGTTGTCCATTGATGTGCCTCGTGGCTTTACTCTTCTCGATCGCAGAAATCAAAAATCCATGAAGTCGCCTTCTGCTCGCCTAACCACAAAGAATTACAAGGTTGCCATGTGCCATGGCAACAAATTCTTCACCTACGATGTTGTTCTCAAGTAATGTGTTTGGTCTGTATTTTTTTTCTGTTATTGTCAAATTATTTGAAAAATCGTATGTTAATAATAATAATGTGACAAAAAATGCTACAAAAAATTTTACGATTAAGAAAAACGGTCAATTACATATATTGTTCTTTTTATCCCCAAACCGTCAAAATTCCGGGTGCTCGGATAAACGACATCGCACCCGGCTGATGTGAGACATTAGCTGAACAAAGGACAAAGGATGTCGCATCTCCGCGCGTTTTCGCCGGTCAAGACATTAGCCGTAACGACCTGCGGCGCTCACAACTTGCGTCCGTCAATA
Organism: Turbatrix aceti; assembly: GCA_963969345.1. Taxonomy (NCBI): domain Eukaryota; kingdom Metazoa; phylum Nematoda; class Chromadorea; order Rhabditida; family Panagrolaimidae; genus Turbatrix; species Turbatrix aceti. The sequence goes on along the minus strand of OZ017769.1, from coordinate 2,773,126 downwards.
AATCAAAATTCAAAAAAACATCCAGATCTCACAATGTAAGCTTCCCGCCAAAAAATTGAACGTATTGTATGGATAAAAAACGGCGATACGACAATTCGGCGACGACCAAATTCAGCGACAACCATGAATGACCGGAAAACTTACTTTTAGTGCCTATTTTGTATCGGAGCCAAACTTGGCATACTGACTAATTCGACCACGCTGATTCCAAAAAACACAAAACTAGAGCGCGCTAGCAACGCCCAAGGGAGATACGGTATATCTAAGCCTAAACCTAAGCCCAAAACTCACGACTAAGCGTAAGCCTAAGCCCTAAACTAAGCCTAAACCTAAGCCTAAGCTTAAAGATGTAATTAGCCCCCATTTTGTAACCCCCAATTGACGAAAATTGAACTCAAAAACGCCAGAGAACACTATGCGCGCATAATGTCCCCCCTTTCAAGTGCGCGTTTCCCCTTGTTTTTAGGCTTTTTGGATGCTTGTATCTCGCTTGAGCGCTCTAATTTTGTGTTTTTTTTGGAATCGGCGTGCTCGAATTAGTCAGTATGCCAAGTTTGACGCCGATACAAAATAGGCACTAAAAGTCAGTTATGCCGCTGGGAATTAAAGCTGGCTTGATGTCTGATTGTAGTACTGCGACAAAAAAAATCAGTTCAGATCAGATAGCAGCTAATATCCTCAATAAAGCTGTCGCTGATTTTGTCCACATTTTCTTGGGCGATCGCTGGTTTTGGTCATCGCGGAATTTATTGTGGTCGCTGAATTTGGTCCAATTGGTCGTCGTCGAATTGTCGTTCCGCCCCAAAAACGATAGGAACGAAAGGATGTTTTTGAAAGAAAAACAAAAACGCTGCCAAAAAGAATGGTGAAAGAGAGAAACAATATTGCGTTGGCGCAGTTACGTTTTCGCCGGTTGATCGCCTGTCTGCTGCCCGAGTTTCGTGCAGTTTTCGTTGAAGCAATGTCGAGGGAGGTGAGTTTTGTTTATGATTTGTCTTCCCAAAATTTTATTTATTCTACAACCCCACTTTCAGGCTCTTTTGGCGAAGGAACGCGGCAATGCGGCCTACAAAAACCGTGATTTTGGCGCTGCTCACGCTTATTACGATGTTGCCATTCGTCTGTCGCCCGAGGAGATGATTTTCCACTTTAACAAAAGCGCCGTTTTCTTCGAAGAACGCAAATTTGATGAGTGCATTGCTGCCTGTGAAACTGCCTTGAATTTGGGTTCTGGAGACAAAAAACTCATCGAAAAGTGAGTTTTTTAGACCTCTTTTTGTTTTTTGAGTTTTTTTTCTGTTTTCAGAGTGAAATCTCGCCTCGCAAAAGCCAGGAAAGCCCAGGACAAGGGTGCCAAAGCGCGGGAAGGGATTTCTAAGGCTCCGGCAAAGTCTCTGAATGCTGAATTCGGCAACTTGAGCACTATCATCGCCAAATCCGAATCCCTTGCACAATGTTTACGTTTCGAAGCTCATCCCGTTGCTCATGGCCATCAAAAATGACGACGTTGCCGGTGCACGTCTTCGAAATCTCGTCCTTTCGTCCCCAAAAATGTCGGCCGCCTTCGTCGAATTCGTCCGGCCGTTTGAGTTTACGGTCCGAGATCTGGTTTACGTCCATTTCGTCAGTTTTTTTGCTTTTGCGCTTAAAAACCTTTCAAATGTGTTTTTTTTCAGTTCGGACAGGAATCAAGCTGGGTTCCGAACGTTGAAGCCCGCTACGTCAAAAAATGGACTCCTTTTTCGTGGATGGCGCCCTTCATCGTCGAACTCTCCATCTCTGGTGCTCCTCCGAGAGGCTGGCCTGCAAAGTGGGTTTACAACGTTCTTCCGCGAACAAGCAAAGTTTTGAGTGAGTTTTTTCGGGATGCCACGATCCATCGACGGATCATTGGCATTTTTAAGCGTTCTTTCGTCTTTGGATCCCAGACTGGATCCACGAGCCTCTACACCCCAACGTTCTGCCTTTCATCCGCCGTCAGCTGCCGAATCTCAAGATGCTTCATGGCCCCATCGATTTCTTCCTTGAAATTCCGCCAGATCAAGTGAAGAAGTTTCAAAACATCAGCATTGTCGTTCGCCGGTTTGCGACTCTTCCGGTGAGTTTTTGTTTGTTTTGCCGGTCGTTCGGAGACTGAAAGAGAATTAGGCCTAAAATCGGGGGCTAAAAAACTGGCATAAAAATTCCAATAATCAAAAAATAGCAAAAATCGAGTTTTTTTTTACGTTTTCAAGATTTTTCTGCGATGAACAAAAATTTCGTTGTAAGACAACGGAAAAGTATTTTTTGGATAAAGAACGACAGTAAAAACATAACGATCACAAATTACGATCGCGTAGTATCACGACACGAATTTTGGTAACACAACGTTTTTTCAGTGTTACTTTTTTATGCTTTGGTTACGATCATTGCCGGTTTTTTTTTCTTGAATATCGTTTCGGGCTTTGATCTAAAATTTCTGACCTGGACCAGTTATTGGCCGTGAATTTTAGTTTTCACTATAATTTTTTTCACTTTTTAGACCCTCTTCAAAACCAAGCGCTTCACCTCGTCTGTTGTCGAGTTCAAATTCATCCAGCCTCCGAACGGCGGTGTTGACTATGCCAGCAACTTAGTTTCCTTTTTGAAAACGGTGACATTCCGGTAAGCCATTTTTTTTAGTTTTTACTATTTTTTACTTTTTTAAATACTTTTTTTGCAGCATGCCGGAAACCACCAACTTCGTCATCAGAATGCCGGTCCTGAATGCCCGTTTTCCCGCTGGCGACATGGTCAAGGCTTTGTGCACCGTTTTCCCAAACTTGCACATTCTGACTCTGTGGATCAAACTGGATTCATTCAAGAAAATCGCTGCCTACGATTGCAAGCGTCTGACCGATGACTACACTTTTCTAAAAAAAGAAGTGAAGTCGATGCCATCCCGCCTCCATGTCCGCTTCCACTTTGAGGAAAACGTCGAGTTTGTAAACTTCAATGCTGTTTATTCAAATTTGTACCGGAATGTGCCACGTGGCTTTACTTTTCTCGGTAGGGAAAATCAAAATCCCTGGAACCCGCCGTCTGCTGGCTTTATCAACGATAATGACAAAATGCCCATATGTCACATGAACAAGTTTTTCTCATACGAAGTTATTTTTGAGTGATCAGGTTGTGTTTTGATGTTGGCCCTGTAATTTTTATTTTTGACCATTTTATCATCTCTACTGTTTTATGATGTTAGACAACCGTAAAGTGCCAAACTGTGGTAGGTGTTTGATTTGAACCGCATTTTAATGATTTGTGAAAATTCATAACAGATTTCCTTTAAAAAAGTAATTATCAAAAAAATGCTTTTTTTATTATCAAAAAAAAAGTAATTATCAAAAAAAAAAGACTGCCAAAAATTATTCAAAAAAAGTAAAAAGATGCAGAAAAACCAAATTGTGTTCATCGATTTATTTTTTTGTGTTAAATTTGATGTCCTAAATTTATAGTAAATAAATTCATTTATTGCGTCCTTGATCGACAGGGATAACATAATCGTGTCGCGAAAAGCGATCGAGTACTTGAATGCCACATATGTGTATCGACAACTGTAAACATGCACACATAATTTATTATATTTTTTACCGGAGGGCACAGAAAAACACTTTTTTAAATCTCGATTAATACAATGACAATACAAAGGGGGATGATAATACTTCGAAGGTCGCTTACGACCGGACAAAACTTTTTTATACAACATTGATACAGAGAAGAAATGGGCACGCCATTTGAAGGTGCTTCCATGGCGTGTCTGCTTTCAAGTGGTTTGGCATGCTATTCAAAAATAGAATGCCAAGCCCACACGGATAGCACGAGACGCAGGTGCAATGCACGACTTTTTGCAAAAAAATAACAAAACGTTATGTTAGAACGTATCGCTTTCACTGAAAAGTTGTACTCAAAATTCAAATCCTGTAAAAAGGAACCTCGCTTTTACCCCCCCTTGTAACTAGAAAATTAAACGTTCAAGTGGATTTGAATAGGTTATTCGTTTTTGTCGATGCAATAAAATTGGAAATTTGATGGCAGTAAGCAGATCAAATCAGCTCAATAGCATTCGGGTCAGCTACAACGTCATCCGCAGTCACACTTTGCACGTTCGAAGCGCGAACGGCTTCAGGTATAGTCGGATCAAAAAATCCAACAACAATTATGTATGTGTAGTGACGAACTTCTTCATCTACCCACAAAACTGTGCTAATGTGTATCAGCACAGCAATGTGCTGACTAAAACCGACATTTTGAAATACACTAAAATACCGACAATACTGCGCGCATCCGACAATACAACTGCCTAAAAACTGTTTCCAGTATCTGTCGGCATGACCGGTTTTAAGCCACTTCCATATGATGACCAGCCCACAAGGAATGTAGTTAATGCAGCTACAGTACATTGGGTACCTGATGATGTAATTCAACCACTAAAAAAGTGTCTCTAAATTGTAAAACGAAATGATTTTTACTCACTATGCTCAAAAATTTTGCCTTGTCTGTACAAAGCCGCATCAAAAACATTGATTTAACTTCCATTCCAAAAGTGCATTCTTGGGATAGATAATTCATGACAGCAAAATGCGAATGGAAAACCATGATAGCTGGAGCCAGATTGCTGCTGTGGGGCGGTTTAAAGAGGCGGAGCCAAGCCGAATGACAGAAAAAATAAAGTATCCAATTAATGTTCAGAAGCAAAGGTACGGAAAACGGAAAATTAATTAGTGCATAATCACAGAATGGAAAAACAATGGTGTCATTCTAAAACCGTTGCTCTGATAGAAATATAATAAAAACTGCAAAATTCTAACCTTTCTAGCGATCCCCGTCAGAACTGCATCTTCGTATGCCACCATTGATCCGATGTAGAAGAACATTGCAAGGTAGGAAATGTAGATGAACGGATTGTGACGTACATCGCTGTGCTCGTACGCCTTTCGGATGCCAAGCAAGACAAAGATGCAAAGAATTATGATAAAAATCTGGAAATAGCTTACAGCCGCAAAGAACCACATTTTTGTGATGAACTGCCACCATCAACACCAAAAGCCTTTACGGCATGCATGCCACACCAATTTTAGGAGGCGTCGGCATAAGATTTGTGTGGTATTGGTTCGGTTGTAAGCGCGGTAAGGGTGCGTCGTTTTCAGTTTGGAAGAGTTAAAAATGCCAAAGCCTCCTGAGCAAGGCTCGAGTCGAAACAGGTGATTTCAAAATGTGCACTGCTTTGGTCCTTGTTATTTTTTATTTTGAATAATAAAAATAAAAATTTGCAAGTTGAAAATTTTTTTAACAAGCTTTTCATTTTTAAATTTATTTATTGCTTCTTCGATCTGACTGACACAACCTATATTTTGTTGTTTCTGTTAACAATTTTCTGAATTATACATGAGCGCAGAAAACCTGGAGCAACCAAAATCACAATATCGTCGGCATCAAGATTTTTTGTGCCTTCAATGACACGGGATACATAGTCGTGTCGCGAAAAGCGATCGAGTACTTGAATGCCACATATGTGTATCGACAACTGTAAACATGCACACATAATTTATTATATTTTTTACCGGAGGGCACAGAAAAACACTTTTAAATATCGATTAATACAATGACAATACAAAGAGGGATGATAAATATGAGAGTATAATACTTCGAAGGTCGCTTACGACCGGACAAAACTTATTTATACAACATTGATACAGAGAAGAAACGGGCACGCCATTCGAAGGTGCTTCCATGGCGTGTCTGCTTTCAAGTGGTTTGGCATGCTATTCAAAAATAGAATGCCAAGCCCACACGGATAGCACGAGACGCAGGTGCAATGCATGACTTTTTGCAAAAAAATAACAGAACGCCATGTTAGAACGCATCGCTTTCACTGAAAAGTTGTACTCAAAATTTAAAATCCTGTAAAAAGGAACCTCGCTTTTACCCCCCCTTGTAACTAGAAAATTAAACGTTCAAGTGGATTTGAATAGGTTGTTCGTTTTTGTCGATGCAAAAAAATAGGAAATTTGATAGCAGTAAGCAGATCAAATCAGATCATTTGGTTCAGGCGTCTGTCTCAGTCACACCTGGAACGATCGGAGCGCGAGCGGTTTCAGGTATAATCGGATAAAAAAATCCAACGACAATTGTGTATGTGTAGTGACGAACTTCTTCATCTACCCACAAAACTGTGCCAATGTGAACTAGCGAAGCAGCGTGCTGAATAAAACCGAGATCGTGAAGTGCATCATAATACTGAAAACTGTACTGCGCGCATCCGACAATACAACTGCCGAAAAACTGTCTCCAGTATCTGTCGGCATGACCGGTTTTGAGCCACTTCCATATGATGACCAGCCCACAAGGAATGTAGTTAATGCAGCTACAGTACATTGGGTACATAATGATGTATTTCAACCACTAAAAACATGTCTCTAAATTGTAAACCGATATGATTTTTACTCACTGTGCTCAAAAATTTTCCATTGTCCGTACAAAGCCGCATTGTAAACATTGATTTAATTTCCATTCCAAAATAGCATTGTTGGGATAGATGATTCATGACAGTAAAATGCGAATGCAAAACCATGATAGCCGGAGCCAGGTTACTGCTGTGGGGCGGTTTAAAGAGGCGGAGCCAAGCCGAATGACAGAAAAAATAGAGTATCCAATTAATGTTCAGAAGGTAAGGTATGGAAAGCGGAAAATAAATTAGTGCAAAATTACAGAATTTCAACGATCCCATTGGAAAAATGATGGTGCCATTCTAAAACCGTTGTTCCCATAGAAATATAATAAATACTGCGAAATTCTAACCTTTCTAGCTATCGCCGTCAGGACTGCATCTTCGAAAGCCACCATTGATCCAATGTAGAAGAACATTGCAAGGTAGGAAATGTAGATGAACGGATCGTGACGTACATCGCTGTGCTCGTACGCCTTTCGGATGCCGAGCAAGACAAAGATGCAAAGAATTATGATAAAAATCTGGAAATAGCTTACAGCCGCAAAGAACCACATTTTTGTGATGAACTGCCACCATCAACACAAAAGCCTTTACGACATGCATGCCACACCAATTTTAGGGGGCGTCGGCATAAAATTTGTGTGGTATTATTTTGGTTGTAAGCGCGGTAAGGGAAATTATTATTTGAGCGGCCCGGGCCGGTATTTTGAGCGGCCCGGGCCAGACAGTTTTTTTATGGCCTTCGGGTATTAGAGTTGAAAGAAGCAACAATACTTGTTTACCAGTAATAGCAGTATTATACACACAATATCAATGCACGGCACTTAAAAATAAATTTAAAAAATCAAACGTGTTTCTGATAATCATGATATGATATACGATAGTAATCAACCCATATCAGTATCAGTAATCTATCAGTATCGGTCTTACTGATACTTATATCACTATTCGTATCAAACTCTGATCATTTGCAAGCAAGATTGAATAATGGTCGTTCCTGTGTCATCCCAACAAAGTTGGCAGTACAAAACGAACAGGTGTTTGTCCATTCTTACTTGTGCATGCTGCAAATTCCTGTCCATGCTGCAACAGACGATGCACAAGCAGCTCATTTGAATCGTGTTTGTTATTTTCTGTTCATAAGCACGATTAATAATGTGGGCGTTCCTTTATCTGCTTATGTTAGACAAAGTTGGCAACACAAAAAGAATATTAGTATGTCCGTCCTTACCTTTGCATGCCGTAAATCAATGACAATTGTGGAACGATTTGGCGATGGAGATCTGACTCATTTGACCGCGCTTTGTTATGTGTTCTGTGCATGCTGCAGTTTTTATTTTAAACGCGGTCAAAGAATATTATTAATTATAAATATTTTTTAGAAAATGAATGCAAAACAATGCAGTAATGCACATGAAAAGTCTGACGCTGCAACCCTGAAGTAAGTTTTTTTGGTTTTTTTTACAGTAACCGAGCATTCCTTTTTAGAGTCATTTTAGAGGCAAAAAATCATAATCATAAAATCAACGAAGTGATGGCTAATTTGTGTATCGGAGTTCAACGCCGTCCCCTGAGCAACGCATATGCTTCGAAGCTTATTCCTTTGCTCATGGATGTTTGGAAGGGAGATGAGGCTGGTGCCCGTATTCAAAACCTCGCATTTTCGTCGCCAATAATGAGCTTCCACTTTGTCGAGTTTATGAAGCGCTTTACAATTATTGTCAATGATCCATTCAGTTTCAATTTTGTTAGTTTTTCAGTGCCAAGTTTGCACAACCCGTAATTTTTCATATTGCAGTGCGATTCAGAAGATACGAACAAATCCATGTACTGTAAAAAACGACAATACTTCTCGTGGATTGCTCCGTTTATTGTGCAGTTGTTGCTCAACGACAGTACTGAGGATGAAATCCTCGGACGAAAAAACAACGTTCTCTGTTAGTTCTTTTTTGGCCGTTTTGTGTTCAAAAACATTTATGTACGTTACATATTTTAGATTCTTTTGGACTTATGTTGGCAGACGGGATGATCGATCCTGTCTTCACTAACGTGCTACCTTTTATCCGCCGACAGTTGCCAAGTCTCCGTAAGCTTCATGGCCCCATCGAGCTTTTTCTTGAGCTTCCGAAAAATTCTGTGGAACCACAAAAGTTTGATGTCGTTACAATCGTTACTCGCCGTTTTCCGCACTTTTTAGTGAGTACTTTTTTCTGCACAAACCTTCGTTAATGCAATTTTTTACCAATTTTAGAAACTTTTTAAAACCAAACGGTTTATTTCGACTGCGATTGAGTTTAAATTCGTCCATCCTCAAAATAGCTTTAACGATTACATTATTGCATCAACAGTTCCAACTCCAAATACGTTTTTCAACTATTTGGTTTCTTTTACAAACTTTCTAAAGAAAACAAAACTGCGGTACGTATGCTATTTTTGTTTGTTTGTTTTTTATCATATCCGTTGTAGTTTTCCTGAAACACAGAAAATGGTTGTCAGGCTGCCGATTGTGAGTGCAGAAGTCGCAGTTTGTGACTTGGTCAATGCTTTGGTCAAAGTTTTTCCTAAATTGACCGAATTGACTCTTGACATCAATAGACCTCCAGACGATAAAGTGGTATGCATTTTTAGAATTGTATTTACGTTGTAAATACAATAATTGTTTGTTTTAGTACTCATTCAGAAGCAAATATCTAGAAAACAATCGGATGTTTTTGATTCAAGAATTGGAAAAAATGCCGTCTCAACTCAATGTTTGCTTCCACTTTGAAGAATACGTTAAGGTTGCCAACTTTCGTGTTGATCGTTGTTTCCACTCGAGACATTATCGAACTAACCTGCCTCCTAGTTTTACTTGGGGACAGCATTCTGACCCGTTATTATGTTCAAGAAAATCGGTATCCAGCATTTTTGTCAACCGTGACAGCCGTACTCCTGTTTGTCATGGCAACAAATTATTTCACTATGAAGTTATATTATTTCATTAATTTGTAAGTATTATCCTAGAACTCGCCTTTTGTATTACGGATTCAATTTTTTACAGTCAGAGCTGCTTCGACAACATCCATGGCTGTTTTATAATTCAATTCTATCTAAAAACGCACATGCACTGTAGTAAACATTATTTTTGTTTTCGTTGTTGTTTGTTGCATTGTCTGCCAAAAAGTTGTGTTTTGGCTTTTGATGAGTTGTACCCAATAAAATAATTTTGAAAAACTCGTGTTTTCAATGTGGCAATAACATTTTATTTTTAATTTTTTTTTCGGATTCTCACTGTGACACAGCGCGAATCGTGATACCGGATCGCCATGAAATTAAACGTGAAAATCAGATTTTATAAATTTATAGCAGACCAGTTACCGGATATCCAAATTATGTATAGAAGTCGTTCAAATTTTCGTGTCACTCAACCGTGGGCCCCGGGATGCGGCGACTCGCGGCGGAAGCACAAACACGTCGCCATAAGAAAAAAGACTCATCCGCAACCGCTCCCATTCCTCCGAAGGCCAAGAAGGACAAGAAGCGTCAGGCTTCCCCGCCGACCGAACTGACGAATGCATCGTTAGAAAAAACTGACGAATTCGTCAGAAAAAAATGACGATCGTGTTTTTCTCCCGCTTTTTCGCCCCCCTGCTTTTTGCCGTTCGCCTCACCCTTTTGTGCCCTCCGTGTCCTATATACACAGTTTACATAACAATTTATCACAATCAAACAAAAAATCAACGACTTATCACAATAAAAAGATCTGTGGTGGCAGTTGTCGTCTGTGGTGGCGATGTTGCTTGTTCGTGCCTGGCGTGTAGTCCGTCGCAGAAGTAGACCAGAAACCGTATCAGCCATTGTTGAGTCATCGTTTGAAGATCATCATGTCGTCGTCGTCAACGTCGATTTCACCGCTGCCCCTTGATCGTTGATGAAGCCGATTGGGCCTAAAAATCAAGAAAGTTAACTCGGATTTCAAGTTTTTTCCAAAAACTTACATTTTGCATGCAGGCAAGGATGTCTGAAGGCTGTGTGAAGTAATCTGAAAGCTTGAAGGACTTACTGAATACAAAATAAAACCCCAGCCGTTTTTTATCAAAAAATTTGATGCCAACTGCCTTTCAATCATTTTTCACCTTTTTTTGCAATTGTGAAGCCAAATCTTGGCAACCCAGCTGTCGCAGCGCAATCCTACCTAACAAATCGCAGAACTCTCATGGCACAATCGCATAAAACGGAAAAAAAATGATTAAAACTTGGTTGGTATACAAAAAATAGTGAAAACGCCCAAAACTTGGAAAAATTCAAAAACCCACGTCGGTGGAGGAAGGTTCGCTCGGATAAGGGTGCCGGTAGGTTGTACATGCTTGGAGGGTGTCGCCGGAAGAGTCTGAAACAAAACCAAAACAATTCACGCTAAAAAACAACAATTACAACACGAACGCGAAAAAAAGAACATAGACTAAAAAAGAACAAAGTTGGGCTGATCAAGCCGAGCGCTGCGACGCAACATTCGTGTTGAGACTCCTCAACAACGGAAAAGTCGCAGAACGCGCAACTTGTAAAATTAATTGGACGAAATTTATTTCTAAATTCGAAAACTTAGGTTTTTGAATAGATATTTGTAAATTTTTTGTTTTGACAAAATAGAATCACGTATTGTCGTTCGAACTGGGCTACTGGCGTTTTTCAAAATTTTCATTTTTGACAAAATTAAAGGAGGTGTACTAGAAAATTCATTACTTGGTAAAAAATAAAGTTACGCATGCAGTTAAAAATGAATTCGAAGCGCAACAAAATTCTCTATCCAGTAAAAATATGCACATGCTTCATAATAATTTTCAAATGCCTGAGAAACTCAAGCTTCCAAAAAATTTTCCTGAAATATGAATTTTCAAAACTTTTTCGAAGCGTAATCCAAAAACTAAAATCGGCATCGCATTCTACAGTATCTTTTACATCTGGAGCGATTGTTTCAGAATTTTATATTTTTTCCGCGCGCCAGTGCAAATTTTCTCCTGAACCTCCCTTTTTTTGTTGAGCAAATACCAAAATTTTTCAAAGTAGGGTTTGGTAAAAAAATCGGCATGGGTCGCGTTCGAAATGCATTTACGCGAAAAAATAGGATCCGGGGCAGAAATGAACGCTGAAGCGAATGGCGTACTCAGTTTTTTAAACTGAGTTCTAAAAAGTTCCGAAAACCTAATTTTTCTCAGAAATTTCATTTTTTTTGAAACTTCTAAGGTGATAAGGTATACTTTTTTATTTAAAATCAGTTAGAGAATTTTGTTCCGCTTCAGAATTGCTTTTGTTTGCCTTCCTAGCTCATTTTGTTTATGCGCTGCGATTTTTCTACCATACCTCCTTCGATTTTGTCAATTTTGAACGAATTAAAAAAAAGAATTATGTCAGCATAAAGAACACCCCTGAAACTGTCTGCAAACAAAGTTTCATAAAAAAAACTGAATTTTGGGCTGAGTTACATTTTTTTGTAATTTGGTGCGAAATCCACATCCTCAAAATGCATTGACTCGCGCGCGCAACATGCGAAAGCCTCGGCAGTCTGGTGCGCTTTGGAGCTCTGGACAAAAGTCGGTTGAATTTAATTTATTTAAAAAATTCAAAACAATGAGCGTTTATTGTCTATTGTCTTCCTTTTTTTGGTACAAATAGAATCAAGCATCATCTTTCTAATGAGGCGATTCCCGTTTTGCAAAGTTGGCATTTGTGACAAATTTGAGTAGGGTGTACTAGAAAAATCATATTTATGTACGTAATAAAGATCGAAACCCAATCCAAAATGCATTCGACGCGCAACAAAATTTTCTTTCTAACAGTTATATTTAGTCCTACCTTAAGAATTAGGCAAGTGCAAGAAAAAATCAAATTTTTCAGACAAAAATTTTGTTTTGAAAGTTTCGAAACGTTTTCGAAACCGGATCAAAAAACCAATATCAAAATTAGATTCCGCAGCATCTTTTACGTCTGAGGGCGGTGTTTCAGAATTTTTTCTCTTTCCGACGCGCCGGTGTATAATTTCTCCTGAACCCTACTTTTTTTGAGTTCCAGGCAACAAAAATTTTCAAAGTAGGGTTCGGCAAAAAAATCAACAAACAGCGCGTTTGTTATGCATTTTTTTGCAAATTCAGCCTCAGGGGTAAAAATGAACGCAGAATACAATGATGCTATCAGTTTTGTGACTCGGGTTCTAAAAAGTTTCGAAAACCTAATTTTTTTCGGAAATTTCAATTTTTTCTAAACTTTCAAAGTGACAAGGTGTATATTTTTTTTCAAAATTAGTTAGAGAATTTTATTGCGCTTCAGAATTGCTGTCCCACGCATTTTTAGCTTTTCTGGTTCATTCACAGCGTTTTATTTACCATACCTCTCTCAAATTCGACAATTTTGGCCGATTTCGGCAGTCAAAATTGTTCGAACATTTGTATTTTTGCTTGGCAAAAAACTAGAAATGCCGAATACAATAGAAAAACACCATAAAAACATTTTTTGTATTGCGGGATTCGAACCGCACACCCTCAGCTTCGCAGTCCTACCCCCTACCAGCATCGCTATTTAGGATTGGGGGGGGGGGAGGACCAGGAATGCACACGCGCGTCCTGGTCCTCCCGCGACTCCAACAATGGCGGGAAGCCCACCCCCTTGCGCGCGCCGCTTCCTCTCCCAATTATTGTTTTTTGTTCGTTTTTTTGTTTTTTTTTGTTCTTTTTTAGACCCCCGATTCCTGCTTAATTTAGACTATTGTTGTTCGACTTTTTTGTTGTGTTCACGGGATAAAGTTCTCTCCCACTACCTCCTCTTGGCTACACGCGCAGCGACGAGCTGTCTGCCCACCCCAACCCAACCACCTTCGACCAGGATTACCGTCCCGACACGCTGAGGGCGACTCATCCGGTGAAGTTTCATTTTCCCTATTTCTCGTCCTTTCCTACAATTTTCAGTGGCAGCGTCACAGGGAGGTCCTGATCAGGGATGGGCGAACAGCCGTTTTTTTTGTTCTCCAACAAACACGAACGCCAAAAATTGAATTTGTTTGCAAACGAACTCGAACAAACACGATCGTACATCAAAAAAAACCCAATATTTATTTGTTTGATGATCGTTCACGTGAATGTGCGCGTTTTTCTCTCGAAGTTCTGGATTGAGCCATCCTAAAAATACAAAAATGGTACTTACAGGAACTAGGTTCATTTCATATGCGCACAACCTGCGAGAACCAAGTACGCGTCGATTTTTTCGTTTGACGCAAAAAATGCTGTCCTTCGTCGTTTTCTTTTTTTTACCATTCGGTGGCGTCTATTTTTTTTCTCGCGGTTCTTATTTTTGTCAGTTATTTTTTATACGATTTTATAAGTCCAATTTTTGCAGGTGACCATGTGCGGCTATGATCCTAATGTTCGCTACATCGCCAGGAAGCGGCGACTCGCTGCGGAAGCACAAGCACGTCGCCAGACAAACACCGACTCACCCGTAACCACTGAAGCCAAGTTCGTCGCTGAGGAAAAGCCGAACGAAGTCAAATCTGAGATCGTTGACGAAAGCGTCGTCGAAGCCAAGCAAGAGCCCAAAGTTACCCCGGCTGATTACGAGCTCCGTCAAGTCGTCCATTCTGAATCCACGAAAGAAAATGTTCAGATTCCTCCGACTACGGGTAAGGGCAAGAAACGCGGCGCCGCTGTCGATGACAAGAAATCGATCGTCAAGCCGAAAATGAAGTATCGTGCCGAGTCTTCTGATCTCAAGATTCGACTTCTGGGCGACATCTAGACCTCGCAGCCTGCCATCTTCGTGTATAGACCTGAATTGGCTTTTGTGATTCTGTCTGTAACTCGTTTTTCTTGTAGATGCAATTTTCAACTATAAACATAATGTAGAAAAAATTTTTTGAATTGTTTTTTGGGTTTGCAGATTATCTGGGGTTAGGCGCTTGACGCACTGGAAAACGCATGAGTTGACCGGAACAAAATTTGTGAAAAATCACGGTTTTTGATGCCTTTTTTTGATCACAAACTCATGTTTTCACTTTTTTGTCCATAGATTTTCTTGGAAAAGTTATCAGAAAAGTCGTCAATCATGGAAAGAAATGAAAATAAATATCCAAACAGAACGATGGAAATCAAAAAATTATAATCACAAAGAATGAAAAAGCGTAAAAACTATGATATTCTCGAAGCGAAAAAAAACGGTATCGCCCGCGGTACGTTTTGCGAAAAACAACCCATTTGATATCGCAGTGTCAGTTTTTTTTCTTTTCTTTGTGTGTGTAGTAAAAAAAGCCCAACGATGTCGACGGAGGTGAGTTTTTGATGACTTCTTATACGAAAATGTATACAACTCTACTTTCAGGCGCTGAAGGCGAAGGAGCTCGGCAATCGCGCCTACAACAAGCGTGATTTCGCCGTCGCTCATGTTTTCTACGACGCAGCCATCCGTCTTTCGCCTCGGGAAATGGTTTTCTACTCCAACAAAAGCGCCGCGTTCTTCGAAGAAGGCAAATACGATGACTGCATTGCTACCTGCGAAACTGCCCTGGATGTTGGCTCTGAAGACAAAAATCTCGTCGAAAAGTGAGTTTTTAGGCCTATTTTGGTTTTATGAGTGTTTTTTTTTGTTTTTCAGAGTGATGACCCGTATCGCGAAAGCCAGGGCGGCCCAGGGCAAGGAATCTGAAGCGTTTACGTGGGTGCAGAGGGCTTCTTTGATGAACGATGGTCCCAAAATCGACAAGGAAGCCCCTTCCTTGACGATTAGGCCCATTTCGGCTGAACGGCGTCCCCTGAGCACAGTTTACGTTTCGAAGCTCATTCCATTGGTCATGGATGTCGACAAAGCTGGTGTACGTACGCGGAACTTGGCTTTATCGTCCCCGATAATGTCGGCCTGTTTTGACAAGTTCATGGAGCCGTTGAAGGTCGTCGTTCGCGATCACGTCGTCGTTAACATTGTAAGTTTTTTTGTTCAATTTTTTTGTTGGTCGAATAATTTCTCTTTCAGTGTGGTCGGGGATCAGATCCTCTGGTTACAAAACCAGTTTACGACAAGAAATGGGCAGCTTTTTCGTGGATTACGCCGTTTATTTACCAATTGTCCATCGATGGCGCTCCTCCCGATTGTCGAGCTCCGAAGTGGTCGTTCGAGATGTTACCGCGAACGACCAATCGTTTGAGTAGGTTTTATTTCTTTGGCGTTAAAAAAATTTAAATGACCGATGAAAAAATAAAACAATTGTATTTTTTGTGTTTTTTTAGCAGGGTTTCGACCGCTCCTGAGCGGGAGCGGAGCGAGCGCAAAGTTTTGAAGATGCCGGCTCGAAGAAAAATAACTGATTGAGTTTTAAAATATTTTTGGTGTATGCTCCGGCTTATAAATAATTTTAAAATTTTTTTCCAAATAAATGTCAAAAAATTTTTTACAATCTTTCTGTGTTTTTTGTAGAAGAAAAAAGAGCGATAATAAAAAACCCTGGTTTTTAGATTTCTTCTGTCTCTGGATTCCAATCTGGGTTCACGATCCCCTCGATTCCCGTGTTCTGCCTTTCATCCGACGACAGCTGCCCAATCTCCAGAAGCTTTTTGGTCCTATCGATTTCTTTCTGGAGCTGCCACCGAATCCCCCGGAGCCAAAGTTGTTCAAAACGGCCGTTCTTGTTGTTCGCCGGTTCCCGGATCTTGTCGTGAGTTTTTTTTCTGTATGTGCAATGCTGTAATTTTTTTCATGGTTTTATAGAAGCTCTTC
This sequence comes from Turbatrix aceti, assembly GCA_963969345.1. NCBI lineage: Eukaryota > Metazoa > Nematoda > Chromadorea > Rhabditida > Panagrolaimidae > Turbatrix > Turbatrix aceti. The sequence goes on along the minus strand of OZ017769.1, from coordinate 2,756,928 downwards.
AAAACCAAGCGGTTTTCTGCCCCGGATTTCGAGTTCAAATTCGTTCAGCCTCCAAATGGCGGTGTAAATTTTGCCAGCAATTTTACGACTTTTCTGAAGAAGACGACTGTCCGGTAAAAAAACTTTGTTTTTTTTCGTTTTCAATTTTTTGTTTTTTTTTCAACTTTTGCAGCATGCCCGAAACTCACAAGATGATTGTCAAGATACCGCTTTTGAATGCCCGATTTCCAGCTGCCGACCTGGTCAAGGCTTTATACACCGTTTTTCCAAACTTGCGTACTTTGGAACTCTGTGTCAAACTAGAAACCGAGGATATTGTATGTATTTTTTAAAATTTAATTTTGCACGCTCAAATGAAAAATTTACGACCCGGTTTCAGGTTGCCTACGACTTTGACGGCTTGGTTTACGACTACCTATTTCTCAAAAAAGAAATGAAGAAAATGCCACCCCAACTCGCTGTCAAATTCAGCATTGAGGAATCCGTTGAGTACGTCGACGAAGACGCTGCTGAAGAGAGCTACGACTTTGAGATGCCACTTCACTTTACCTTGCTCACTCCATTCAACCAGAATCCATACAAACCGATTTCCCGAGGCATCGTCAGCAAGAATGGTTACGATCCCGTCTGCCACGACAACAAATTCTTCACTTACGAAGTTGTTTTCGAAATGTTTGACGTTTTACCACACCAGTTATAATATATTTTGATCACGGACCACAGGGAGACCTCTGATTGGTTCATTCGTGTATTATGACATTGTTTGTGTAGTGATAAATAAATAAATAATAAAAGTTATCGTAAAGAAAGAGAAACTGTTAGAAAAAACGAAGGGTTTTGATAACTCACGGTTTTTTGGAGCGTGCGCGCTCTTTTTTGATTTTCTTGAGGCGAAAGAACCGTAACCCAAGATTGCGTCGATTGCGCGCGAAAAGAGTTCATTTGACAACCCAGTCAGGCTGCGGTTTGTCGTTTGTTGTTCTTCGGTCTCTTTTTTTTGTGCGCATTGTGTTTTTACGATGTCGGAAGAGGTAGGCTGATTCTTTTTTGTCCTAAAATGTTGCAACACTGTTTTCAGGCTCTGGAAGCGAAGGAGCGCGGCAATGCTGCCTACAAAAAACGTGATTTTGCCACCGCTCACGAGAATTACGACGAAGCCATCCGTCTTTCGCCTCAGGAAATGGTCTTCTACTCCAACAAGAGCGCCGTGTTCTTCGAAGAGGGCAAGTTGGATGACTGCGTGGCTGCCTGTCTGAAGGCCTCTGGACGTGGGCTCTAAAAACAAGGATCTCGTCTTCAAGTGAGTTTTTTTAGGCCTATTTTTGTTTTTTTTAGCTTTTCTGTTTTCAGAGTGATGAATCGCATCACAAAAGTCAAGACGACTCAGGGCAAGCATTCTGAATCGCGTGTTTGGTGGGAGAAGATTGCGGTGATGCGTCAATATCCCTGGGTCGATAAGCTGATCGCTACGAAAGAGGACCAGAATCCGGAAGTTGCAAAACAGATGGCTGGTTTGAGCGTTGCACCTCGTCGGCGTCCTCTGAGCCTTGCGTACGTCGATAAGCTCATTCCTCTGATCATGGATGACTCGGATGACACTGAGACCGGTAAGCTTCTCCGTGGCCTGGTCTTCTCGACTCCGCTCATGTCCATCTGCTTTGGCAAGTTCATGAATTCCTATCGGGTTCTCGTCCGTGAAGTTTCTGATATTCACATCGTGAGTTTTTCTTTACCTACTTTTTTACCCGGGGTTTTCAATTTTTTTTGCTTGTTCTCCTTTTATTCGGTTTATAAGGAAGAAATTATCGTTTTTTATCGGTTCCCATAACGAATTTTTGATAAAATTGGGCGTAAATAGACAAAAATGGCAAAGTTCAATAGGTTTTTTATCTTTAGCTGCTTTTTCTAGTTTTTTGCGATCGTTTTTCTATGTTTTGAAAAAAATCGTGTATTTCGTTTTTTTTTGCTTGTTCACTGGAACTTTTTAGATTAACTCATTTGACGTTGACAATCCGTTTGGCGGTCCCACGTACATCAAGAAATGGGCTGCTTTTTCGTGGATTGCGCCGTTCATCGCCGAGCTGTCCGTCGACGGGGCTCTCTGCCCGGAATGCAAGCCGCCGAAGTGGGTGTACGACATGATTCCGCGATTGAGCAAGGCTTTGAGTGGGTTTTTTTGATTGTTTCGATATTTGCAGTCATTTTTGCTTGCGTTATTTATAGCCTTCTTCATGTTTTGGATCATCGACTGGAACCGCGACCCTCTGCATCCCTGCATGCTGCCATTTATTCGACGTCAGTTGCCGTATCTTCGGCGCCTTCTTGGACCTGTGGATTTCTTCCTCGAACTCCCCCGTACCCCTCAGCAGCCGCAAAAGTTCTACGAAGTCGGCCTCGTTGTCCGCAAGTTTGAGCACTTTTCCGTGGGTTTTTTTATGATTTGACGGTTGTTTACGTTTTATTTCGGTTTTTAGGAGCTTTTTGAGACGAAGCGTTTCTCCGCGAGCATTGTTGAGCTCAAATTCGTTCAGCCTGAAAGCGATGATTTCGATTATGCCACCTGCTTCACGGCTCTCCTGCAGAAGACGACGATTCGGTGAGATGACTGTTTTTTATTTTGAAAACATTGTTTGAACCATTTTTTGCAGCATGCCCGAAACTCACAAAATGACACTCCGCTTGCCGCCTCTGAATGCTCGTTTTCCCGTCGGTGACATGGTCAAAGCTCTTTGCACCGTTTTTTCCGGCTTGGTTTCTCTGCAACTCAATTGCCGTCTGAATGAAGGCGACGAAGTTGTAAGTACTTTTTTTTCTTGCTGTTACGATCAATGCTGCAAAAAAATCAAAACATTGGGTTACGAATTACCCAAAAACTGAGTTTTCGAGCTGCGTTTTTTTGTTACGATAAATTTTATATTTAATATTTACGGCACATAATTTTTTTCAGGCCCACTACGACAAAGACCGCCTGGTCAGCGACTACGCCTACCTGGTCAAAGAAATGAAAAAGATGCCTCCTCACGTCTTTGTCAAGTTCTACCTCGAGGAACACGCTCTGCTCGCCAACGAAGCCGCTGTCATCGAGCTCGTCAACCCGCGCCCACGTGGCTTCACGGCTATCACCCCCATGAACCACGATCCGTGGAACGCCGACTTTCCCGGCCTCGTCTGCAAGGATCACGACTATCCCGTTTGCCACGGGAACAAACTGCTGCGTTACGAGCTTTTGATTCACTGCTGAGCGTGTAACCGTTGTTTTTTACCTGTAATCTATCTGTTTGAACTTTGAATTTTGGTACATTTAACTGGTTTGATGTACCGTAACTTGTTGGTAAACGTTTGAAATAAATGAAAAACGTGAAAAATGAAGAAAAAAACTAGAAAAAGTCAAAAAAAGAACGAATTAGTATAAAAACGGTGGATTACGGTACTTTGCGACTCTCGAAACGAAAAAAATGCAACTTTGATTTTTATGTTTTTGACGAATGTTTTTTTACTTCCTGGTTAGGAATTTATTTCTTTTCCTGTTTTTGAACGACTCTCTTCCCTGTTTTTTCCCATACTTTTACGACACGACCAAAGGGTAAGTGAGCCAGCCTACCAGCGCGGTCATCGCCGCCGCGGCCGCTCGGCTGCTGTTGCAACGGAAGACTGCGTCGACGAGGTGCACGCGTTTGTTTTTTTGTGCTTTCCTCGTTTTTTGGTTTTTTGCCCCCCACTGATTCAGCAATTGTTCGTTATCCACGCCGTTTTTTTCAGGTAATCCAAAATGCAAGCCCTTCGCGACAGATTCGCAGCGCTGTGCCGCATCGGAACGCCAACGCTTGGACGAATCACGGCAAGCGATGAGAAGAAGGTCGTCGTCTACTCGGAGTGGACAACGAGGTCGCCGGAAATGAAAAAGTCCCTTGTCAATGGAGCAATCACGGTCGTCGATCCGGCGCTATCAGCGGTTCTGGCGACGACGAATGTCGCCGGTAGCATCAGCGAGTGAGTTTTTTATGCCTGGGATTGCGTCATGTCATTGATGGATTCGAGAAATTTTGCGCGACTGCACTGTTTTTTATTCACACAACGCCAAAACTTGGGGGCTTCAAATTTTTGGTTTTTGGAGGTTTTTGTTACGATTTTTTGTTGAAATTGCCTAAATTTTTTTTTATTTTAATTGAAACTTGTAGTATTTTTCCTTTTTTTATAAAATCAATTTTACGCTTAAAAATTATAAAAGTTGCCGAAATTAGTGTTTTTTTTTGCAATTTTTGGGTTTTAAAATCAAAATTAGCCTAAATTTTTTTTTTACGTTCTGCATTTCGTTCAGGACAAAGAGTGGCCTAAAAATCAAAACTGCCCTAAAATATCCTTTTTTACGTTCGAAATTCGTTCCAGGACCCAAACAGTCGCGAGATCATCCAACAACACGATATCTGCGATCCTGACCGTCATCACGGACGGCAAGGACAAGAAGCACTACGTCCACTCCGTCGACGAGACTTCCAAGGCCACGGGTGCGACTTTCAACCTCAACGCGAAGAAACTCCACGGCAACATCCACCGCAGCGGCGAATTTGGCGGACTCCTGCTCAACCCGACCGGCACTCACCTGCTCTACACCGCGGAACGCCTCTCGAAGCCTTCCGAGTTCTTCGACGGCGATCCGGAAGCCAAGCAGGTCGGCGAGAAGTTTCTGTGGAAAGAATCTTTTGGCGAATCGCTCCCTGAAGTCGTCGATCCCGTCGTTTGCAGTCTCGAACTCGCAAAGGGGGAAGTGACTGTTTTTGACACGCTCCCGGAAGGATTGTTTCCTTTGAGGGTGAGTTTTGGGGTAAAAATGTGTTTTTTTTTTGAGAAAAAAATGGTTTTTTTAGAAAATATTTTCCCCGGATGGGAAATCGGTGGTCGTGGACGCGATCCAGGCTCCCTACTTCAAACTTGGCCACGTCTACTGCACGAACCGGCTCCACACGATCGGAAAATTCAATCTGGCAGACAAGAAGTTTACCAAGATCGCAGCTGACGTCCAGGGCGTCGAAGCCCTGTTCTACGACCCTGGAGGCAAGCTTTTCGTCTTTTCCCGGAAAAACAAGCTAAACGCTCACCAGGGCGTCTATGGGCTCTACGAAGTCCCGGAAGACGGAAAACTCGTGGATACCGGTCTGCCTGATGTTTTCCTGCCCGCTGTCGCCGAACGCTCCTTCGCTGCCGATGGCTCGCTGATTTTCTCGGCTCTCATCAAAGCGCAGACCACGGTTCAGCGATTTGACTTCAAGTCAAAGAAATTGAACCAGTTGTCGCCGCTTGGGGTTTCGGATGTGCTGCTGGATGTTCAGGGATCGCTGGTGCTGGTTCAAAGGTCGTCATCGACAGTTGTGCCGGAGTTGCAGCTCGGGAAGATTTCGACTGATGGAAATGTTGGTTTTTTTTAATCGGACAGGCCTAAAAATTCAAAAATGGTCAAAAAAGTAATAAATTTATGTTTTTAGGAATAAAAAAATGAAAACAAAGTTTTCATCACTTTTATAGAAAAAAATCGTTGTAAGACAACAACAAAAAGTATTCAAAAAAGATAACGATCGTAAATTACAGAAATAACGAAAAATTAGAAAAAAATACAGTAAAAAGATAACGATCACAAATTATGATCGCGCCGTGTCACGACACGAATTTGAGTTGCGATCCAAATTGTGCACATGACTTTTTTTGAACGTTACTTTTTTCTTATTTGATTACGGTCTTACTATGGTTTTTTTTACTACTTTTTTTTAAAATATTTTTTGCATCGGAGTTGGCCTAAAATTTCATCCCTCGAAGTTTTTATTGGTCAATTTTTCTTTTTTTTTTGGTAAAAAATATTTTTTAACTAAAAACGTTTTATTGTACATTTTTTGCTGTATTTCGCTTTACAGAACAAATTTATAGATCAAGTGGCAGCGCATTTCGCAGGATTCCAAGTTCGAGATCAACCACTCTCTCCTGGAAATCGGCACTCACTCCTTCGTCCTCGTGCCGGACCTTCCTCCGAACACCGGTCCTCTGCCGCTGGTCGCGATCATCCACGGCGGCCCGCACTCGTCGTGCCTCCAGTCCTGGCCCCGCCGCACAGCCCTGCTCCTCCTCCAGCTGGGGTACGCCGTGCTGCAGACCAACTACCCCGGCTCCATCGGCTACGACGAGCCCTACGTCCAGCAGCTGCCGGGCAAGGTCGGCGAGCTGGACGTCGCGTTCATCGAGAAAGCCATCGATGACACGTTCAAGGAGCTCGGTACGCAGCTGGCGACCAACCGACTCGCCATTGTCGGCGGCTCGCATGGCGGATACCTGGTCACCACCCTCGGCGGAAAGAATCCCGACCGGTACAAGGCTATCGTCTCGCTCAACCCTGTTTTGAACCTTCGGAGTGGGTTTTTACAATTTTTTGATGGCATAATTGTTTTTGAAAATTTTTTCAGCGATGTACGACATCACAGACATCCCCGACTGGTGCGCGTTTGAGGCCGCAAGTGCCGAGCTCCCAACCGGAAACATCCCTCCCGCGGTCGAAGCTGAGATGCTCAAACGATCTCCCATCGTCCACGCGCCGTCGATCAAGGCACCGTATCTACTGGCAATCGGCGGGAAAGATCTCCGCGTGCCTCCGCACTTCCGCTCGCTTGTTCGCCAGCTTCGCAGCAACAAGGTGCCAAACAAGGTGCTCTTCTACCCCGATTCCAACCACGCGCTCGGCGAAGTCGATGTCGAAGCTGACGTCGTTATCAATTCGGCACTTTGGATCTCGCAGTACATTTGAGTGCGCGGGACTTGTGATTTCGTAGATTTTAGAAGGATAAATTGAAACTTGTAGTTTCGTCATTGCGGTCACTGAATTTTAAATAACACACAATGATGTTCAAAAATTCGTTGTTAGACAGAAAATAAGTATTTATTTTGGTTGAAAACGACCGTAATCTACGATTGTGTTCGGGCAACGCAGACCATAATTTTTGATTTCTCCTAGCCCAACACCCGCCATTTTAAAATGGTCCTTTCTGTAAATAAACGTTTTCTTCGGATACTGTAAAAAATTTAGAACAAAATTTCTTTAAAGAAAATTAGAAAAAAATATTTTGCACAAAAAAACACATTATTGACTCTATGTTTTGCGCATAAAAAAACACTTTCATGCGATTTTATCAGCATTATGACAAAAATGCGTTATTTTTATTCAATTGCAAAATTCGATGTTAGTTGTAAAAATCGAAGTCATGAGAAAAGTTGTAAAATTCGAAGTTGTGAAAAAACGAATTTGCAAAAATCGTAGTTGAAAAATTGGAAGTAATGTCATTCAACCGAATTGAACCGGGGTCTCAAAATGGAAAAAAAGTATACAGATGGACAATAATAGACGCACTAGACTATTGCAACTTGTTTGTAGACCATTCACGCTGAGCAATAAACTCTTTTTTACTGCAGTAGCGACTGACATTGGGCAGTCAGACCTTCCCCTTACTTTTTGCTGCCAAAACGTCAATTTAGTTCGTGTGGTTACATACCTTTATTTTCGCCCAAAAATCAACTGCGCAAAGAGCTTCTATCATTAATGCTACCACCCTGCCCACGCCGCTGACTGCAGTGCTGCTGCGGATTAACTTCCCAAAACGTCTCCCCTCCCTTTTACACCGTGCGTGCATAGGTTCTTTTTCTCTGTGTCTCTTCGAATAATGCAATGCGAATGATTTCGCTTGGCGCAACAAGCGTTTTGCGTAAGCAGATGGACAAGAGCAGTGTTTGCGGATCATTTTTCATAGTTTTTTTTTTGCGTAAGCAGAGAGACAAAAGCTGTCTCCGCGCATCCTTCTTCCGCCCTTGCGAAAGCTTGTGGATGGATCTCAATAGTTTTTGAAACGTACGTTCATAAGCTGTGGCATGAATAAAAGTCGGTACTCCTGGTAATGCAAAAAGGATTGGTGTACGTGATCAGGTCCAAGACGGCACCCAAAAGAACAAATTTGTAAAATATTGACTCTTGACTTTTGTTTGCATATATGCATTTGTCTGCCCGAGACAGTAAATCACAGCAAAAAAAATACCAGCGTTTGAAAGACCGTATTCGGGTGCATTTTTAAGCGGCTTAGACAATTCATTGACTTATTGGTTTCACCACAATAAAATTTTTATGATAACTGTTGAAAAATATCCGCATTTATACCAACATTTTTCCAGGGTGGCGAAATCTCCCGGGAGATTGCATCCCGGGAGAAAATCTCCAGACATTCTTCCGAAATCTCCGGAGATTCTCCCAAAATCTCCCGGAAGACCCAGCTTGCCAAAAAGCGTCCAATAATGTTTTTCTTCTTTAAACAATTAATTAACGACACAAAAATCAAAACGGACAGTTCTGTTCTGTTTCAGCACATTGCAAACGCATTTTTGTTTACAGCAATTTATACAGGGTGCGGCAAAAGTTCGTGGACAAACGTTTTTTACCAAAACAACTATACCAGGGGGAATTGAACGAAACCAAAAATTTGACACATTAGTACAGGTATTAGGAAACAATTGGTATATAGGACTTTTAGCTGGCTGCCGTTGGCGGCGACCCCGAAACACAAATGTGTCAAAAAACCTTAAGCTGAGCGCGCCGGAGGTGTTTTGGTGACATTTGGTTCCCTTCCCTGCGCAGCAACTGCGTTAGCAGCTCTGTACTTTGGGGATGTTTAGTACAGATACCAACCTCAAGGATTTCCCATACGCCGTATTTTATCGAAATCAGATGCGGACGGGAGGGCCATCAATCGGCAGGTGTCCAAAAGTTGAGAAAACGATTTTTTTGCCCCTTTTTCGAGTTTTTGTCTTTTGCGCCAGGGTGAACTGTGTTTTATGGTTTGTTTTGGACTGTAATAGAGCTGCTAGACCAGATGAATTAAATTGGTAACAAAAATGCCGTCTCGGGCACTTTTTGGCGGGTATAGAACCCCAAATCCATAAAAACAAGGTATATTTTGCCAACGGCAGAAACTAATTTACAAATTATGGGTAACTGGGGGGTTTAATTTTTTCTGACAACATAATAGGTTGCTTGTTTAAATAAAATTGTTTGGACAATTGTGCACTTGCTCCCGGATTAATAAGACAAAATAAGACCCTGACGTGCGGCGGAGCGCATAAAAATCAGCATGGTGTTTGGGCAGGTTGATCCCCGCCAACGGCAGCCAGCTAAATGTCCTATACGCCATACCTGTAATAATGCTACAAAATTTTGGTTTTGTTTAATTCCTTCTAGTTTAGATGTTTTGATAAAAAAACGTTTGTCCACGGACATTTGCCGCACCCTGTAAAAACTCCGGGGATTCTCCGTCGAAATTCTCAATTTTTTGTTTAACGGAGAAAACATAAAAAAATTTTGAACGTGTATAGAATTGAACCGGGGTCTCAAAATGGAAAAAAAGTGTACAGATGGACAATAATAGACGCACTAGACTATCGCAACTTGTTTGTAGACCATTCACGCTGAGCAATAAACTCTTTTTTACTGCAGTAGCGACTGACATTGGGCAGCCAGACCTTCCCCTTACTTTTTGCTGCCAAAACGTCAATTTAGTTCGTGTGGTTACATACCTTTATTTTCGCCCAAAAATCAACTGCGCAAAGAGCTTCTATCATTAATGCTACCACCCTGCCCACGCCGCTGACTGCAGTGCTGCTGCGGATTAACTTCCCAAAACGTCTCCCCTCCCTTTTACACCGTGCGTGCATAGGTTCTTTTTCTCTGTGTCTCTTCGAATAATGCAATGCGAATGATTTCGCTTGGCGCAACAAGCGTTTTGCGTAAGCAGATGGACAAGAGCAGTGTTTGCGGATCATTTTTCATAGTTTTTTTTTTGCGTAAGCAGAGAGACAAAAGCTGTCTCCGCGCATCCTTCTTCCGCCCTTGCGAAAGCTTGTGGATGGATCTCAATAGTTTTTGAAACGTACGTTCATAAGCTGTGGCATGAATAAAAGTCGGTACTCCTGGAAATGCAAAAAGGATTGGTGTGCGTGATCAGGTCCCAGACGGCACCCAAAAGAACAAATTTGTAAAATATTGACTCTTGACTTTTGTATGCATATATGCATTTGTCTGCCCGAGACAGTAAATCACAGCAAAAAAAATACCAGCGTTTGAAAGACCGTATTCGGGTGCATTTTTAAGCGGCTTAGACAATTCATTGACTTATTGGTTTCACCACAATAAAATTTTTATGATAACTGTTGAAAAATATCCGCATTTATACCAACATTTTTCCAGGGTGGCGAAATCTCCCGGGAGATTGCATCCCGGGAGAAAATCTCCAGACATTCTTCCGAAATCTCCGGAGATTCTCCCAAAATCTCCGGGAAGACCCAGCTTGCCAAAAAGCGTCCAATAATGTTTTCGCCACCCTGGAAAAATGTTGGTATAAATGCGGATATTTTTCAACAGTTATCATAAAAATTTTACACCCATCTAAAAGCAAATGTGTCCGTTTATACGTACGCAAATGAAAGCTCTGGGTACCGGGTATAGTCTTAAAAGATGCGCTAGAACATGGGGATCACGAAATGGTACCTCATTTTTTTATCGGATCAACGGATAAGCTTAAATCCGGCTTTATCTGAAATACACAAATTTCATTTCCGAGGCACATGAGTATAGCTATTCGATTGCATTTAACGAGTAGATTCCAAAATAAATGCAATTTTTATCAAAAAGTGAGGAGAAAGTTGTCAAAAATGGCATAAACTGTGCCAAAAACCTCCAAAAGTTTTGAGTGGTATCCGTCGAACCGTCTCAACGAGAGGATTCCAAATATGTCAAAATTTTGATCACAAATCTCCAACAAAGTAATCAAATTTGCATAAAGGTCAATAAAATGACGTTTTTGTCGCGTGCGTCCGTGTCTCCATCATTATGCGTGTGCGTTCGTTTTTCGTCGTGAAAGTCGTTCAATCGTAAAAATCGTGGCAATAGGCTTATTTCTTTTTCGTTTTCAGTCGTTTCAAATCGTTTTGGTCGTTTTTTGGTAAGATTGTGTCATTTTTATCGTAAAATTCGTTTTGGATCGTTTTTTGACGTAAAAATCGTGGCCGCAGGCCAAATCGTTGCATTCGTGATTCGTTCAATCGTTTTTTTCGTCAAAAATGTTGTTTTTTCATCGTGTTTATTCATGTATGCGTTTTAGGTAAGAGTTGTTTCGAGTCGTTTTCGTTGTGTTTCAGATCTTTTTTGACTGTTGTAGAAATCTGAGTCGGAGGCTATGGTGCCGATTTGTTGCCTTCGTGATTCGTTTTGAATCTTTTTGGCAACAAAAATGTTTTTTTGTTGTAAGACGTCTCAAATCGTTTTCCATTGTTGTCGCATCGTCTCAAAATCAGTTTTTATTGCTTTTTGACCGTGGTGGATCCTTTTTTTGTCGTTTTGATCGAGTTTGTCGTAGCATCCCGAAGGGCAGTCCGCATCTTTCAATTTTTCAAAAAAAAGTTATTTGAAATTTCACGGTTTCTGACCGCCTCCGAGTGGTAAATGTCAAAAAAAAGAAGCGGAGCGAACCCACGAATTTAAAAAAAAACTACGGCAAGGCCTTCAGGTACACGATATCGATCCCGCCCGAAATAATGACCCGATTTGGGTATGGCCCGGCCCGGTCAAGGTGATGCCGGTGTTTCCCCGTGCACGAACCGGGCCGATTAGTTATTGCCCGGCCCGAGCCAACGGTCATTTTTTCGACCGGTTCAAACCTTTAAATCCAATTGGCCGAGCCCAGGCCGTGGAAAACATTGAAAAAACCTGAGTTTTGAGAATCCGAAGGTATTCGACCTGAAGACCCGGATTTTCGGGATTTGCTAATTTTAATTTCGAGGCAAATGAATGTCATAGATCTTTCGATCGGATTTGACAAATGCCAACAAATCCGATGTGTCCAGTGCTGTCGGGTACCCGTCCGAAAACCTGACCCAGAAAACAGCAAGAACAGAACTAATAAAATAATGGATCAGAGACAAAACTAATAAAATAAGGCAAAACCAAATAATTTTTCTTTTGGTTTTTGGGTTTTCAGGTACCCGAAATCGATCCGGCCCGACCCGATTCTGGTGATCCCGTCCGAAAACTTAAAAAAAGTTTCCCCGTGCACGAACCGGGTCGATTATTTTTTATTGCCCGACCCGAGCCATTTTTTGACCGGGTCGCGGAAAACATCGGAAAAACCTGAGTTTTGAGAACCCGTATCCGAAGGTATCCGATCTGAGAACCCGAAATTTCGGGAATTGCTAATTGTAATTCTGAGGTAAATGAATGTCATAGATGTTTCGATCCGATTTGACAAATGCCAACAGATATCACAAATGCCACCAGATATCGTGTCCAGTGCTGTCGGATACCCGACCGAAAACCCGACCCGATTTTTGGGCGGGTATGCAAAAATTTGGGTTTTGGGTCGGGTACCCGAGCGGTTCAGTTTTTTTGCATCACTGATCGTGTCCGTTTGGGTGCTTACAAATGAAGCTTTCGAAATTTCAGAGTAGTTCCAAAAGATGTCATTCGGTTTAGCGTCTGCGTTCGTAGCCGAAAGCCGATTCGTGTTTTGTCGTTTGAATTCGTTTTAATCGTTTATCGTCCTAATTCGTTTTCGTCGTAGGATTCGTTGGAATCGTTTTTTCGTCGCGAGTCGTCTAATATCGTTTTTGATCGTTCTTCATCGTTTGGGTCGTTTTCGTTGTGCATCGTCTTTGTATCGTTTCTGTTCGTTCTAAATCGTTTTAGTTCGTTTTCTTCGTTTTTGTTCGTTCTAAATCGTTTTAGTTCGTTTTCTTCGTTTTACTTCGTTCTAAATCGTTTTTCTTTGTTTTACTTCGTTCTAAATCGTTTTTCTTCGTTTTTTTCGTTCTTCTTTTCGTCTAAATCGTCAAGATCTCCGCAGCCCGAAGGGCTGCGAAGATCTTGTTACACCCATCTAAAAGCAAATGTGTCCGTATGTACGTACGCAAATGAAAGCTCTGGGTACCGGGTATAGTCTTAAAAGATGCGCTAGAACATGGGGATCACGAAATGGTACCTCATTTTTTTATCGGATCAACGGATAAGCTTAAATCCGGCTTTATCTGAAATACACAAATTTCATTTCCGAGGCACATGAGTATAGCTATTCGATTGCATTTAACGAGTAGATTCCAAAATAAATGCAATTTTTATCAAAAAGTGAGGAGAAAGTTGTCAAAAATGGCATAAACTGTGCCAAAAACCTCCAAAAGTTTTGAGTGGTATCCGTCGAACCGTCTCAACGAGAGGATTCCAAATATGTCAAAATTTTGATCACAAATCTCCAACAAAGTAATCAAATTTGCATAAAGGTCAATAAAATGACGTTTTTGTCGCGTGCGTCCGTGTCTCCATCATTATGCGTGTGCGTTCGTTTTTCGTCGTGAAAGTCGTTCAATCGTAAAAATCGTGGCAATAGGCTTATTTCTTTTTCGTTTTCAGTCGTTTCAAATCGTTTTGGTCGTTTTTTGGTAAGATTGTGTCATTTTTATCGTAAAATTCGTTTTGGATCGTTTTTTGACGTAAAAATCGTGGCCGCAGGCCAAATCGTTGCATTCGTGATTCGTTCAATCGTTTTTTTCGTCAAAAATGTTGTTTTTTCATCGTGTTTATTCATGTATGCGTTTTAGGTAAGAGTCGTTTCGAGTCGTTTTCGTTGTGTTTCAGATCTTTTTTGACTGTTGTAGAAATCTGAGTCGGAGGCTATGGTGCCGATTTGTTGCCTTCGTGATTCGTTTTGAATCTTTTTGGCAACAAAAATGTTTTTTTGTTGTAAGACGTCTCAAATCGTTTTCCATTGTTGTCGCATCGTCTCAAAATCAGTTTTTATTGCTTTTTGACCGTGGTGGATCCTTTTTTTGTCGTTTTGATCGAGTTTGTCGTAGCATCCCGAAGGGCAGTCCGCATCTTTCAATTTTTCAAAAAAAAGTTATTTGAAATTTCACGGTTTCTGACCGCCTCCGAGTGGTAAATGTCAAAAAAAAGAAGCGGAGCGAACCCACGAATTTAAAAAAAAACTACGGCAAGGCCTTCAGGTACACGATATCGATCCCGCCCGAAATAATGACCCGATTTGGGTATGGCCCGGCCCGGTCAAGGTGATGCCGGTGTTTCCCCGTGCACGAACCGGGCCGATTAGTTATTGCCCGGCCCGAGCCAACGGTCATTTTTTCGACCGGTTCAAACCTTTAAATCCAATTGGCCGAGCCCAGGCCGTGGAAAACATTGAAAAAACCTGAGTTTTGAGAATCCGAAGGTATTCGACCTGAAGACCCGGATTTTCGGGATTTGCTAATTTTAATTTCGAGGCAAATGAATGTCATAGATCTTTCGATCGGATTTGACAAATGCCAACAAATCCGATGTGTCCAGTGCTGTCGGGTACCCGTCCGAAAACCTGACCCAGAAAACAGCAAGAACAGAACTAATAAAATAATGGATCAGATCCAAAACTAATAAAATAAGGCAAAACCAAATAATTTTTCTTTTGGTTTTTGGGTTTTCAGGTACCCGAAATCGATCCGGCCCGACCCGATTCTGGTGATCCCGTCCGAAAACTTAAAAAAAGTTTCCCCGTGCACGAACCGGGTCGATTATTTTTTATTGCCCGACCCGAGCCATTTTTTGACCGGGTCGCGGAAAACATCGGAAAAACCTGAGTTTTGAGAACCCGTACCCGAAGGTATCCGATCTGAGAACCCGAAGTTTCGGGAATTGCTAATTGTAATTCTGAGGTAAATGAATGTCATAGATGTTTCGATCCGATTTGACAAATGCCAACAGATATCACAAATGCCACCAGATATCGTGTCCAGTGCTGTCGGATACCCGACCGAAAACCCGACCCGATTTTTGGGCGGGTATGCAAAAATTTGGGTTTTGGGTCGGGTACCCGAGCGGTTCAGTTTTTTTGCATCACTGATCGTGTCCGTTTGGGTGCTTACAAATGAAGCTTTCGAAATTTCAGAGTAGTTCCAAAAGATGTCATTCGGTTTAGCGTCTGCGTTCGTAGCCGAAAGCCGATTCGTGTTTTGTCGTTTGAATTCGTTTTAATCGTTTATCGTCCTAATTCGTTTTCGTCGTAGGATTCGTTAGAATCGTTTTTTCGTCGCGAGTCGTCTAATATCGTTTTTGATCGTTCTTCATCGTTTGGGTCGTTTTCGTTGTGCATCGTCTTTGTATCGTTTCTGTTCGTTCTAAATCGTTTTAGTTCGTTTTCTTCGTTTTTGTTCGTTCTAAATCGTTTTAGTTCGTTTTCTTCGTTTTACTTCGTTCTAAATCGTTTTTCTTTGTTTTACTTCGTTCTAAATCGTTTTTCTTCGTTTTTTTCGTTCTTCTTTTCGTCTAAATCGTCAAGATCTCCGCAGCCCGAAGGGCTGCGAAGATCTTGTTATTGTGGTGAAACCAATAAGTCAATGAATTGTCTAAGCCGCTTAAAAATGCACCCGAATACGGTCTTTCAAACGCTGGTATTTTTTTTGCTGTGATTTACTGTCTCGGGCAGACAAATGCATATATGCAAACAAAAGTCAAGAGTCAATATTTTACAAATTTGTTCTTTTGGGTGCCGTCTTGGACCTGATCACGTACACCAATCCTTTTTGCATTAGCAGGAGTACCGCCTTTTATTCATGCCACAGCTTATGAACGTACGTTTCAAAAACTATTGAGATCCATCCACAAGCTTTCGCAAGGGCGGAAGAAGGATGCGCGGAGACAGCTTTTGTCTCTCTGCTTACGCAAAAAAAAAAAACTATGAAAAATGATCCGCAAACACTGCTCTTGTCCATCTGCTTACGCAAAACGCTTGTTGCGCCAAGCGAAATCATTCGCATTGCATTATTCGAAGAGACACAGAGAAAAAGAACCTATGCACGCACGGTGTAAAAGGGAGGGGAGACGTTTTGGGAAGTTAATCCGCAGCAGCACTGCAGTCAGCGGCGTGGGCAGGGTGGTAGCATTAATGATAGAAGCTCTTTGCGCAGTTGATTTTTGGGCGAAAATAAAGGTATGTAACCACACGAACTAAATTGACGTTTTGGCAGCAAAAAGTAAGGGGAAGGTCTGGCTGCCCAATGTCAGTCGCTACTGCAGTAAAAAAGAGTTTATTGCTCAGCGTGAATGGTTTACAAACAAGTTGCAATAGTCTAGTGTGCGTCTATTATTGTCCATCTGTACACTTTTTTTCCATTTTGAGACCCCGGTTCAATTCTATACACGTTCAAAATTTTTTTATGTTTTCTCCGTTAAACAAAAAATTGAGAATTTCGACGGAGAATCCCCGGAGTTTTTACAGGGTGCGGCAAATGTCCGTGGACAAACGTTTTACACCCATCTAAAAGCAAATGTGTCCGTTTATACGTACGCAAATGAAAGCTCTGGGTACCGGGTATAGTCTTAAAAGATGCGCTAGAACATGGGGATCACGAAATGGTACCTCATTTTTTTATCGGATCAACGGATAAGCTTAAATCCGGCTTTATCTGAAATACACAAATTTCATTTCCGAGGCACATGAGTATAGCTATTCCATTGCATTTAACGAGTAGATTCCAAAATAAATGCAATTTTTATCAAAAAGTGAGGAGAAAGTTGTCAAAAATGGCATAAACTGTGCCAAAAACCTCCAAAAGTTTTGAGTGGTATCCGTCGAACCGTCTCAACGAGAGGATTCCAAATATGTCAAAATTTTGATCACAAATCTCCAACAAAGTAATCAAATTTGCATAAAGGTCAATAAAATGACGTTTTTGTCGCGTGCGTCCGTGTCTCCATCATTATGCGTGTGCGTTCGTTTTTCGTCGTGAAAGTCGTTCAATCGTAAAAATCGTGGCAATAGGCTTATTTCTTTTTCGTTTTCAGTCGTTTCAAATCGTTTTGGTCGTTTTTTGGTAAGATTGTGTCATTTTTATCGTAAAATTCGTTTTGGATCGTTTTTTGACGTAAAAATCGTGGCCGCAGGCCAAATCGTTGCATTCGTGATTCGTTCAATCGTTTTTTTCGTCAAAAATGTTGTTTTTTCATCGTGTTTATTCATGTATGCGTTTTAGGTAAGAGTTGTTTCGAGTCGTTTTCGTTGTGTTTCAGATCTTTTTTGACTGTTGTAGAAATCTGAGTCGGAGGCTATGGTGCCGATTTGTTGCCTTCGTGATTCGTTTTGAATCTTTTTGGCAACAAAAATGTTTTTTTGTTGTAAGACGTCTCAAATCGTTTTCCATTGTTGTCGCATCGTCTCAAAATCAGTTTTTATTGCTTTTTGACCGTGGTGGATCCTTTTTTTGTCGTTTTGATCGAGTTTGTCGTAGCATCCCGAAGGGCAGTCCGCATCTTTCAATTTTTCAAAAAAAAGTTATTTGAAATTTCACGGTTTCTGACCGCCTCCGAGTGGTAAATGTCAAAAAAAAGAAGCGGAGCGAACCCACGTATTTAAAAAAAAACTACGGCAAGGCCTTCAGGTACACGATATCGATCCCGCCCGAAATAATGACCCGATTTGGGTATGGCCCGGCCCGGTCAAGGTGATGCCGGTGTTTCCCCGTGCACGAACCGGGCCGATTAGTTATTGCCCGGCCCGAGCCAACGGTCATTTTTTCGACCGGTTCAAACTTTTAAATCCAATTGGCCGA
Organism: Turbatrix aceti; assembly: GCA_963969345.1. NCBI lineage: Eukaryota > Metazoa > Nematoda > Chromadorea > Rhabditida > Panagrolaimidae > Turbatrix > Turbatrix aceti. The sequence goes on along the minus strand of OZ017769.1, from coordinate 2,739,273 downwards.
GCCCAGGCCGTGGAAAACATTGAAAAAACCTGAGTTTTGAGAATCCGAAGGTATTCGACCTGAAGACCCGGATTTTCGGGATTTGCTAATTTTAATTTCGAGGCAAATGAATGTCATAGATCTTTCGATCGGATTTGACAAATGCCAACAAATCCGATGTGTCCAGTGCTGTCGGGTACCCGTCCGAAAACCTGACCCAGAAAACAGCAAGAACAGAACTAATAAAATAATGGATCAGAGACAAAACTAATAAAATAAGGCAAAACCAAATAATTTTTCTTTTGGTTTTTGGGTTTTCAGGTACCCGAAATCGATCCGGCCCGACCCGATTCTGGTGATCCCGTCCGAAAACTTAAAAAAAGTTTCCCCGTGCACGAACCGGGTCGATTATTTTTTATTGCCCGACCCGAGCCATTTTTTGACCGGGTCGCGGAAAACATCGGAAAAACCTGAGTTTTGAGAACCCGTACCCGAAGGTATCCGATCTGAGAACCCGAAGTTTCGGGAATTGCTAATTGTAATTCTGAGGTAAATGAATGTCATAGATGTTTCGATCCGATTTGACAAATGCCAACAGATATCACAAATGCCACCAGATATCGTGTCCAGTGCTGTCGGATACCCGACCGAAAACCCGACCCGATTTTTGGGCGGGTATGCAAAAATTTGGGTTTTGGGTCGGGTGCCCGAGCGGTTCAGTTATTTTGCATCACTGATCGTGTCCGTTTGAGTGCTTACAAATGAAGCTTTCGAAATTTCAGAGTAGTTCCAAAAGATGTCATTCGGTTTAGCGTCTGCGTTCGTAGCCGAAAGCCGATTCGTGTTTTGTCGTTTGAATTCGTTTTAATCGTTTATCGTCCTAATTCGTTTTCGTCGTAGGATTCGTTAGAATCGTTTTTTCGTCGCGAGTCGTCTAATATCGTTTTTGATCGTTCTTCATCGTTTGGGTCGTTTTCGTTGTGCATCGTCTTTGTATCGTTTCTGTTCGTTCTAAATCGTTTTAGTTCGTTTTCTTCGTTTTTGTTCGTTCTAAATCGTTTTAGTTCGTTTTCTTCGTTTTACTTCGTTCTAAATCGTTTTTCTTTGTTTTACTTCGTTCTAAATCGTTTTTCTTCGTTTTTTTCGTTCTTCTTTTCGTCTAAATCGTCAAGATCTCCGCAGCCCGAAGGGCTGCGAAGATCTTGTTATTGTGGTGAAACCAATAAGTCAATGAATTGTCTAAGCCGCTTAAAAATGCACCCGAATACGGTCTTTCAAACGCTGGTATTTTTTTTGCTGTGATTTACTGTCTCGGGCAGACAAATGCATATATGCAAACAAAAGTCAAGAGTCAATATTTTACAAATTTGTTCTTTTGGGTGCCGTCTTGGACCTGATCACGTACACCAATCCTTTTTGCATTAGCAGGAGTACCGCCTTTTATTCATGCCACAGCTTATGAACGTACGTTTCAAAAACTATTGAGATCCATCCACAAGCTTTCGCAAGGGCGGAAGAAGGATGCGCGGAGACAGCTTTTGTCTCTCTGCTTACGCAAAAAAAAAAAACTATGAAAAATGATCCGCAAACACTGCTCTTGTCCATCTGCTTACGCAAAACGCTTGTTGCGCCAAGCGAAATCATTCGCATTGCATTATTCGAAGAGACACAGAGAAAAAGAACCTATGCACGCACGGTGTAAAAGGGAGGGGAGACGTTTTGGGAAGTTAATCCGCAGCAGCACTGCAGTCAGCGGCGTGGGCAGGGTGGTAGCATTAATGATAGAAGCTCTTTGCGCAGTTGATTTTTGGGCGAAAATAAAGGTATGTAACCACACGAACTAAATTGACGTTTTGGCAGCAAAAAGTAAGGGGAAGGTCTGGCTGCCCAATGTCAGTCGCTACTGCAGTAAAAAAGAGTTTATTGCTCAGCGTGAATGGTTTACAAACAAGTTGCAATAGTCTAGTGTGCGTCTATTATTGTCCATCTGTACACTTTTTTTCCATTTTGAGACCCCGGTTCAATTCTATACACGTTCAAAATTTTTTTATGTTTTCTCCGTTAAACAAAAAATTGAGAATTTCGACGGAGAATCCCCGGAGTTTTTACAGGGTGCGGCAAATGTCCGTGGACAAACGTTTTACACCCATCTAAAAGCAAATGTGTCCGTTTATACGTACGCAAATGAAAGCTCTGGGTACCGGGTATAGTCTTAAAAGATGCGCTAGAACATGGGGATCACGAAATGGTACCTCATTTTTTTATCGGATCAACGGATAAGCTTAAATCCGGCTTTATCTGAAATACACAAATTTCATTTCCGAGGCACATGAGTATAGCTATTCCATTGCATTTAACGAGTAGATTCCAAAATAAATGCAATTTTTATCAAAAAGTGAGGAGAAAGTTGTCAAAAATGGCATAAACTGTGCCAAAAACCTCCAAAAGTTTTGAGTGGTATCCGTCGAACCGTCTCAACGAGAGGATTCCAAATATGTCAAAATTTTGATCACAAATCTCCAACAAAGTAATCAAATTTGCATAAAGGTCAATAAAATGACGTTTTTGTCGCGTGCGTCCGTGTCTCCATCATTATGCGTGTGCGTTCGTTTTTCGTCGTGAAAGTCGTTCAATCGTAAAAATCGTGGCAATAGGCTTATTTCTTTTTCGTTTTCAGTCGTTTCAAATCGTTTTGGTCGTTTTTTGGTAAGATTGTGTCATTTTTATCGTAAAATTCGTTTTGGATCGTTTTTTGACGTAAAAATCGTGGCCGCAGGCCAAATCGTTGCATTCGTGATTCGTTCAATCGTTTTTTTCGTCAAAAATGTTGTTTTTTCATCGTGTTTATTCATGTATGCGTTTTAGGTAAGAGTTGTTTCGAGTCGTTTTCGTTGTGTTTCAGATCTTTTTTGACTGTTGTAGAAATCTGAGTCGGAGGCTATGGTGCCGATTTGTTGCCTTCGTGATTCGTTTTGAATCTTTTTGGCAACAAAAATGTTTTTTTGTTGTAAGACGTCTCAAATCGTTTTCCATTGTTGTCGCATCGTCTCAAAATCAGTTTTTATTGCTTTTTGACCGTGGTGGATCCTTTTTTTGTCGTTTTGATCGAGTTTGTCGTAGCATCCCGAAGGGCAGTCCGCATCTTTCAATTTTTCAAAAAAAAGTTATTTGAAATTTCACGGTTTCTGACCGCCTCCGAGTGGTAAATGTCAAAAAAAAGAAGCGGAGCGAACCCACGTATTTAAAAAAAAACTACGGCAAGGCCTTCAGGTACACGATATCGATCCCGCCCGAAATAATGACCCGATTTGGGTATGGCCCGGCCCGGTCAAGGTGATGCCGGTGTTTCCCCGTGCACGAACCGGGCCGATTAGTTATTGCCCGGCCCGAGCCAACGGTCATTTTTTCGACCGGTTCAAACTTTTAAATCCAATTGGCCGAGCCCAGGCCGTGGAAAACATTGAAAAAACCTGAGTTTTGAGAATCCGAAGGTATTCGACCTGAAGACCCGGATTTTCGGGATTTGCTAATTTTAATTTCGAGGCAAATGAATGTCATAGATCTTTCGATCGGATTTGACAAATGCCAACAAATCCGATGTGTCCAGTGCTGTCGGGTACCCGTCCGAAAACCTGACCCAGAAAACAGCAAGAACAGAACTAATAAAATAATGGATCAGAGACAAAACTAATAAAATAAGGCAAAACCAAATAATTTTTCTTTTGGTTTTTGGGTTTTCAGGTACCCGAAATCGATCCGGCCCGACCCGATTCTGGTGATCCCGTCCGAAAACTTAAAAAAAGTTTCCCCGTGCACGAACCGGGTCGATTATTTTTTATTGCCCGACCCGAGCCATTTTTTGACCGGGTCGCGGAAAACATCGGAAAAACCTGAGTTTTGAGAACCCGTACCCGAAGGTATCCGATCTGAGAACCCGAAGTTTCGGGAATTGCTAATTGTAATTCTGAGGTAAATGAATGTCATAGATGTTTCGATCCGATTTGACAAATGCCAACAGATATCACAAATGCCACCAGATATCGTGTCCAGTGCTGTCGGATACCCGACCGAAAACCCGACCCGATTTTTGGGCGGGTATGCAAAAATTTGGGTTTTGGGTCGGGTGCCCGAGCGGTTCAGTTATTTTGCATCACTGATCGTGTCCGTTTGAGTGCTTACAAATGAAGCTTTCGAAATTTCAGAGTAGTTCCAAAAGATGTCATTCGGTTTAGCGTCTGCGTTCGTAGCCGAAAGCCGATTCGTGTTTTGTCGTTTGAATTCGTTTTAATCGTTTATCGTCCTAATTCGTTTTCGTCGTAGGATTCGTTAGAATCGTTTTTTCGTCGCGAGTCGTCTAATATCGTTTTTGATCGTTCTTCATCGTTTGGGTCGTTTTCGTTGTGCATCGTCTTTGTATCGTTTCTGTTCGTTCTAAATCGTTTTAGTTCGTTTTCTTCGTTTTTGTTCGTTCTAAATCGTTTTAGTTCGTTTTCTTCGTTTTACTTCGTTCTAAATCGTTTTTCTTTGTTTTACTTCGTTCTAAATCGTTTTTCTTCGTTTTTTTCGTTCTTCTTTTCGTCTAAATCGTCAAGATCTCCGCAGCCCGAAGGGCTGCGAAGATCTTGTTATTGTGGTGAAACCAATAAGTCAATGAATTGTCTAAGCCGCTTAAAAATGCACCCGAATACGGTCTTTCAAACGCTGGTATTTTTTTTGCTGTGATTTACTGTCTCGGGCAGACAAATGCATATATGCAAACAAAAGTCAAGAGTCAATATTTTACAAATTTGTTCTTTTGGGTGCCGTCTTGGACCTGATCACGTACACCAATCCTTTTTGCATTAGCAGGAGTACCGCCTTTTATTCATGCCACAGCTTATGAACGTACGTTTCAAAAACTATTGAGATCCATCCACAAGCTTTCGCAAGGGCGGAAGAAGGATGCGCGGAGACAGCTTTTGTCTCTCTGCTTACGCAAAAAAAAAAAACTATGAAAAATGATCCGCAAACACTGCTCTTGTCCATCTGCTTACGCAAAACGCTTGTTGCGCCAAGCGAAATCATTCGCATTGCATTATTCGAAGAGACACAGAGAAAAAGAACCTATGCACGCACGGTGTAAAAGGGAGGGGAGACGTTTTGGGAAGTTAATCCGCAGCAGCACTGCAGTCAGCGGCGTGGGCAGGGTGGTAGCATTAATGATAGAAGCTCTTTGCGCAGTTGATTTTTGGGCGAAAATAAAGGTATGTAACCACACGAACTAAATTGACGTTTTGGCAGCAAAAAGTAAGGGGAAGGTCTGGCTGCCCAATGTCAGTCGCTACTGCAGTAAAAAAGAGTTTATTGCTCAGCGTGAATGGTTTACAAACAAGTTGCAATAGTCTAGTGTGCGTCTATTATTGTCCATCTGTACACTTTTTTTCCATTTTGAGACCCCGGTTCAATTCTATACACGTTCAAAATTTTTTTATGTTTTCTCCGTTAAACAAAAAATTGAGAATTTCGACGGAGAATCCCCGGAGTTTTTACAGGGTGCGGCAAATGTCCGTGGACAAACGTTTTACACCCATCTAAAAGCAAATGTGTCCGTTTATACGTACGCAAATGAAAGCTCTGGGTACCGGGTATAGTCTTAAAAGATGCGCTAGAACATGGGGATCACGAAATGGTACCTCATTTTTTTATCGGATCAACGGATAAGCTTAAATCCGGCTTTATCTGAAATACACAAATTTCATTTCCGAGGCACATGAGTATAGCTATTCCATTGCATTTAACGAGTAGATTCCAAAATAAATGCAATTTTTATCAAAAAGTGAGGAGAAAGTTGTCAAAAATGGCATAAACTGTGCCAAAAACCTCCAAAAGTTTTGAGTGGTATCCGTCGAACCGTCTCAACGAGAGGATTCCAAATATGTCAAAATTTTGATCACAAATCTCCAACAAAGTAATCAAATTTGCATAAAGGTCAATAAAATGACGTTTTTGTCGCGTGCGTCCGTGTCTCCATCATTATGCGTGTGCGTTCGTTTTTCGTCGTGAAAGTCGTTCAATCGTAAAAATCGTGGCAATAGGCTTATTTCTTTTTCGTTTTCAGTCGTTTCAAATCGTTTTGGTCGTTTTTTGGTAAGATTGTGTCATTTTTATCGTAAAATTCGTTTTGGATCGTTTTTTGACGTAAAAATCGTGGCCGCAGGCCAAATCGTTGCATTCGTGATTCGTTCAATCGTTTTTTTCGTCAAAAATGTTGTTTTTTCATCGTGTTTATTCATGTATGCGTTTTAGGTAAGAGTTGTTTCGAGTCGTTTTCGTTGTGTTTCAGATCTTTTTTGACTGTTGTAGAAATCTGAGTCGGAGGCTATGGTGCCGATTTGTTGCCTTCGTGATTCGTTTTGAATCTTTTTGGCAACAAAAATGTTTTTTTGTTGTAAGACGTCTCAAATCGTTTTCCATTGTTGTCGCATCGTCTCAAAATCAGTTTTTATTGCTTTTTGACCGTGGTGGATCCTTTTTTTGTCGTTTTGATCGAGTTTGTCGTAGCATCCCGAAGGGCAGTCCGCATCTTTCAATTTTTCAAAAAAAAGTTATTTGAAATTTCACGGTTTCTGACCGCCTCCGAGTGGTAAATGTCAAAAAAAAGAAGCGGAGCGAACCCACGTATTTAAAAAAAAACTACGGCAAGGCCTTCAGGTACACGATATCGATCCCGCCCGAAATAATGACCCGATTTGGGTATGGCCCGGCCCGGTCAAGGTGATGCCGGTGTTTCCCCGTGCACGAACCGGGCCGATTAGTTATTGCCCGGCCCGAGCCAACGGTCATTTTTTCGACCGGTTCAAACTTTTAAATCCAATTGGCCGAGCCCAGGCCGTGGAAAACATTGAAAAAACCTGAGTTTTGAGAATCCGAAGGTATTCGACCTGAAGACCCGGATTTTCGGGATTTGCTAATTTTAATTTCGAGGCAAATGAATGTCATAGATCTTTCGATCGGATTTGACAAATGCCAACAAATCCGATGTGTCCAGTGCTGTCGGGTACCCGTCCGAAAACCTGACCCAGAAAACAGCAAGAACAGAACTAATAAAATAATGGATCAGAGACAAAACTAATAAAATAAGGCAAAACCAAATAATTTTTCTTTTGGTTTTTGGGTTTTCAGGTACCCGAAATCGATCCGGCCCGACCCGATTCTGGTGATCCCGTCCGAAAACTTAAAAAAAGTTTCCCCGTGCACGAACCGGGTCGATTATTTTTTATTGCCCGACCCGAGCCATTTTTTGACCGGGTCGCGGAAAACATCGGAAAAACCTGAGTTTTGAGAACCCGTATCCGAAGGTATCCGATCTGAGAACCCGAAATTTCGGGAATTGCTAATTGTAATTCTGAGGTAAATGAATGTCATAGATGTTTCGATCCGATTTGACAAATGCCAACAGATATCACAAATGCCACCAGATATCGTGTCCAGTGCTGTCGGATACCCGACCGAAAACCCGACCCGATTTTTGGGCGGGTATGCAAAAATTTGGGTTTTGGGTCGGGTGCCCGAGCGGTTCAGTTATTTTGCATCACTGATCGTGTCCGTTTGAGTGCTTACAAATGAAGCTTTCGAAATTTCAGAGTAGTTCCAAAAGATGTCATTCGGTTTAGCGTCTGCGTTCGTAGCCGAAAGCCGATTCGTGTTTTGTCGTTTGAATTCGTTTTAATCGTTTATCGTCCTAATTCGTTTTCGTCGTAGGATTCGTTAGAATCGTTTTTTCGTCGCGAGTCGTCTAATATCGTTTTTGATCGTTCTTCATCGTTTGGGTCGTTTTCGTTGTGCATCGTCTTTGTATCGTTTCTGTTCGTTCTAAATCGTTTTAGTTCGTTTTCTTCGTTTTTGTTCGTTCTAAATCGTTTTAGTTCGTTTTCTTCGTTTTACTTCGTTCTAAATCGTTTTTCTTTGTTTTACTTCGTTCTAAATCGTTTTTCTTCGTTTTTTTCGTTCTTCTTTTCGTCTAAATCGTCAAGATCTCCGCAGCCCGAAGGGCTGCGAAGATCTTGTTTTTATTACACCCATCTAAAAGCAAATGTGTCCATATGTACGTACGCAAATGAAAGCTCTGGGTACCGGGTATAGTCTTAAAAGATGCGCTAGAACATGGGGATCACGAAATGGTACCTCATTTTTTTATCGGATCAACGGATAAGCTTAAATCCGGCTTTATCCGAAAAACGCAAATTTCATTTCCGGATAAAATGAGTACCCCTATTCGATTGCATTTGACGAGACGATTTCAACCATGTATCCCGTTTTATGGTTGACCGACGGCAAAGTTGTCAAAAATGCCAAAAACGAGCAAAAATTTGACCTAAAAGCAATCGTGTCCAAAAAGACGTACGCAAATTTCGTTTCCGGATAAAATGAGTATCCCTATTCGATTGCATTTGACGAGACGATTTCAACCATGTATCCCGTTTTATGGTTGATCGACGGCAAAGTTGTCAAAAATGCCAAAAACGTGCATAAATTGACGTTTTTTTTTACGTGCGTCGGTGTGCGTCCGTCGTTACATGGGTACGTTGTATGTATCTGTGCGTTCGTTTTTTTACGTTTCTGCGATCGTTCGATTTTCTACGTTCGTTCGAAAACGTTGACTTTGCCCGCAGGGCACCATCATTACACGTTTTTGTGCGTTCGGTTTTTAAGTTTCGTTTTTACGTTCGTTGGCTCCGAACGTACCAACGTTCGTTGGGGGCGTCCACTTTGCCCGCAGGGCACAAACATTACTATTGGCGTTCTGTTCCGTTCTTTCGTTGCGAGAGAACGTTTGATGACATTTGCATACATTTGCATTTGCATTTGAACGTAATTTTGATATTTTTGGACGTTTTTGAACGTTTTTTAAACATTTTTACTTTACGTGTCTAACATGCCGTCTAATCTTTCGTTGCGAGAGACCGTTTGATGACAATTGCATACATTTGGACATTTTTGGACGTTTTTGAACCTTTTTTTAAACATTTTTTCTTTACGTTTTTAACATGCCGTCTTTACGTTCGTTGGCTCCGAACGTACCAACGTTCGTTGGCTCCGAACGTACAGTTCGTTGGGGGCGTCCACTTTGCCCGCAGGGCACAAACATTACTATTGGCGTTCTGTTCCGTTCTTTCGTTGCGAGAGAACGTTTGATGACATTTGCATACATTTGAACGTAATTTTGACATTTTTGGACGTTTTTGAACGTGTTTTTTAAACATTTTTACTTTACATTTCTAACATGCCGTCTTTACGTTCGTTGGCTCCGAACGTATCAACGTTCGTTGGCTCCGAACGTACCAACGTTCGTTCTTTCGTTGCGAGAGAACGTTTGATGACATTTGCATACATTTGAACGTAATTTTGTTATTTTTGGACGTTTTTGAACGTTTTTTAAACATTTTTACTTTACATTTCTAACATGCCGTCTTTACGTTCGTTGGCTCCGAACGTATCAACGTTCGTTGACTCCGAACGTACCAACGTTTGTTCTTTCGTTGCGAGAGAACGTTTGATGACATTTGCATACATTTGAACGTAATTTTGACATTTTTGAACGTTTTTGAACGTGTTTTTTAAACATTTTTACTTTACATTTCTAACATGCCGTCTTTACGTTCGTTGGCTCCGAACGTATCAACGTTCGTTGACTCCGAACGTACCAACGTTTGTTCTTTCGTTGCGAGAGAACGTTTGATGACATTTGCATACATTTGAACGTAATTTTGACATTTTTGGACGTTTTTGAACGTTTTTTAAACATTTTTTCAACATTTTTACTTTACGTTTTTGACATTCCGTTTAAACATACATTAGCGGCCCATAGGGCCGCGGTGCACTTGTTACACCCATCTAAAAGCAAATGTGTCCGTTTGTACGTACGCAAATGAAAGCTCTGGGTACCGGGTATAGTCTTAAAAGATGCGCTAGAACATGGGGATCACGAAATGGTACCTCATTTTTTTATCGGATCAACGGATAAGCTTAAATCCGGCTTTATCTGAAATACACAAATTTCATTTCCGAGGCACATGAGTATAGCTATTCGATTGCATTTAACGAGTAGATTCCAAAATAAATGCAATTTTTATCAAAAAGTGAGGAGAAAGTTGTCAAAAATGGCATAAACTGTGCCAAAAACCTCCAAAAGTTTTGAGTGGTATCCGTCGAACCGTCTCAACGAGAGGATTCCAAATATGTCAAAATTTTGATCACAAATCTCCAACAAAGTAATCAAATTTGCATAAAGGTCAATAAAATGACGTTTTTGTCGCGTGCGTCCGTGTCTCCATCATTATGCGTGTGCGTTCGTTTTTCGTCGTGAAAGTCGTTCAATCGTAAAAATCGTGGCAATAGGCTTATTTCTTTTTCGTTTTCAGTCGTTTCAAATCGTTTTGGTCGTTTTTTGGTAAGATTGTGTCATTTTTATCGTAAAATTCGTTTTGGATCGTTTTTTGACGTAAAAATCGTGGCCGCAGGCCAAATCGTTGCATTCGTGATTCGTTCAATCGTTTTTTTCGTCAAAAATGTTGTTTTTTCATCGTGTTTATTCATGTATGCGTTTTAGGTAAGAGTTGTTTCGAGTCGTTTTCGTTGTGTTTCAGATCTTTTTTGACTGTTGTAGAAATCTGAGTCGGAGGCTATGGTGCCGATTTGTTGCCTTCGTGATTCGTTTTGAATCTTTTTGGCAACAAAAATGTTTTTTGTTGTAAGACGTCTCAAATCGTTTTCCATTGTTGTCGCATCGTCTCAAAATCAGTTTTTATTGCTTTTTGACCGTGGTGGATCCTTTTTTTGTCGTTTTGATCGAGTTTGTCGTAGCATCCCGAAGGGCAGTCCGCATCTTTCAATTTTTCAAAAAAAAGTTATTTGAAATTTCACGGTTTCTGACCGCCTCCGAGTGGTAAATGTCAAAAAAAAGAAGCGGAGCGAACCCACGTATTTAAAAAAAAACTACGGCAAGGCCTTCAGGTACACGATATCGATCCCGCCCGAAATAATGACCCGATTTGGGTATGGCCCGGCCCGGTCAAGGTGATGCCGGTGTTTCCCCGTGCACGAACCGGGCCGATTAGTTATTGCCCGGCCCGAGCCAACGGTCATTTTTTCGACCGGTTCAAACCTTTAAATCCAATTGGCCGAGCCCAGGCCGTGGAAAACATTGAAAAAACCTGAGTTTTGAGAATCCGAAGGTATTCGACCTGAAGACCCGGATTTTCGGGATTTGCTAATTTTAATTTCGAGGCAAATGAATGTCATAGATCTTTCGATCGGATTTGACAAATGCCAACAAATCCGATGTGTCCAGTGCTGTCGGGTACCCGTCCGAAAACCTGACCCAGAAAACAGCAAGAACAGAACTAATAAAATAATGGATCAGAGACAAAACTAATAAAATAAGGCAAAACCAAATAATTTTTCTTTTGGTTTTTGGGTTTTCAGGTACCCGAAATCGATCCGGCCCGACCCGATTCTGGTGATCCCGTCCGAAAACTTAAAAAAAGTTTCCCCGTGCACGAACCGGGTCGATTATTTTTTATTGCCCGACCCGAGCCATTTTTTGACCGGGTCGCGGAAAACATCGGAAAAACCTGAGTTTTGAGAACCCGTACCCGAAGGTATCCGATCTGAGAACCCGAAGTTTCGGGAATTGCTAATTGTAATTCTGAGGTAAATGAATGTCATAGATGTTTCGATCCGATTTGACAAATGCCAACAGATATCACAAATGCCACCAGATATCGTGTCCAGTGCTGTCGGATACCCGACCGAAAACCCGACCCGATTTTTGGGCGGGTATGCAAAAATTTGGGTTTTGGGTCGGGTGCCCGAGCGGTTCAGTTATTTTGCATCACTGATCGTGTCCGTTTGAGTGCTTACAAATGAAGCTTTCGAAATTTCAGAGTAGTTCCAAAAGATGTCATTCGGTTTAGCGTCTGCGTTCGTAGCCGAAAGCCGATTCGTGTTTTGTCGTTTGAATTCGTTTTAATCGTTTATCGTCCTAATTCGTTTTCGTCGTAGGATTCGTTAGAATCGTTTTTTCGTCGCGAGTCGTCTAATATCGTTTTTGATCGTTCTTCATCGTTTGGGTCGTTTTCGTTGTGCATCGTCTTTGTATCGTTTCTGTTCGTTCTAAATCGTTTTAGTTCGTTTTCTTCGTTTTTGTTCGTTCTAAATCGTTTTAGTTCGTTTTCTTCGTTTTACTTCGTTCTAAATCGTTTTTCTTTGTTTTACTTCGTTCTAAATCGTTTTTCTTCGTTTTTTTCGTTCTTCTTTTCGTCTAAATCGTCAAGATCTCCGCAGCCCGAAGGGCTGCGAAGATCTTGTTATTGTGGTGAAACCAATAAGTCAATGAATTGTCTAAGCCGCTTAAAAATGCACCCGAATACGGTCTTTCAAACGCTGGTATTTTTTTTGCTGTGATTTACTGTCTCGGGCAGACAAATGCATATATGCAAACAAAAGTCAAGAGTCAATATTTTACAAATTTGTTCTTTTGGGTGCCGTCTTGGACCTGATCACGTACACCAATCCTTTTTGCATTAGCAGGAGTACCGCCTTTTATTCATGCCACAGCTTATGAACGTACGTTTCAAAAACTATTGAGATCCATCCACAAGCTTTCGCAAGGGCGGAAGAAGGATGCGCGGAGACAGCTTTTGTCTCTCTGCTTACGCAAAAAAAAAAAACTATGAAAAATGATCCGCAAACACTGCTCTTGTCCATCTGCTTACGCAAAACGCTTGTTGCGCCAAGCGAAATCATTCGCATTGCATTATTCGAAGAGACACAGAGAAAAAGAACCTATGCACGCACGGTGTAAAAGGGAGGGGAGACGTTTTGGGAAGTTAATCCGCAGCAGCACTGCAGTCAGCGGCGTGGGCAGGGTGGTAGCATTAATGATAGAAGCTCTTTGCGCAGTTGATTTTTGGGCGAAAATAAAGGTATGTAACCACACGAACTAAATTGACGTTTTGGCAGCAAAAAGTAAGGGGAAGGTCTGGCTGCCCAATGTCAGTCGCTACTGCAGTAAAAAAGAGTTTATTGCTCAGCGTGAATGGTTTACAAACAAGTTGCAATAGTCTAGTGTGCGTCTATTATTGTCCATCTGTACACTTTTTTTCCATTTTGAGACCCCGGTTCAATTCTATACACGTTCAAAATTTTTTTATGTTTTCTCCGTTAAACAAAAAATTGAGAATTTCGACGGAGAATCCCCGGAGTTTTTACAGGGTGCGGCAAATGTCCGTGGACAAACGTTTTACACCCATCTAAAAGCAAATGTGTCCGTTTATACGTACGCAAATGAAAGCTCTGGGTACCGGGTATAGTCTTAAAAGATGCGCTAGAACATGGGGATCACGAAATGGTACCTCATTTTTTTATCGGATCAACGGATAAGCTTAAATCCGGCTTTATCTGAAATACACAAATTTCATTTCCGAGGCACATGAGTATAGCTATTCCATTGCATTTAACGAGTAGATTCCAAAATAAATGCAATTTTTATCAAAAAGTGAGGAGAAAGTTGTCAAAAATGGCATAAACTGTGCCAAAAACCTCCAAAAGTTTTGAGTGGTATCCGTCGAACCGTCTCAACGAGAGGATTCCAAATATGTCAAAATTTTGATCACAAATCTCCAACAAAGTAATCAAATTTGCATAAAGGTCAATAAAATGACGTTTTTGTCGCGTGCGTCCGTGTCTCCATCATTATGCGTGTGCGTTCGTTTTTCGTCGTGAAAGTCGTTCAATCGTAAAAATCGTGGCAATAGGCTTATTTCTTTTTCGTTTTCAGTCGTTTCAAATCGTTTTGGTCGTTTTTTGGTAAGATTGTGTCATTTTTATCGTAAAATTCGTTTTGGATCGTTTTTTGACGTAAAAATCGTGGCCGCAGGCCAAATCGTTGCATTCGTGATTCGTTCAATCGTTTTTTTCGTCAAAAATGTTGTTTTTTCATCGTGTTTATTCATGTATGCGTTTTAGGTAAGAGTTGTTTCGAGTCGTTTTCGTTGTGTTTCAGATCTTTTTTGACTGTTGTAGAAATCTGAGTCGGAGGCTATGGTGCCGATTTGTTGCCTTCGTGATTCGTTTTGAATCTTTTTGGCAACAAAAATGTTTTTTTGTTGTAAGACGTCTCAAATCGTTTTCCATTGTTGTCGCATCGTCTCAAAATCAGTTTTTATTGCTTTTTGACCGTGGTGGATCCTTTTTTTGTCGTTTTGATCGAGTTTGTCGTAGCATCCCGAAGGGCAGTCCGCATCTTTCAATTTTTCAAAAAAAAGTTATTTGAAATTTCACGGTTTCTGACCGCCTCCGAGTGGTAAATGTCAAAAAAAAGAAGCGGAGCGAACCCACGTATTTAAAAAAAAACTACGGCAAGGCCTTCAGGTACACGATATCGATCCCGCCCGAAATAATGACCCGATTTGGGTATGGCCCGGCCCGGTCAAGGTGATGCCGGTGTTTCCCCGTGCACGAACCGGGCCGATTAGTTATTGCCCGGCCCGAGCCAACGGTCATTTTTTCGACCGGTTCAAACTTTTAAATCCAATTGGCCGAGCCCAGGCCGTGGAAAACATTGAAAAAACCTGAGTTTTGAGAATCCGAAGGTATTCGACCTGAAGACCCGGATTTTCGGGATTTGCTAATTTTAATTTCGAGGCAAATGAATGTCATAGATCTTTCGATCGGATTTGACAAATGCCAACAAATCCGATGTGTCCAGTGCTGTCGGGTACCCGTCCGAAAACCTGACCCAGAAAACAGCAAGAACAGAACTAATAAAATAATGGATCAGAGACAAAACTAATAAAATAAGGCAAAACCAAATAATTTTTCTTTTGGTTTTTGGGTTTTCAGGTACCCGAAATCGATCCGGCCCGACCCGATTCTGGTGATCCCGTCCGAAAACTTAAAAAAAGTTTCCCCGTGCACGAACCGGGTCGATTATTTTTTATTGCCCGACCCGAGCCATTTTTTGACCGGGTCGCGGAAAACATCGGAAAAACCTGAGTTTTGAGAACCCGTACCCGAAGGTATCCGATCTGAGAACCCGAAGTTTCGGGAATTGCTAATTGTAATTCTGAGGTAAATGAATGTCATAGATGTTTCGATCCGATTTGACAAATGCCAACAGATATCACAAATGCCACCAGATATCGTGTCCAGTGCTGTCGGATACCCGACCGAAAACCCGACCCGATTTTTGGGCGGGTATGCAAAAATTTGGGTTTTGGGTCGGGTGCCCGAGCGGTTCAGTTATTTTGCATCACTGATCGTGTCCGTTTGAGTGCTTACAAATGAAGCTTTCGAAATTTCAGAGTAGTTCCAAAAGATGTCATTCGGTTTAGCGTCTGCGTTCGTAGCCGAAAGCCGATTCGTGTTTTGTCGTTTGAATTCGTTTTAATCGTTTATCGTCCTAATTCGTTTTCGTCGTAGGATTCGTTAGAATCGTTTTTTCGTCGCGAGTCGTCTAATATCGTTTTTGATCGTTCTTCATCGTTTGGGTCGTTTTCGTTGTGCATCGTCTTTGTATCGTTTCTGTTCGTTCTAAATCGTTTTAGTTCGTTTTCTTCGTTTTTGTTCGTTCTAAATCGTTTTAGTTCGTTTTCTTCGTTTTACTTCGTTCTAAATCGTTTTTCTTTGTTTTACTTCGTTCTAAATCGTTTTTCTTCGTTTTTTTCGTTCTTCTTTTCGTCTAAATCGTCAAGATCTCCGCAGCCCGAAGGGCTGCGAAGATCTTGTTATTGTGGTGAAACCAATAAGTCAATGAATTGTCTAAGCCGCTTAAAAATGCACCCGAATACGGTCTTTCAAACGCTGGTATTTTTTTTGCTGTGATTTACTGTCTCGGGCAGACAAATGCATATATGCAAACAAAAGTCAAGAGTCAATATTTTACAAATTTGTTCTTTTGGGTGCCGTCTTGGACCTGATCACGTACACCAATCCTTTTTGCATTAGCAGGAGTACCGCCTTTTATTCATGCCACAGCTTATGAACGTACGTTTCAAAAACTATTGAGATCCATCCACAAGCTTTCGCAAGGGCGGAAGAAGGATGCGCGGAGACAGCTTTTGTCTCTCTGCTTACGCAAAAAAAAAAAACTATGAAAAATGATCCGCAAACACTGCTCTTGTCCATCTGCTTACGCAAAACGCTTGTTGCGCCAAGCGAAATCATTCGCATTGCATTATTCGAAGAGACACAGAGAAAAAGAACCTATGCACGCACGGTGTAAAAGGGAGGGGAGACGTTTTGGGAAGTTAATCCGCAGCAGCACTGCAGTCAGCGGCGTGGGCAGGGTGGTAGCATTAATGATAGAAGCTCTTTGCGCAGTTGATTTTTGGGCGAAAATAAAGGTATGTAACCACACGAACTAAATTGACGTTTTGGCAGCAAAAAGTAAGGGGAAGGTCTGGCTGCCCAATGTCAGTCGCTACTGCAGTAAAAAAGAGTTTATTGCTCAGCGTGAATGGTTTACAAACAAGTTGCAATAGTCTAGTGTGCGTCTATTATTGTCCATCTGTACACTTTTTTTCCATTTTGAGACCCCGGTTCAATTCTATACACGTTCAAAATTTTTTTATGTTTTCTCCGTTAAACAAAAAATTGAGAATTTCGACGGAGAATCCCCGGAGTTTTTACAGGGTGCGGCAAATGTCCGTGGACAAACGTTTTACACCCATCTAAAAGCAAATGTGTCCGTTTATACGTACGCAAATGAAAGCTCTGGGTACCGGGTATAGTCTTAAAAGATGCGCTAGAACATGGGGATCACGAAATGGTACCTCATTTTTTTATCGGATCAACGGATAAGCTTAAATCCGGCTTTATCTGAAATACACAAATTTCATTTCCGAGGCACATGAGTATAGCTATTCCATTGCATTTAACGAGTAGATTCCAAAATAAATGCAATTTTTATCAAAAAGTGAGGAGAAAGTTGTCAAAAATGGCATAAACTGTGCCAAAAACCTCCAAAAGTTTTGAGTGGTATCCGTCGAACCGTCTCAACGAGAGGATTCCAAATATGTCAAAATTTTGATCACAAATCTCCAACAAAGTAATCAAATTTGCATAAAGGTCAATAAAATGACGTTTTTGTCGCGTGCGTCCGTGTCTCCATCATTATGCGTGTGCGTTCGTTTTTCGTCGTGAAAGTCGTTCAATCGTAAAAATCGTGGCAATAGGCTTATTTCTTTTTCGTTTTCAGTCGTTTCAAATCGTTTTGGTCGTTTTTTGGTAAGATTGTGTCATTTTTATCGTAAAATTCGTTTTGGATCGTTTTTTGACGTAAAAATCGTGGCCGCAGGCCAAATCGTTGCATTCGTGATTCGTTCAATCGTTTTTTTCGTCAAAAATGTTCTTTTTTCATCGTGTTTATTCATGTATGCGTTTTAGGTAAGAGTCGTTTCGAGTCGTTTTCGTAGTGTTTCAGATCTTTTTTGACTGTTGTAGAAATCTGAGTCGGAGGCTATGGTGCCGATTTGTTGCCTTCGTGATTCGTTTTAAATCTTTTTGGCAACAAAAATGTTTTTTTTGTTGTAAGACGTCTCAAATCGTTTTCCATTGTTGTCGCATCGTCTCAAAATCAGTTTTTATTGCTTTTTGACCGTGGTGGATCCTTTTTTTGTCGTTTTGATCGAGTTTGTCGTAGCATCCCAAAGGGCAGTCCGCATCTTTCAATTTTTCAAAAAAAAGTTATTTGAAATTTCACGGTTTCTGATCGCCTCCGAGTGGTAAATGTCAAAAAAAAGAAGCGGAGCGAACCCACGAATTTAAAAAAAAACTACGGCAAGACCTTCAGGTACACGATATCGATCCCGCCCGAAATAATGACCCGATTTGGGTATGGCCCGGCCCGGTCAAGGTGATGCCTGTGTTTCCCCGTGCACGAACCGGGCCGATTAGTTATTGCCCGGCCCGAGCCAACGGTCATTTTTTCGACCGGTTCAAACCTTTAAATCCAATTGGCCGAGCCCAGGCCGTGGAAAACATTGAAAAAACCTGAGTTTTGAGAATCCGAAGGTATTAACGACCTCGAAATTAAAATTAGCAAATCCCGAAAATCCGGGTCTTCAGGTCTGTGGGGGCAGGTATCCACTGGTTGTCAAGAGTCGGCCGGGTTTGTCCCTTTGTGTTGTAAGTGAATAAACCCCGACTCTTGACAACCAGTGGATACCTGCCCCCACAGACCTGAAGACCCGGATTTTCGGGATTTGCTAATTTTAATTTCGAGGCAAATGAATGTCATAGATGTTTCGATCCGATTTGACAAATGCCAACAGATATCACAAATGCCACCAGATATCGTGTCCAGTGCTGTCGGATACCCGACCGAAAACCCGACCCGATTTTTGGGCGGGTATGCAAAAATTTGGGTTTTGGGTCGGGTGCCCGAGCGGTTCAGTTATTTTGCATCACTGATCGTGTCCGTTTGAGTGCTTACAAATGAAGCTTTCGAAATTTCAGAGTAGTTCCAAAAGATGTCATTCGGTTTAGCGTCTGCGTTCGTAGCCGAAAGCCGATTCGTGTTTTGTCGTTTGAATTCGTTTTAATCGTTTATCGTCCTAATTCGTTTTCGTCGTAGGATTCGTTAGAATCGTTTTTTCGTCGCGAGTCGTCTAATATCGTTTTTGATCGTTCTTCATCGTTTGGGTCGTTTTCGTTGTGCATCGTCTTTGTATCGTTTCTGTTCGTTCTAAATCGTTTTAGTTCGTTTTCTTCGTTTTTGTTCGTTCTAAATCGTTTTACTTCGTTCTAAATCGTTTTAGTTCGTTTTCTTCGTTTTACTTCGTTCTAAATCGTTTTTCTTCGTTTTTTTCGTTCTTCTTTTCGTCTAATTCGTCAAGATCTCCGCAGCCCGAAGGGCTGCGGAGATCTTGTTTGCATCTGCTAATGCAAATGATTTCCAAAATTTAGTGGTATTCAGCCACAAGCTTTCGCAAGGGCGGAATTCAATGTTTACCTCAAACTTGGGTAATTAAACCGAAGATGGATGCTCGTAGGCAGCTTTTGTCTACCTGCTTACGCAAAAAGCTTGATTGACCAAGCGACATCATTAATATTGCATTTTTCATGGAGACGCAGAGAAAGAGAACCTATGCACGCACGGTGTGAAAGGGAGGGGAGACGTTTTGGGAAGTTAATCCGCAGCAGCACTGCAGTCAGCGGCTAATACAGGGTGGTAGCTTGAATAGAATAAAGCTCTTTGCGCAGTTGATTTTCGAGCGAACATAGAAAATTACTACCACGCGGACTAAAATGGCGTTTTGGCAGCAAAAAGTAAGGGGAAGGTCTGGCTGCCCAATGTCAGTCGCTACTGCAGTAAAAAAGAGTTTATTGCTCAGCGAGAATGGTCTACAAACAAGTCGCAATATTCCAGTCCGTCTATTATTGTCCATCTGCACACTTTTTTACCATTTTGAGACCCCGGTTCAATTCTATACACGTTCAAAATTTTTTTTATGCTTTTTCCGTTAAACAAAAAATTGAGAATTTCGATGGAGAATCTCCGGAGATTCTCCCGGGTAAAAAAAATTCTCGCGGGAGATTTAAAGACGATATGAAACAAAAAATAAAAAATCCGCGTTTTTACAGGGTGCGGCAAAAGTCCATGGACAAACGTTTTTTATTAAAACATCTAAACTAGAAGAATTAAACATAACCAAAATTTTGTAGCATTAGTACAGGTATGGCGTATAGGACATTTAGCTGGCTGCCGTTGGCGGGGATCAACCTGCCCAAACACCATGCCAATTTTTATGCGCTCCGCCGCACGTCAGGGTCTTATTTTGTCTTATTAATCCGGGAGCAAGTGCACAATTGTCCAAACAATTTTATTTAAACAAGCAACCTATTATGTTGTCAGAAAAAATTAAACCCCCCAGTTACACATAATTTGTAAATTAGTTTCTGCCGTTGGCAAAATATACCTTGTTTTTATGGATTTGGGGTTCTATACCCGCCAAAAAGTGCCCGAGACGGCATTTTTGTTACCAATTTAATTCATCTGGTCTAGCAGCTCTATTACAGTCCAAAACAAACCATAAAACACAGTTCACCCTGGCGCAAAAGACAAAAACTCGAAAAAGGGGCAAAAAAATCGTTTTCTCAACTTTTGGACACCTGCCGATTGATGGCCCTCCCGTCCGCATCTGATTTCGATAAAATACGGCGTATGGGAAATCCTTGAGGTTGGTATCTGTACTAAACATCCCTAAAGTACAGAGCTGCTAACGCAGTTGCTGCGCAGGGAAGGGAACCAAATGTCACCAAAACACCTCCGGCGCGCTTAGCTTAAGAATTTTTGACACATTTGTGTTTCGGGGTCGCCGCCAACGGCAGCCAGCTAAAAGTCCTATATACCAATTGTTTCCTAATACCTGTACTAATGTGTCAAATTTTTGGTTTTGTTCAATTCCCCCTGGTATAGTTGTTTTGGTAAAAAACGTTTGTTCACGAACTTTTGCCGCACCCTGTATAAATTGCTGTAAACAAAAATGCGCTTGCAATGTGCTGAAACAGAACAGAACTGTCCGTTTTGATTTTTGTGTCGTTAATTAATTGTTTAAAGAAGAAAAACATTATTGGACGCTTTTTGGCAAGCTGGGTCTTCCGGGAGATTTTGGGAGAATCTCCGGAGATTTCGGAAGAATGTCTGGAGATTTTCTCCCGGGATGCAATCTCCCGGGAGATTTCGCCACCCTGGAAAAATGTTGGTACTCACAAAAAAATGACACGAATGGACATGTTCCATTAAAAAATTTGTATCGATATTCATTACCCGCAATGGACAAAATCCATTAATTCTCGAAAAAAACTTTTACCTGTAAAAGACAAAATTCAAAATTTGAGAAATGGAAAATGTCTTTTATATTGAAAAGATTTTGACCCTCGAAAAAACAAAAACAGATGCAAACTAATTTGCATGTGTGTTTTAAATGAAAAATGTCCATTAAATTGAAAAGACTTATTGATAATCAAAAACAAAAACAAATGCAAAATAATTTGCAAGTGTTTGTGGCGATGGATTTGAAAAAATGACAAAAGTCGAAAATGAGCTTTTGTCATTTTTTCTTCTTATCGTGATTCTCGGCGCGATTTTTTGCGCATTCTCGCATTATGATCTTAAAATTATAATAATTTGTTGTCGTATCGTTTTTATTCATTTTTTCATTTGTGTTTTTTTATAAGTGCTTTGCTATAAAAAAAACACGAATCAATCAGATCAAGTGACCGTTAACTCGACAACGTAATTTGTTGTCTGTTTGAATGTAATTTATTGTTTATATGTATGATATCGTTGGTAAATAGAAATGACCTACTGTAGCAAAACGCGTGGGTGGAATGGGATCAGAGCAGAACGAAATCGCGGCGAAAGAATATTCATGACACTTTGCCAAGCTTTGGGGAATGGACATTGTCTTTCAAGGATAATGGACTTTATCTATTCAACCCGAGCACAGCATTCACTTTCCCCTTATTTTGCGACAATCGAAAAAAAAATGAGCGCGTTCATTCGCACTTATAGTGTTGACTTTGGCAGCTTCGCGCAATGGCATTTTTGAATTCTTAGAGATGGCATCTAGGGTACTGAATAAGACATGTCCTGAACTTCCAAACAAGCCCTCGATGACCTAAAAATGTTCAGTTTTGCCATAGTTGCAGCCTTTTCAAGTACAAAATTTTAGCGGTCGATTGCAGCCGGGTATGGCTAAAACTGAACAATCGGGTCAACAGAAAGTTCCATCAGGTTGGTGTCAGTCGATATAGCCAAGGGCCGTTTGCTGAACATCGAAGAGGACCGAGATTCCTCACAAAAACTGTTTTACCCTATAAAAATGCGCACGCATTTGCACAAATTATCTAAAACAAGCACTCCTAAAAAGAAAGTCTCCAATTTTGCATGAACACAAAAATCAAACAGATCGTTTTTATAGGGTAAAACAGTTTTTGTGAGGAATCTCGGTCCTCTTCGATGTTCAGCAAACGGCCCTTGGCTATATCGACAGATACCAACCTGATGGAACTTTCTGCTGACCAGATTGTTTAGTTATTGCCATACACGGCCGCAATCGATGATTTAAAATCGAAACTGGAAATCACTATAGCTGTGCCAAAAATCAACGTTTTCGTGCCGTTGGTGGCTTGTTTGAAAGTTCAGGACTTGCTCTAATCATAATGGCAGATGCCGTCACTAACAATTTAAAAATGCCAATGCGCGAAGCTGCCAAAGTCAACACTATATGCGCGAATGAATGCATTTTCACGCTCGATTGACGCGAAAGTGAATGCTGTGCCCGAGGGAATGGACTTGTCTATTATTGCATGAAACGATTGACATGTCCATTACTTGGGATTGACATTTCAATTACCGGTGAATATCATTTTTTTGTGAGTATAAATGCGGATTTTTAGGTTTTTTTTGGGGATGTCGTTAAAGTTTTCGGTTGTCTTCGAGCTCAAAAGTCAAGTGGGTGACGTGAGTTTTGCTTCCTCCCCCCTCGATGCCCGACGGCGCGCGCGTGCTTCAGATGAAGGGGGCATCACCTCAGTGAAATTTGTTTTTCGTTCATGCAACAAAATTTTTTTGTTTAAGGTTGTTTTTAGTTCAAATTCCCCCGACCTTTTTGTGAACAGTCATCTGGACCGTGGATCGAGTCATGATCAGACACGAAAACGGGCCTAATTTTTAGGCCCAGGCCCGGCCCGGCCCGGCCCGTCGAAAGCCCGGGCCTGGGCCGGGCCGGGCCGGGCCGGCCCGAAATTATCCCCTCTGTTTTTTTTCGAATTTTTATCCAAAAAAATAGCAGCCAATCGTTATATAAATGACATAAATAACTCGTTTTTATTCAAAATACCATGTTTTCTATCTGTAGAGACTAAATTTTGTTAAAAATAACCAAAATGCAGTAAATTTTTATAATTTTTTACATTATTTATTAAATAACGGGCCATAACGGGCTTTTCCGGGCCTACTGAAAAGTCACAGGCCCGCCCAAGCCCGGCCCGGGCCTGGGCCGGGCCCGGGCCGGGCCGGGCTTCGGCGGGCCATTTTCATGTCTGGTCATGATCGTTTGCGATTGCTTCTGCGTGCACATTTGACTGAGAACTGTCGGCGTTGACGTAGCCGGAAGAGAGTGCCTCTCGGGAACTATGAACGAACGAACGAACGGTCGGAAAAAAAAAGAAAACGACAGAGAGAGAGAATTACAAATCACGACGAGACCGCATAATTTGATTTTGTTTTTTTATTGTTCACATGCTCGTGCTCTTGCTCGCGGCGGTCGTGCTCTCTATAGACTAGGCTGACTTCTCCGCCGCCCGCCGCGGCCGACGCCGGTGGGGTTCATTGTCTGCAACTTCCCGCTTACAACCTATTTTGCCGGATGGATGAGACTGGATTTTTTTTTTATTGACAGGTCAACCCAGCAATTAGTTCGTCCGGAGATTTGTCAATCGAGCCAAAAATGCCGAGTCGAGCATTCGACCCGCTCGGCCCGGTTTCGTGATTCTTAGCCGAGCCTTGCATTTTTCGTAATTTTTGTCATGAAAAAAATTCACGACAATATTTTTTTCATTTATAAATTTGTTCTTAAAAAAATATTTTTTATATATTTATTGCTCAAAAAACATTTCTGGAATTAGAAATTTTAGCTGAAATTAACCATTGCTTCAGTTTTTAAATTAAAAATCCATTTTTTATATTTATGGGTAATTTTTTATGCTAAAATCGCTTAAAAAATTTTCGCAAAAATTTCCTGTTTTTTTTTTGCTTTGTGCGATCAAAAATATGAAACAGAAGTTAAACTTGTATATTCGTAATCATAAAAATTATGCATAGATAATTTCATTTATTGCTTGAACAATTTTTTTAAATTTTTTTTGAAGCAGCAATACTAAAAATTTGTTTGGCTTCAGAATTTTTGTTTGCAAAAAACCGGATTGAAGTCATCAACTCAACACTTGACTTTACGGCTAAAAAAGGGGTTTTCGGTGCCCATGCAAGCGCGCCATGACCCGTAAATTAGAAAAAAAAGGACCCAAACACAGCGCACAGCTTGTTGTGATTGCCACATCCGGTCTCATCCCTCTCTGATGTCAGATGTGAGATTAACCGAGATTCCAGCTCCCGATGAAAGCCACTCTCCATCCAACGCCCAACTCGCCCGTTAAGAGATCCATCGACAAGATGGATGACCCGATGCCTCCTCCGAAGCGATGCATTCGAAAATTAGGTGTTCGAAGCAGATGGCATGTGTGCGCACACTTTTTTTTCTTCTCTTTTTTTTTGCTTGCATCGACGTCGGGAAATGTCTTGTCTTGTCACGTCGGGACTCGCTGACTCTCTGCCGACCCGGATAGCAAGCACATGTGCGCTGTTGGCCACGCCAGGCGTCATCTGATAACGAGCTTGCCTGCAAAGGCTGATTGCGCTGGGTGAGTCCGCATGCAGATAGTACAGCCCCGGCCAGGGCTCTTCAGGACCCCCTCAACGCGGATGATGAAGTGTTTCCTTTTTTCTTGCTTTCTGACTACCTTTGACTTATGGCGTGGACGAGACGAGTCGTAAATGGATGTCCGATTCCGGCACAATTTTTCAAAAAAAATGGTGTTCAAAAAGGAGCAGGAATGCTATTTTAAAATTTATGTAAAAAATGTCGTCATCTGAAATTTTTTGTTGAAAATGGCAAAAGTAGTAAAACAATTTTTGCCATGTGTCTTAAGTGGAAAATAATTTTCCACTCGAGACCATGCACTTTTCTTTTACATTTTTTTTATAAAAAATACAATTTTCTAATTTTTTTTTATTTTTTATTTTAAAAAAAAAATTCTGTAAAACTGAAGGATAATTTGCAGATAATTTCAAACATCCCGTGATCTATAAAATTTTTACTGGATGTTAATACATATGAAATTAGTTATCTTTTTTTAAATGTTTTGCGATTTTCGCTTGCTTTATTTAAAACAGATTGCTTTCAAAATACTAACTTTTGGCCTCATGTGAAATGTTTTACTCCAAATCATAAACATCCGGTAACAAAACCAGGATATCTATTTTTACCACATTTTTTTGCAAAAAAATAATGCGAACCTTGTCATCTGGATTTCTGTTTCTGTTTCTAACCTCAATGATATTGATAAATGTTTATGTGAAATAAAAGTTTAAGACTAATGGCAAAATTTTTAAAATCAAAATGAAATTTTTTTATGTAAGAAAAACATCACTAAAAAAATAAAAAAATAAAATCACAACCGATTTATTCTTTTTTTAGTGAGTTTAAAAAAATCACTAAAAAAGCATATTCAGAGTTATAGAAAAATGTTTGGTTTCGCATCAATGACGCACGTGCACGCTAACCACCTTCCTTCCTCCCACACGATGCCTCCCTCATGAATAAATAATTTTCAGTTAATAATCCTTTATTCACCTCATTCACTGTTAGGAAGGATACTTTTGTTCCATGTTATAATTTTTTTTCCTGTGAGGATTTTTTTAGGGTGGTTGGTCATTTATTTGAACTTTTTTTTATCGTGTTCAATTTTTTTCATAAATAGTTTTAGGGTTCGTTACGGTCAGTTGGGCTTGGTTGGCGCCGTGCAAAAAGCAGAAGTGCCAAAAAAAGGCAGTCCAAAAAAAGGGGGAGGAGTCTTCCCTGGGGACCAATTTGTTTTTGCAGCAAATTTCTGGCTTGTTGGGTGGTCACAATATAAATTGTCTGTGTTAAAAAAAAAGATTGGAGATGACGTTGATAGAGTCACGGGAAGCGAGGAAGGACTGTTTTAGATTTTTCATTCTTGATATTTTGAAAAAACAGAGAAGAGAAGAGAATTGCTTGGAATTCTGAAAAATAGCAATTTAGAAGGCTTTTACACGTTGTGCTTCTTTTATCGTATTTTTTTAATGCATCTATTTTTTAGCGTTATTTCAAGAAAAAGATGAATCAAAAAATGTGCCTAAAAAATGTTTTTACCGTAATTTTGGAAGAAGAGGAAATTATTTTTTTTTCGGATTTTTTTGAAGGACATTTTTTAAAATAAAAAAACGAACTTAAAAAGACCGGAGTTAGACCTGAGCAAGACCAAATTTTTGAAATATTCTTTTTGACCATATTTACATAAAATTTTTTCTCCAACAATTTTTTTTTAAATGTTAATAGCCGAATAATTCTTCAAAAATTCACCATTTCGGTTAACGATTGTTTGTTTATGATGCGTTTGTCTGTGATCGAACACCTTCGCGTTCGCTCGCCAGAAACAAGTATTCCGAGGCCGAGGAGGTGATGCAGCCGATGACTCTCCCCGTGCTCTTTTTCGTTGCGGTATATTTCACGTGTTTTGGGGTGATAAACTGCGTCATGCACACCCACACCTCGTCCCCACCTGCGAGCTGGGGTGTTGTCTGTTTTTCTTACATTTGTTTTAAAATATTTTTTCCTTCGAAAACCCCAGAAAATCACGAATTCAGTTCATTCAACCTTTCTTCAAAGAGGCTGAATTGTTTTGAAGTCCACGAACCTGTTCAATTCTTCCGATGTTTCACCTCCTCTGAACCCCTGGCATGAATGACTGAATGACTGTTTGTGGAGCAAAATGAATGATGCACTTGGAATTTTTTGGCCGCTAAAGAAGTGAAGATGCGGGCCGACGGAGGAGGTGGAATGATGGGAGAGGAGCGCCAGGCAACTTTTTCCTTCTTCTTTCACGCGTGCGCACACCTTTGCGCCTGCATGCCTGGGAGGAGAAAGACCTGACCCGCTCGCCATCAAAGGCAGATAGATTCATATTCAGATGAAAAGACGTTTGAGTCGTTTCTTTTTTTTTTCTTGCGTGCTTTTTTCTCCATTTTTTGTGCAAACAAGGCCCGCTCATGTCAGCCGCAACCATCACCTGTAACGTGTGAAAACACATTTGAGTTTCTTTTTGCTCAGGAACAATTTGGAGGGGGGTATAAAAGGGGTTGAAAAAATCTGACTCGGTTAATCGTTTATCTAAAATTTTATTTTTTTAATTTTGGTATTTTACGGTAAATTTTTTTTCAAAAATCCATCAAACAAAAATATAAAAAAATTGTATTTTTCTATGTTAAAAAATTCTGTTGCAAATAATTTTCCAAAAAAAAATTATTTTGTGCTTTCATCGGGAAGTTTTTCTAGAACCTCAAAATGTGAGTACACCGCAGAAAACACGACGTCGTTTCCCCAATTACGATGTTCCCCAGCCCAGTGCCTGCCATCTAACATGTTTGACATTTAATTTAGCCCAGCCCAGCCCAGACCCAGAGGCTACGACGGGGTTGTAGATAAATTAAATATTTATTTTTCTTGACAAAATTTTGACATTTTTAATATGCGAACATTTGTTATGGACAACATATAAAAAACACCGCTCTGCCCAAAAAAAAGAACATGAACGTAATCAATTGGATCTCTTGTGTTTATTAGCGTGCGGTTTTTTAATTTATTTTTTTGCCGCGGTAACCGATTGCCGATTGCTGCTGGTGTAATAATAGAATAATGGCTGACTAATTTGATACAGTCAATGACTGTTGAATTATTTCTTCGTCGAACGTGACGTCCTTTCTTGGATTTTTTTAAAAGGAAGAAGTTTTTTTTTTGAATTCAGAAATTCTGACCTCGATATTTTTTTCCTAATAAAAATTTTAAATAAGATTTTTCGTGACGTAAAATTTTTTTACGTGTTCAAAATTTTTTCATTCAACATTTTCTTGCGAGAGAGGGGAGAAATTTTGACTTGTGTCAATCGTACATAACTTGCAATTAACAAACCAATTTTGGATGGTTTTCCATTGACAATTCAGGTTTTTTGTTGGTGTGTTGCAATTTTTCTTTTACCTGTGGCCATGAACGTAACACGCCTAGTTTTACTATTTTCTGACGTCGATCGTGATCGACCGGGCCCACCGGGCCTTTGCGCAGTCAATTTTTTTCCGTGATTGTCCATTGATTTTGACTTTCCGCACGCACAGGAAAAATATTTTGATCTTTCAGCCGGCGATGGGCCACTGTCTGTCGACGAGGAAGAAGGCAGCGGCGGCGAATGGCGTCGAGATCGGCGAAATCCGCGAAGAAGACCTCCGAGGCATCTTCCAGGAATTTGACCTAAACGGCGATGGACTCATTCAGCGACACGAACTCCAGGAAGTCATGATCAAGATGGGCCAATCGCCCACGGATGACGAACTCACCGCCATGTTCAATGCTGCCGATCGGGATCACGATGGAAATATCGATTTTCAAGGTACGTACATTTTTTTTCCATTCACGTCGCAACACAAAAAACACCGGAGAAGTTTTTTTTGAGGAGACTTCACGATGTGTACAAAACTTGTGTCAATAGATTTTTGATTTTTTTTGTGCTCAAAAAATATTTTTCTTGTGTCATGCGCGGAAAAATTAATCCATTTGTTCACGGTTTGGTTTCTTTGATGCTGACAATGTTGTTGGTAATTGGATTGTTTTTGTTCATTTTTTTGGTGTCAACAATTGTTCAAAAAAATCGGTCATTTTTAAATTTTCCTAAGTAAAGAAACTTTATAGTACATCAGTTTTAAAAATTTTGTTTTGTTAAAAAATATATTTTCGAACAAAGAATTTTTTTTTGCAAAAAAAAATTTTTAAATGTGCTAAAAAATTGAAATTTGACCCAATATCTAATTTCTTGCTAAATCCTTTCTAAAACCTAAAACTCTCACCCTTTCGGTCTCCCCGAAGCGAACGCTCTTGTCGAGACGGGTGGATTTTCTGCTGTTGGAAGAGATGTTTTCTGAAAATCATCGTAAACAAGCAGAAACAAAAAAAAGTAAGCGATACAACCTTCAGCGACAAATTCGAACCTGAGCCCGGCGATTCTGCCGTCCTCGATGATCTCCGTGATCTTCTGGGGAAAAGGGTTCCCGCAGTGGACGTTGTCGGGCACCTGGGGTTCCTTGTGGTTGGTCTGCCGCCAGACAATCATCTTGGACAGACTCGACTGGCTGAACATGATCGCGTCGATGCCCTTGTCCTGGGGCTTCTTCACCGTCGCTGGATCCTTTACGTTGAAGCGGAAGGACAGTCCTCGCCACTCCTTGACGCACAGCTTTGATTCAGGATCGAAGACTAAAAAGAAAAAAAATTTACCTCTCCGGCCGGGAATCGAACCCGGGTCTCGCACGTGACAGGCGCGGATACTTACCACTATACTACCGAAGATGCGTTTTTGGCCAAATGCACATGGCCTTAGGGAATTTTACGGGACAGGGCAAAAACAAAAACTAACCTCCGGGTTTCGAAGCTCCAAAACACTTTTCAATCCTGTCGATGTCTGCTTCGTCGTTTGGAGAGGAGAAAATGCTGCTCCTGAAAAGATGGGGTGGGTGAAAAGGTTGTGCGGGTTTTATAAAAACTCACCCGTATTTGAGGATGATTCGGCGAAAGTCGTAGACCTCGATCTTCTGAAAATTAATTCGGGTAATAAATAACTGCTTGGATAAGTGGTCACCTTGAGAAGCTGGGTGAGAGGATCGACGATGAGCTTGATGCCGTCGTTTTTGAGGTTGATGAGGATGGGTTCATTCGCGTCGAACGGATCATCCTTGGAATAGATGAGTTCGACCTCCTTGATGACAGCCGACGCATTTTGCAGTCCCTGGATGAGCTGGTTAACCGGCATGCCGAGGATGAGTTTGACGTTTTCATTTTTGAGTGCGAGGTCGGGGATGACTTCAAATTCGTTTGGCGACGATGAACTCGTCATGGACGACGGACGATGAACTCGTCATGGAAAACGGCTTCTGGAGGGTGCAGCGTTTTTCGCAAAACGCGCTTGCCGCTCCAATGGGGAAAGCACCTTTCGGCTGTTTTTTTAATTTTTTAATTATTTAGAATTCCTGCTAATAGCCCACGCAAATCCTCTGAGCTTATCCCTGAAGGCCGTCTTCGAGGAGCTGGACGTCGATGGCGATGGCTTCATCACGCGCTCCGAGCTGAGGACAGCATTTCAGCGAATGGGCCACTCTCTTTCTGATTCTGAAATCAAAGCCATCTACAAACATGTTGACGTTAACCAGGACGGCAAAATTAATTTCCAAGGTTTGTTTTGGATTTAAAAAAATATTTTCACAGATAAAAAATTGTTCAACATTTTTTTTTTCAGAATTCTGCGCAATGATGACACGGAAAAAGGACTGACGGAGTTGGCACACACGCTTTTGCCATCGATCATCTATCCCTGCTTTCGTCTTTTTTACTATCGTCGAGTGTTTACGCCACGCGGCCGCCTCCACCTGGAGCATAGGTGTCAGGTGCTACTGCTCTGTCTCGGTTTCTTTTCACTTTCCTGCGATCCGACCCTACTACTGTACTACCTACATTCGTTGACACTGAAAAAATTGTGCAAAACGGTTTTGATTAAAAAAATATCGATGAAAAAATTATCTGTTTATTTTTGGGAGGTTACATCGGAAAGGACAACTGTTTTACGATGCTTACGGGCTGCCAAATTTTTTTCGCTCTCTCCGCTCGCGCTCGCGAGCAAGCAGTGAGCCTGAGCAATTTTGTGAGGCGCGAACAACTCTGGTTTTAATTTTTGTTTTCCTACAGAAAAAAAACATACAGTAGCGCCGAAAAGTTTAAGTGCAAACATTAATTTGCACCGTGCATTGTTCAAACGCATTGGTTTAGGCTCAAAATTTTTTTGATAAGTATCCTAGTATATAGCCTTAGTATTGCCAAGTTTCAGATGGATTCGCTCAAAAATGTATTTTTGGCATATCGATTTATACAATGCGCGCGCCGAAAAGTTTAAGTGCAAGATGCTTTCTTTGCAGTAATAAAGCGCATTTTTATGTATCATAATTTTTGTTACGTTTTTATCACTTTGTATCAATGTTTTATTGATTGGGAACATATTTCGCGCAATACATTTATTTTATCGAGAAAATGAAGATGGCAACAGCTCATTTCAAAAATACACCCTTCTAGGGAGGTTTCGAAGGCTCTGGACGTCGAGGATTTAGTTTTTTTTATTCCAGCAGTGCCTAAAATGAATGCAGTAATTCCCTACACAACGTACAAGAGCATTCAACCATTCGTGGACACAAACGTCGGCGATAAAAAAAATTTTTTGGTGTTGAGGTAGAGCTTCGAGTTGGTTCAAGTTTATAAAAATTAGAATCGCCAGCAACACGAAGGTGGTAAAATTAGTCCTGTGGTTCTAAAACAATGCCTACAAGCTGCCAAATATAAATGACAACAATTCTCCCCTTATTCACTTGTTTCCGCAGAGAACAGGGAGGCCAAACTAGATTTCATAACTAAAAGTCAACATTGAAAAACTGAGCATTTGAAAAAAGTCCCCTGTGGCCACGAAAGTGGAGTGAAACGGTTTTGTTATTATTTTTTGTAGTACACTGATTGTTTGCAATACAAAAAACCATATTCATAATATTTTTTTCCAATCAGTTGTCATCTATTCTAAAATTCCGATGTTGTTGTTTTTCGAAGTTACAAGTTTATCGTCCCGTTCTCTGCGGAAACAAGTGAATAAGGGGATAATTGTTGTCATTTATATTTGGCAGCTTGTAGGCATTGTTTTAGAACCACAGGACTAATTTTACCACCTTCGTGTTGCTGGCGATTCTAATTTTTATAAACTTGAACCAACTCGAAGCTCTACCTCAACACCAAAAAATTTTTTTTATCGCCGACGTTTGTGTCCACGAATGGTTGAATGCTCTTGTACGTTGTGTAGGGAATTACTGCATTCATTTTAGGCACTGCTGGAATAAAAAAAAACTAAATCCTCGACGTCCAGAGCCTTCGAAACCTCCCTAGAAGGGTGTATTTTTGAAATGAGCTGTTGCCATCTTCATTTTCTCGATAAAATCAATGTATTGCGCGAAATATGTTCCCAATCAATAAAACATTGATACAAAGTGATAAAAACGTAACAAAAATTATGATACATAAAAATGCGCTTTATTACTGCAAAGAAAGCATCTTGCACTTAAACTTTTCGGCGCGCGCATTGTATAAATCGATATGCCAAAAATACATTTTTGAGCGAATCCATCTGAAACTTGGCAATACTAAGGCTATATACTAGGATACTTATCAAAAAAATTTTGAGCCTAAACCAATGCGTTTGAACAATGCACGGTGCAAATTAATGTTTGCACTTAAACTTTTCGGCGCTACTG